>JAWNNI010000185.1:0-466800 GCA_035043065.1 Hirtodrosophila confusa | reverse complement strand
TTTAAACATCCTGCAACGTTCGCTACAATATGTATCCGTGACAGCCGCTTCCCCACAAGATGGAAACTGCACAGACTGGTACTGATACCAAAAGGCGAGAAACCACCCGAAGACCCGTCGGCATATAGACGTAGTTGGGAAACTTTTGCAACTTTCTGCAACCGCTTGGAAAGGGAGCTGGAGAAGCGGCAAGGACTCTCCGATCTCCAATTCGGATTCAGAAAAAAGCGCAGCACTGTGGACGCCATCGGCCTGGTTGTTGGCAAGGCCACCAATGCAATTGAGGGATCCCGATGACGTAACGGCAGCAAGCAGTACTGCCTTGTCACAACGCTTGACGCCGAGAACGCGTTTAATTCTACCAGCTGGACAAGCATTATACGCGCCTTACAAGACCTCCACATATCAGAGTACTTAGTTAGTATAATTGCTGACTATTTCGACAACCGACTGCTGCTGTACGACACATCTGCAGGACGACGGGAGCATAAGGTGTCTGGAGGCGTTCCACAAGGCTCTGTACTCGGGCCAACATTGTGGAACGTAATGTACGATGCCGTACTGCGCTTGGATACCCCAGAGGGCACTACTATAGTGGGCTTTGCAGATGACATAGCTGTTGTCACGGTTGCGAAGCATCTGTGCGTAGCTGAGCAGGGCACCAATGCAACCGTCCATCAAGTCACTGACTGGCTCGCCAGCAATGGACTGACATTGGCAGCACACAAGACGGAGGCAGTTTTGATCAGCAGCAGAAAAGTGGTGGAGACGGCAATAATACGCGTTGGCAATTGCCAAGTGCAATCAAAGCCAGCTATCAAATACCTGGGAGTGATGCTTGACCACCGGCTCACATTATTCAATCACCACTTAAATTATGCTGGAGAAAAGGCCGCGAAGGCAACAAGCACAGTTGCGAGGATGATGGCGTCCACCGAAGGTCCACGCCAGAAAAGCAGATGGCTCATTGCTTCTGTCGTGAGATCGATCATTCTCTACGCTGCAAAGGTTTGGGCGCCGGCGCTGCAGATAGCTACATATAACCGGGGATGTAAATCAACATACCGCAGGTGCGCACTGCGCACGCTCAGCGCCTACCGAACGGTGTCGGAGGACGCAGCTCTGATGCTGGCCGGAATGATCCCGCTGGACCTACTAGCACTTGAGAGCCAGCACAGTGACCCCCAGATCGTAAAACGCAACAGAACACTGGATATCTGGCAGGAGCGGTGGAGAGCCACCAAACCGACTTGGGTGCTTCAAATCCTATCTATATAGGTTTAAGCACGAGACGGATCCGTTTTGCACACTGTGCGCGGACCATAGAGGACGCAGAACATGTCTCTTTTGTCTGTCCAAGATTCTCTGCTGAACGGGAAGAGCTAAGCCTAGTAGTTGGGGGACCATTCATAGTCACTGACTTGTTAGACATCCTACTAAGCTCGCAAAACAATTAGGTCGGTATATGCACCATGGCTGCAGAGATCATCAAATCCTTGCGTCGCGCTGAGAGACAGCGCAATCAGACTTCACATCATAGATGAGAATCTAGCTGAGGCCCTCGTGCCATCTCCCCCCATCGAGGTAATACCAAACCAGTGGTACCATGTGAGGGAAACGGAGAGTAGGGCTTAGGTTTAGTGGGTGAAAGTTCCACACTTTTTCGGCTGTTAATGCTTCCCCCCCTATACAAAAAAAAAAAACAAAAAAAAAAACACGAGAATGCGAGCGTGCTTCACATCAGGGCCACCCGACGGAATACGAAGTCTAAGTGGCCCTGATCCCAGCAAAATTTTCGACTCGATACCGTCGCACCAAGTGGATTGTCTATTTGCTGTATTGTCAGTGGTATAGCGCCTTCATATAAAGACTGCGTCTAAATGTCTGACTTTGGTCTTAAACGATGCGTCTCAAAATTAGACAGCAAATTCTGTCGGCGGAACAAGACTTTATTGTCGAAATAATGAAATTAATGCAATTAAAAAATGACCGATATGCATATATCGACACGATAGTTGTTCGTCTTAGTGTTGGAAAACATCAAACATTTACCAGAGTTGCCAGACCGTTAGATATAGACCCGCACAAATTTGAATTTTATAATAATTTAAAATAAAATGTGAATAACCCGTTTAATAACAAGTGAGAATGCTATAGTCGAGTATACCCGACTACGAAACTCCCTGTACCCAGGTCTAAAAACATTCAATCACATCTACGTACGTCCACTTACACATACACACACACATACACAAAGACGCACGCACACAGGCGACAGCGCAAGCGAGGCATTTTAATTGATGGATGTGCTTCTTCTTACCACCTCTCACTGCATTACTGAATCTTCTTTCGTAAATAACTTCTGTGTTTATTATCCGATCAACTTGAAATTTTGACAGTAGATTAGGAGAGACTAAAGTATTGTACATGCCAAATGTAAAAGCTATATCTTGAAAATTGTTACTGTAAAACGGTTTTTATCGATTTGCGGGGGAACGGGCGGAGATATCTGAAATATGAAACAAACTTGATCTGCGTATGGTATACAGGAACCTACATTTCAAATTTGGTGTCTCTAGCTCTTGTAGTTGCTGAGATCGACGCGTTCATACGGACAGACGGACAGACGGCCAGACGGACAGACAGACGGACATGGCCAAATCGAAATCTCTTTCGATACTGATCAAGAATATATATACTTTATAGGGTCGGAGATGTCTCCTTCTGCCTGTTACATACATTTGCACAGATTTAGTACCCCTTTTTACCCATTTTATGGGTACAGGGAGTAAAAATCTCGCAATTTATCGCTCTCTAGCCCCTAAAACTTAAGATTGCGAAATAAATTAACATATTGTTTTGTCTCTCAGCTTCTGCCTATGCTTGGCTATCGATCTGCGGTGGATGGCGCGTTGCTGCTGGAGTCAATTATTTTGTTTATACTTCGATTTGCTTAATTTTAATCATTTAAGTTTATTAAATTATCATGTACCTTTGTAGTTAATAGAAAGTGAATGCGGCTGGGCCGATTTGCTACATAATATTATTATTATTATTGTTATTATTATTAATATTATTATTATTATTATTATTATTATTATTATTATTATGCAGTAGATCGGAACAGCTGCATTCGCATTATCGAATGAAGGTCGATTTTCCATAAATGTGGCGGTCGATTGATATTTGTTAGTACCAACATGTATTAAGTTTGGCGCAAAATTTGAGACTTTTGAGTTTTTGCTGGCAGCGGTGCACATTTTCGCAGTGCACTGGACTTACGCAAACAGAATGCGATAAATGCAGGGTTGCGCTAATTCTTAACAATGGAAATAATTGTTTTAAAAGTTTTCACTTGAATTAAGTAAAGACATTTTACCACCCTTTCGCTATTTTCTGGAAGTAAGTATTATTCTTCTAACTTCATCAAATACATATATTTAAAGGACTGCGACCACCCGTCGCCACGGGCGAAAAATGCGGGTCAAAGTAAAATGAGTGGCATTATTTGTTTAGTTAGATCGGTTTTAAAGGCATTGTCACCGCCCTACACAACAAATCATAAGGCATTTAACTCAACTATTTGGTTTCCATGGGAGGGAATATTGTGATACTTATTTTTGTGTATTTCTTACGGTTGACGAAAGTAGTCAAATTCAACATAATGTACTTTTATCTAAATATTTCGTCGGGCAAACCGGGGTATTTCCAGCTATAAATTATTATAAGAATTTAAATTTAATGAAATTAAACTAAATATAGTTAGGAAATGCGAGCAACGCCGCGGGTATAAGCTAGTATGTATATAAAAGAGTTCAACCTGACTGACTGACTGGTGACATTTGGGCAGCCCAAAGGCTAGAAGCTAGAAACCTGCAATTTTTACAGTACCCTCTTATTATAAAATTAGGCGTAACTGCCGGTTAAAATGGTTAAATATATATCGGGTAATATAAGAAAATTTTATTTAAAAATTGTATGAACATCTCGGTATGCGCCAGCTGCTGCATAACAACGTAAAAGTGCAAGAGATAAAAAATCTCTATCTTGAATCGCTCTCTCGGCCTTAAAACTTATAAGTGCGACTGGAAACGACATATTGCTTATGTCTCTCAGACTCTGCCCACTATTGAGAGAGCTCATAGGTTACGACAAGAAGTCTGCAACTTTTGACTCTCACTGCGCATGTACATCACATGTCCCCACGCGCTTAAAAAATGTGTGAAATTAAACAATTTTTTCAGAAAACCTTACTGTGTGGCTGTTTAGTCAGATGTGAAATCCACTTCAGGGTATTATGGAGAATTGCCAGACGCATCGATTGATATGTTATAGTCTCCTGTATGTGCAATACATATCGAATAATACGCAGTCAAAGTAAGAAAATGTTGCCAGTCCGTCTGTTTGCATTCAAATTTATCGCTCAATTTTTAAGCTATGTTTATGAAACTTGCCACAAGTCTTTATTTTTGGTGCAGGCAGTACATATATGAATACCAGCCGGATCGGATCACTATATTATACAGCTCCCATAGGAACAATCGGGTGACAACTATATATTTGTATGAGAAAATCTTTTGTTTATTTAGAAAACCAAACCAAACTCACAAAATTTAAATTTCATTACATATGCTGACCAAACTTGATCACAATTGGAGTAACATATCTTATAATTGCAGTACGAGCGATTGGAGTTGTTGTATGAAGAACGCTGCATACATTTGTATGGAAATTAACCACTTTTGATGGCAATGCTATTTAACAAGTCAAAGTGTTTACTTCATTTATAGTTATTTTCGTTTTTCAGGCATTCCAGTACATTTTGCAGCTGTTTGTCCGAAGATTAAAAATGTCTCTTAAGATATATTTCGAGTTTGAATATCAGCACATAATCTGAATTCCGATTTTGTCGTCGTAACTAGCACTTGAACTAGTTAGGCAGCGGAGATAGTTCCCTAGAGTCAACAAAAGAATTACCACTGGTGGGGTTCAGTTTGAGAATGTTTTTTATTCGAACAAGATAGGGTTTATATGTATACCCTAGCCAATGTATTTTTCAGTAGCTTAGAATTCGGTACATACTTAGAGTAGGCATTTGCTTAGTTTACTTATGTACTAAGGAATTACATATTGCCTCCTTGAGTAAAGGTAGGCAGCTGCTTGTATTTTACACACATAGTTTTGGTACATGCCATGTGTATCCTTGTTTGTGTGCCTGGTATTTCCCCTACCGGTCGGCCGTTGTAATTCCTAGAAAATGCCATGATCCCTTGCAATGAGTTCGCTACAGACCAACGCAGAGTGACCCTTTCCAATGGCATCTCCTCATATGTCAGCAAGTGACAATTGTTACAATTAGGTCTGGTACTAAAATGATCCGCGTTGGTTGTACAAAGAGTTTATTCTCTTATTCGAATTATTCTAAATATTTAAATATACTTAATGAGTAAGTTAAACATCCTGCAACGTTCGCTACAATATGTATCCGTGACAGCCGCTTCCCCACAAGATGGAAACTGCACAGACTGGTACTGATACCAAAAGGCGAGAAACCACCCGAAGACCCGTCGGCATATAGACGTAGTTGGGAAACTTTTGCAACTTTCTGCAACCGCTTGGAAAGGGAGCTGGAGAAGCGGCAAGGACTCTCCGATCTCCAATTCGGATTCAGAAAAAAGCGCAGCACTGTGGACGCCATCTGCCTGGTTGTTGGCAAGGCCACCAATGCAATTGAGGGATCCCGATGACGTAACGGCAGCAAGCAGTACTGCCTTGTCACAACGCTTGACGCCGAGAACGCGTTTAATTCTACCAGCTGGACAAGCATTATACGCGCCTTACAAGACCTCCACATATCAGAGTACTTAGTTAGTATAATTGCTGACTATTTCGACAACCGACTGCTGCTGTACGACACATCTGCAGGACGACGGGAGCATAAGGTGTCTGGAGGCGTTCCACAAGGCTCTGTACTCGGGCCAACATTGTGGAACGTAATGTACGATGCCGTACTGCGCTTGGATACTCCAGAGGGCACTACTATAGTGGGCTTTGCAGATGACATAGCTGTTGTCACGGTTGCGAAGCATCTGTGCGTAGCTGAGCAGGGCACCAATGCAACCGTCCATCAAGTCACTGACTGGCTCGCCAGCAATGGACTGACATTGGCAGCACACAAGACGGAGGCAGTTTTGATCAGCAGCAGAAAAGTGGTGGAGACGGCAATAATACGCGTTGGCAATTGCCAAGTGCAATCAAAGCCAGCTATCAAATACCTGGGAGTGATGCTTGACCACCGGCTCACATTCAAGCACCACTTAAATTATGCTGGAGAAAAGGCCGCGAAGGCAACAAGCACAGTTGCGAGGATGATGGCGTCCACCGAAGGTCCACGCCAGAAAAGCAGATGGCTCATTGCTTCTGTCGTGAGATCGATCATTCTCTACGCTGCAAAGGTTTGGGCGCCGGCGCTGCAGATAGCTACATATAACCGGGGATGTAAATCAACATACCGCAGGTGCGCACTGCGCACGCTCAGCGCCTACCGAACGGTGTCGGAGGACGCAGCTCTGATGCTGGCCGGAATGATCCCGCTGGACCTACTAGCACTTGAGAGCCAGCACAGTGACCCCCAGATCGTAAAACGCAACAGAACACTGGATATCTGGCAGGAGCGGTGGAGAGCCACCAAACCGACTTGGGTGCTTCAAATCCTATCTATATAGGTTTAAGCACGAGACGGATCCGTTTTGCACACTGTGCGCGGACCATAGAGGACGCAGAACATGTCTCTTTTGTCTGTCCAAGATTCTCTGCTGAACGGGAAGAGCTAAGCCTAGTAGTTGGGGGACCATTCATAGTCACTGACTTGTTAGACATCCTACTAAGCTCGCAAAACAATTAGGTCGGTATATGCACCATGGCTGCAGAGATCATCAAATCCTTGCGTCGCGCTGAGAGACAGCGCAATCAGACTTCACATCATAGATGAGAATCTAGCTGAGGCCCTCGTGCCATCTCCCCCCATCGAGGTAATACCAAACCAGTGGTACCATGTGAGGGAAACGGAGAGTAGGGCTTAGGTTTAGTGGGTGAAAGTTCCACACTTTTCGGCTGTTAATGCTTCCCCCCCTATACAAAAAAAAAAAACAAAAAAAAAAACACGAGAATGCGAGCGTGCTTCACATCAGGGCCACCCGACGGAATACGAAGTCTAAGTGGCCCTGATCCCAGCAAAATTTTCGACTCGATACCGTCGCACCAAGTGGATTGTCTATTTGCTGTATTGTCAGTGGTATAGCGCCTTCATATAAAGACTGCGTCTAAATGTCTGACTTTGGTCTTAAACGATGCGTCTCAAAATTAGACAGCAAATTCTGTCGGCGGAACAAGACTTTATTGTCGAAATAATGAAATTAATGCAATTAAAAAATGACCGATATATATATATATCGACACGATAGTTGTTCGTCTTAGTGTTGGAAAACATCAAACATTTACCAGAGTTGCCAGACCGTTAGATATAGACCCGCACAAATTTGAATTTTATAATAATTTAAAATAAAATGTGAATAACCCGTTTAATAACAAGTGAGAATGCTATAGTCGAGTATACCCGACTACGAAACTCCCTGTACCCAGGTCTAAAACATTCAATCACATCTATGTACGTCCACTTACATACACACACACATACACAAAGACGCACGCACACAGGCGGCAAAAGCGGACAGCGCAAGCGAGGCATTTTAATTGATGGATGTGCTTCTTCTTACCCCCTCTCGCTGCATTACTGAATCTTCTTTCGTAAATAACTTCTGTGTTTATTATCCGATCAACTTGAAATTTTGACAGTAGATTAGGAGAGACTAAAGTATTGTACATGCCAAATGTAAAAGCTATATCTTGAAAATTGTTACTGTAAAACGGTTTTTATCGATTTGCGGGGGAACGGGCGGAGATATCTGAAATATGAAACAAACTTGATCTGCGTATGGTATACAGGAACCTACATTTCAAATTTGGTGTCTCTAGCTCTTGTAGTTGCTGAGATCGACGCGTTCATACGGACAGACGGACAGACGGCCAGACGGACAGACAGACGGACATGGCCAAATCGAAATCTCTTTCGATACTGATCAAGAATATATATACTTTATAGGGTCGGAGATGTCTCCTTCTGCCTGTTACATACATTTGCACAGATTTAGTACCCCTTTTTACCCATTTTATGGGTACAGGAGTAAAAATCTCGCAATTTATCGCTCTCTAGCCCCTAAAACTTAAGATTGCGAAATAAATTAACATATTGTTTTGTCTCTCAGCTTCTGCCTATGTAGCCAAATCTGCGGTGGATGGCGCGTTGCTGCTGGAGTCAATTATTTTGTTTATACTTCGATTTGCTTAATTTTAATCATTTAAGCTTATTAAATTATCATGTACCTTTGTAGTTAATAGAAAGTGAATGCGGCTGGGCCGATTTGCTACATAATATTATTATTATTATTGTTATTATTATTAATATTATTATTATTATTATTATTATTATTATGCAGTAGATCGGAACAGCTGCATTCGCATTATCGAATGAAGGTCGATTTTCCATAAATGTGGCGGTCGATTGATATTTGTTAGTACCAACATGTATTAAGTTTGGCGCAAAATTTGAGACTTTTGAGTTTTTGCTGGCAGCGGTGCACATTTTCGCAGTGCACTGGACTTACGCAAACAGAATGCGATAAATGCAGGGTTGCGCTAATTCTTAACAATGGAAATAATTGTTTTAAAAGTTTTCACTTGAATTAAGTAAAGACATTTTACCACCCTTTCGCTATTTTCTGGAAGTAAGTATTATTCTTCTAACTTCATCAAATACATATATTTAAAGGACTGCGACCACCCGTCGCCACGGGCGAAAAATGCGGGTCAAAGTAAAATGAGTGGCATTATTTGTTTAGTTAGATCGGTTTTAAAGGCATTGTCACCGCCCTACACAATAAATCATAAGGCATTTAACTCAACTATTTGGTTTCCATGGGAGGGAATATTGTGATACTTATTTTTGTGTATTTCTTACGGTTGACGAAAGTAGTCAAATTCAACATAATGTACTTTTATCTAAATATTTCGTCGGGCAAACCGGGGTATTTCCAGCTATAAATTATTATAAGAATTTAAATTTAATGAAATTAAACTAAATATAGTTAGGAAATGCGAGCAACGCCGCGGGTATAAGCTAGTATGTATATAAAAGAGTTCAACCTGACTGACTGACTGGTGACATTTGGGCAGCCCAAAGGCTAGAAGCTAGAAACCTGCAATTTTTACAGTACCCTCTTATTATAAAATTAGGCGTAACTGCCGGTTAAAATGGTTAAATATATATCGGGTAATATAAGAAAATTTTATTTAAAAATTGTATGAACATCTCGGTATGCGCCAGCTGCTGCATAACAACGTAAAAGTGCAAGAGATAAAAAATCTCTATCTTGAATCGCTCTCTCGGCCTTAAAACTTATAAGTGCGACTGGAAACGACATATTGCTTATGTCTCTCAGACTCTGCCCACTATTGAGAGAGCTCATAGGTTACGACAAGAAGTCTGCAACTTTTGACTCTCACTGCGCATGTACATCACATGTCCCCACGCGTTTAAAAAATGTGTGAAATTAAACAATTTTTTCAGAAAACCTTACTGTGTGGCTGTTTAGTCAGATGTGAAATCCACTTCAGGGTATTATGGAGAATTGCCAGACGCATCGATTGATATGTTATAGTCTCCTGTATGTGCAATACATATCGAATAATACGCAGTCAAAGTAAGAAAATGTTGCCAGTCCGTCTGTTTGCATTCAAATTTATCGCTCAATTTTTAAGCTATGTTTATGAAACTTGCCACAAGTCTTTATTTTTGGTGCAGGCAGTACATATATGAATACCAGCCGGATCGGATCACTATATTATACAGCTCCCATAGGAACAATCGGGTGACAACTATATATTTGTATGAGAAAATCTTTTGTTTATTTAGAAAACCTAACCAAACTCACAAAATTTAAATTTCATTACATATGCTGACCAAACTTGATCACAATTGGAGTAACATATCTTATAATTGCAGTACGAGCGATTGGAGTTGTTGTATGAAGAACGCTGCATACATTTGTATGGAAATTAACCACTTTTGATGGCAATGCTATTTAACAAGTCAAAGTGTTTACTTCATTTATAGTTATTTTCGTTTTTCAGGCATTCCAGTACATTTTGCAGCTGTTTGTCCGAAGATTAAAAATGTCTCTTAAGATATATTTCGAGTTTGAATATCAGCACATAATCTGAATTCCGATTTTGTCGTCGTAACTAGCACTTGAACTAGTTAGGCAGCGGAGATAGTTCCCTAGAGTCAACAAAAGAATTACCACTGGTGGGGTTCAGTTTGAGAATGTTTTTTATTCGAACAAGATAGGGTTTATATGTATACCCTAGCCAATGTATTTTTCAGTAGCTTAGAATTCGGTACATACTTAGAGTAGGCATTTGCTTAGTTTACTTATGTACTAAGGAATTACATATTGCCTCCTTGAGTAAAGGTAGGCAGCTGCTTGTATTTTACACACATAGTTTTGGTACATGCCATGTGTATCCTTGTTTGTGTGCCTGGTATTTCCCCTACCGGTCGGCCGTTGTAATTCCTAGAAAATGCCATGATCCCTTGCAATGAGTTCGCTACAGACCAACGCAGAGTGACCCTTTCCAATGGCATCTCCTCATATGTCAGCAAGTGACAATTGTTACAATTAGGTCTGGTACTAAAATGATCCGCGTTGGTTGTACAAAGAGTTTATTCTCTTATTCGAATTATTCTAAATATTTAAATATACTTAATGAGTAAGTTACGCCTTAACATTCTTCCGGCCGTTAAATAGTTATTCAACCATCAGCTATATCGAATGTAAGACGGCGTGGTGTAGGTTCTGGCTGTGCTTCACATATCTCTTCTGGTGGTGTAGCTGGTGGAGCGTTCTTCCATGATGCAAGTCGTTTTCGCGTGATGACCACAATCACTAGTAGTATGGAAACTAGCAATGCAACATACGCAGCTATATGATGATGCTGAATAGTGTCAAGATGTTCTGGCAGTATGGCATGCTTATTTCGTTCTAGTTGTTGCTGAAGTGCGTCCAGATCGTTGATATCTAAATCCATGGGTGCTGTGGTTCTGGGGACTGTTTCCAGTGATGTAAACAGGTTGGCTGATGTTGCCAAAGCGTACATATGTTGTGCTGACCTTGCTGATTATTGTATTAAAGGTGCTGATGCTGATGTCAGCGTTGTCAAGCGTTGTGACAAGGCAGTACTGCTTGCTGCCGTTACGTCATCGGGATCCCTCAATTGCATTGGTGGCCTTGCCAACAACCAGGCCGATGGCGTCCACAGTGCTGCGCTTTTTTCTGAATCCGAATTAGAGATCGGAGAGTCCTTGCCGCTCCTCCAGCTCCCTTTCAAAGCGGTTGCAGAAAGTTGCAAAAGTTTCCCAACTACGTCTATATGCCGACGGGTCTTCGGGTGGTTTCTCGCCTTTTGGTATCAGTACCAGTCTCTGCAGTTTCCATCTTGTGGGGAAGCGGCTGTCACGGATACATAATGTAGCGAACGTTGCAGGATGTTTAAACATTCCCGCCCACGTAAGCTATTGCGTCATTGCTACGTAGCCGGGCGATCGAGTTTTATCGATTTATCGTCGGACACATCTGTTTTGCGCGTCGAATATCGACGCTCTTATTCTTATTGCGAAAAATTCTAGTTTCGAATCTAGGCTTGCACGTGGAAAAGTGTGGTTGTCCACCACATGCTGGAAAGATTGTGACCAATAAAGGCCAAACGAACATAGAACAAGTGTTGTGTTATTATTTCCCATCCAGCGGTCCCTGGCGTTGTGCGGATTCCCCCGCCGATCCAAAAAAAATACGCGCCACTCGGCTAACCGTGGCGTAGCCGTCCACCCAGCGACGGCCAAAATTACGCTACATTGGTGTCAGGTGTGGGGTACATTAGCGGTTTGCGAAAACCCAACCCACTATGCCAAAAAAATCGGTTCGCCAACGCCAGGCAAATGCTGAGCAGCAGCTCGCATCGACTTTGCTGGAGGCGCAACAGCAGTTGGCTGAGACAATTGCCAGCCGCTTGGACACTCGAGATAAGTCGCTGGAAAAACGCATCGCTCGCTTGAACGATCGCATGGAAGCTCGGGAGCAGCAGCTCGACCAAAAGTTCCAACAGATGTGGTCATCTTTCGAACGCACAATGTTGGGAGGCTTTTGTGAACCACGTGTTGTCGCGGGAGGCCCCCTCGCCACAGTGGCAGACACCGCTGCAAAGACTTCTCTTAATAAAGATGGAATTGCATCTAGCACGCCACGGACCGGAGGATCAGCGTGGCCAGATCCCGGACAAGAAACTCAACGGCAAAGCCAAAATGCATTTTTGCGGCCGCGTGCTGTTGAGGTTATGTCGAACACCGGCGGCGTGTGCGGCCAAGCCTCTGAGCCAGCACCCACCAGCCCTTCGGTTGCCGACAGACAGTTCGTGTCGATACCAGATTTGGAATCGCCACCGACTTACGATGGTACAAGGCCCTGGGCTGAGTTCCATCGCTTGTTCGACGATATGGCTGACGAATATAGATGGTCCGAACAACAAAAATGTAGAAAGCTGTATTCGAGCCTACGCGGGCGTGCACAACGATTTTACGCTACGTTACCGGATACCAGTCTGCGCTCTTATGACTCGCTGACCGCGGCCTTGCAGGAACATTTCACCCTTAGCCCACATGCCGGATACCACGAGTTTCATAACCGCGTCCAGGGTTCCAAGGAATCTTTGGAGGACTTCGCTATGGACTTGCAGTGTTTGGGTCGCGCCGTTTTTGGCGAATTACCGAGCTCCACCTACAACAGCATCCTGGTGCAGAGGTTCATCGACGGCATTCGGGAAACCTCATACCAAGTGCTGATTCTATCCAGCAAACCAACAACTCTAAAAGAAGCGCTCGACATGGCCCGTCGTATCGAGGTTCAATGCCGACGCAGGCCTGTTGGCACCGTGCTGACGGAGTCCGCAGCCGAGAGCCAGCAACACACTCCGAGAAGGAACATGCGCCGCTCCAACAGAGTTGGCCAGCCTACAATTTCCGCATTACCCTCGGGAAACTAGAGGAAGCCAGCCTCCAGGGGCGGAGGTTGGTTTTAAATCCCAACAGCCCCAACCAACAGCCGACAACATCAGTCACATCTTACACGAATACGACCCAGATGCCTAAGCAGTTCAAGGACCCTTGTACTGTCGCTCCACCGGTCTGCCGTCCGCCGGAGCACCACACCGTGAATTCGCCGCCACCCAAACAATCTGCCTTCGGACTTAAAGCTCCTTCAGACGAAGTAGAAGCAGCCCGAAACCAGTTGTTTTTAAAGTCGCCGCCCGGAGAGAGTGCCCATAAGTCGCCGCCGAGCACACCGAGTAACGAATCGACAGGACGGTCCGCTGCGCAATCTCCATCGGCGTCGCAAGCTGGTCGCTCGCTGGAGCACCTCACCGTGAATTCGCCGCTGCCAAAACCATCTGTTTTCGCGCGTAAGACTCCTTCTAATGAAGTAGAAGCCGCCCGATTTCATTTGATGAATACGCCGCCGCCCGGTCCGAGTGCCCACGAGCCGCCTCCCGTCGTTGGATCTCAAACTTCGACGGACGAGTGTGTCACTGTCTTGTCCCAGCTGTTTGAGGAGACGCCGCCCAAAGAGCGTGCCCAGCCGCCGCCGCCGTTCACACCGAGTTACGAATCGACAGGACAGTCCGCTGAGCAGTCTTTATCTGCGTCGCAAGCTGGTCGTTCGCTGAAGCACCTCACCGTGAATTCGCCGCTGCCGAAATCATCTGTTTTCGCGCGTAAGACTCCTTCTAAAGAAGTAGAAGCCGCCCGATTTCATTTGATGAATACGCCGCCGCCCGGTCCGAGTGCTCACGAGCCGCCTCTCGTCGTTGGATCTAAAGCTTCGTCTGACGAGTGTGTCACGGTCTTGCCCCAGCTGTTTGAGGAGACGCCTACCGGAGAATGCGTCCCTGTGCCGCCGGTCTCCAAAGTTAGGGACACCGCATCTGTCGACCCATTGGAAACGACCGGGCGTAGACGAACCACGCCGCCCGGCAAAGCTACGTATACACTGAGTGCACCGGTCGACCGGAGCTTACACTGTTTTCTATTTTTGCAGAATCATCAAGTCCGACTCATCGTCGACACTGGCGCTGCCGTCTCGTTGTTAAACCACCGCGAGCTTCCGGACCAGCTGCCCGTCACCCCTTGTCAGGTGACTCTACAGGGCCCATCTGCCGAGCAGTTTGTCGCCACTGCCAAAACTACAGCACGCTTGGTCATAGCGGGGCGAGCTCTTAAGCACGAGTTCCTGTTGGTGGAAGGGAATATCCCGACGCTTCTGGGTCTGGATTTCTTGCTGCGGTACCAAGCGGCCGTGGATTTTAAGGAGCTACGTTTGAGGTTCCCTTGGGGTGCGATAGCTCTACACGTGCCCACTGCACAACGCATCAGCTTATTGTACTCCACGGTTGCAGCGAGTATCCCACCACACAGCCACACTCATGTCAGAGTTGCTTGTTCATCGCAGGATCGTCTGACCCAAGCTATACTAGAACGAGGAGTCTATTCTCTATTGTGGACACGACTAGTAGCACTGCCACACTGCACGTGCTTAATATCGGCACTCAATCGTGCGAATTAGCGGCTTTCACTATCCTGGGTCATTTGGAACCGGTAGAGGTGCTTTCTGCCGCCGCAGCCACGGAAAAAATTCTGGATTGGGATTCTTTGCAACCCACGGGTTTGCCGGCAGAAGTGCGCAATAAACTGCTGCGTTTACTCAACAGTTACGCGCACGTCTTCGCAGCACAGAATAACGACACATTCCGAACTAATTTGACTCGGCATACGATCGACACGGGCCAGACCCGCCCAATCAAACAACCACCACGTCGCCAAGCGCTTTCGCGCAAACTGGAAGTGGAACGCCTTGTAGCCGATATGAAGGATCGAGGCGTGATCCGCCCCTCTTCCAGCCCATGGGCCTCGCCCGTAGTACTCGTCCGTAAAAAGGATGGCTCCACGCGGTTCTGCGTGGACTACCGTCGTCTCAACGACGTTACTCTAAAGGATTCATACCCGCTGCCGAGGATGGATGACATTTTGACGAGATTACACGGAGCTACTTGGTTCTCGACCATGGATTTACAGAGCGGCTACTGGCAGGTGGAAATGGACGACGAATCGCGGGCAAAAACAGCTTTTTTTTGTGATGCCGGCTTGTACAAGTTTAATGTCATGCCATTCGGTTTGACCAATGCACCCGCCACTTTTGAACGCCTGATGGACGGCCTTTTCACCGGCGCGACCTGCACGTCGGCGTTGGTGTACCTAGACGACATTATCGTCTTCTCTCGTACGTGCGAAGCCCACCTAGTCCACCTGCAAGAGGTTTTCGACCGCCTAGCGAACGCCGGCCTGAAGTTAAGTTTTCGAAAGTGTAATTTCTTTCGCACGGAGGTGACGTACCTGGGACACATCGTGAGTGGTCAAGGACTGAGAGCGTGCCCCGAAAAAGTCAGCCGAGTAACAGATTGGCCACGGCCTCGCTGTCAGAAGGATGTCCGTTCGTTCTTAGGACTATGCTCCTACTACCGCAAATTTATCCCCGAATTCGCTGCCATCGCTCGTCCACTCCACGAGCTGACTGAGGCCCGCCGTGTATTCGAGTGGTCTTCAGCTGCTCAGGATGCGTTCGACGCGCTGAAAGCCAAGCTCACCCAGGCGCCGATTCTTACATTTCCCGACCCGACCGGTCTCTTCATTCTTGATACCGACGCGTCCAACCACGGCGCTGGCGCCGTGCTGAGTCAGGACCAGAACGGCCATGAACGGGTGCTGGAGTATTACAGCAAAACGTTCAACGCAGCGGAACGCAACTATTGCGTGACCAGGAGGGAACTGCTAGCAGTCGTTCTGGCTACTAAGCACTTCCACCATTATCTCTTCGGGCGAAGATTCCTCCTTCGAACCGACCACGCCTCGCTAAAGTGGCTCTACAATTTCCGGGAGCCAGAAGGACAAATTGCTCGGTGGATAGAGCGCTTGCAACAGTACGACATGGATATTCAGCACCGTAGTGGGAAGCAGCATGGCAACGCAGATGCTTTATCGCGCCGACCTTGTGGAGAATGTCGGCACTGTGAGAAAGCTGAGGAGAACGATAATCAAGGCATAATGTACATGCAAATCCAAGCCATGGACTATGCCCAACGACAAATGGAAGATTACACGCTGGCCCTGGTATTCACCTGGTTACAAAAAGGAGGTCGGCCCCCTAAAGGCAATATCTGGCGCGAGAGCCCCGAAGCAAAAGCCTACTGGCACTTGTTCGACCGGCTCTATGTGGACGAAGGCGTTTTGATGACCAAAAACAGGGAAGGTAAAGCTGTGGCGATAGTACCCCGCAGCCTACAGGAAGAGATTACACGCAGTATGCGCAACACGTCCACTGGTGGGCATTTTGGAATTAAAAAGACGCTAGCCAAACTAAAACAGCGCTATTACTGGATTGGGCAGAGCGCAGACGTGGCTATCTGGTGCGCGCGGTGCCGGACCTGTAATGCCAGGAAAGGGCCCTCTCGTCGCACGGTCGGTCGCCTTCAGCCCAGCTACATCGGCGCCCCGTTTGAACGGCTAGCTATCGACATTCTGGGCCCCCTTTCTACTACGCCTCGTGGTAATCGGTATATCGCAGTTGTAATGTGTTACTTCACAAAATGGCCAGAATGTATCGCGATCCCAGACCAGACAGCGGAAACAGTGGCGAGAGCGCTGGTACAGGAAGTCTTTAGCCGCTTTGGCACACCATTCGCCCTGCACTCGGATCAAGGTCGAAATTTCGAGTCGGAAATATTTCAGACGTGCCTTCGCCTATTGGGAGTGGACAAGACGCGTACCACCCCGCTGCACCCTCAATCTGATGGAATGGTTGAACGTTTCAACCGCACGCTGTTGGACTACTTAGCCAAATTCGTCGCCAACGATCAACGGGACTGGGACTGTTTGCTACCCTTAGCTCTATGGGCTTACCGATCCGCTCCACACGAGGCAACCGGCTTTTCGCCTTCTCGCCTGGCGCTTGGCCGCGAACTTCGCCTTCCGGCTGAGCTTATATACGGCCGACCGACTCCTGGTTCTAAGGACTACCCAACGTTCGTGAGTAAGTTACAAGAGGATCTGCAGAAGACTCACCAGACCGCTCGTCAACAGTTTATAGCTGCTGCTGAGGTCAATAAGGAGCGGTACGATCTTCGATCTCACCCGGGCGAATTCAAGCCAGGCGACGAAGTGTGGCTGTACGCACCCATGCGGAAAGTAGGACGGTGTCCGAAACTGCAATCGGACTGGCTGGGACCAGCAACTGTGATTCGCCGTCACTCTGACCTTGTATACGAGGTGTGCCTACCCGGCAAACGTACAACCAGAACCGTCCACGTCAATCGCCTTGCCCCGTACAAAGGATCGTCAGAAAATCTCGGCCAGGAGGCGCGAGTCTTAGAGGGGGTAATGTAGCGAACGTTGCAGGATGTTTAAACATTCCCGCCCACGTAAGCTATTGCGTCATTGCTACGTAGCCGGGCGATCGAGTTTTATCGATTTATCGTCGGACACCTCTGTTTTGCGCGTCGAATATCGACGCTCTTATTCTTATTGCGAAAAATTCTAGTTTCGAATCTAGGCTTGCACGTGGAAAAGTGTGGTTGTCCACCACATGCTGGAAAGATTGTGACCAATAAAGGCCAAACGAACATAGAACAAGTGTTGTGTTATTATTTCCCATCCAGCGGTCCCTGGCGTTGTGCGGATTCCCCCGCCGACCCGAAAAAAATACGCACCGCTCAGCTAACCGTGGCGTAGCCGTCCACCCAGCGACGGCCAAAATTACGCTACAATATATTAATAAGCTGCACATAGGTGCCTGGATGCGAGCCAACTAATAATTTCAGCGTGCATGTTGGAATGCCATCAGGCCCTGGGGCCTTCCTCACCTGGACTCGCGAGAAGGCCTCTAGTACTTCTGTCGAATCTGTGAGGCAGACTCCAGATGTCTCAGTGCGGCTGGTGGGTGGCTGAAACGATGGCTGTACCGGGAAGAGCGTATCGACAATCATTCTTAGCTGCTCCTCGCATGTGGGCATGGGTCTTCGGCATAACTTACCCAAGACAAGCTTGTATGCTGCGCCGAAAGGCTGCGCGTCTGCTTCCACGCACAGTTTTTGCCATGCCTCCTCTTTCCTGTGCTTGATGGCTTTTTTTAACGCCCCTCTTTTTGCTCGGTACAGGAGCGGAGTTCGCAAAAGTTTGTCCTATTATGCGCCCGTTGGTGTTGGCGTCTCGCGCTATGGCACTCTCTTCGCGCTTTCTCTATTTCCTGGTTCCACCAGTGGACGGGTCTGCGCGGTCCGCTATGTCTTCTTTTGTCTACCATGGCCGCATTGCATGCCTGC
Source organism: Hirtodrosophila confusa (assembly GCA_035043065.1). Classification (NCBI taxonomy): domain Eukaryota; kingdom Metazoa; phylum Arthropoda; class Insecta; order Diptera; family Drosophilidae; genus Hirtodrosophila; species Hirtodrosophila confusa. Next base: position 448,203 of record JAWNNI010000185.1, on the reverse strand, counting down.
TCAACCGCTTGCGCCAGGTGGCTTGCACATTGATCAGTGTCTCCGCTGGCTAGAATCTGCATGCCCTCGGCCATTATAAGCAAGGCCTCAGGGTCAAGAGATGCCTGGTTCCAGCTCGCAAATGATTCAAGAGCGTAACGTTTAGAGCTGCAAACGTATCCAGCAGAGTATTTCGAGTCAGACGCCATCGTGCAGGGTACGGTATGGCTCGCTTATGATGGCAATGTCAGCATTAAGCTCCATGGCCGTTTGCATGAGTATATCCTGGGCAGCTTGGCAGTGGTTTAAATTAATTTGAATTAACTTAATTTTGCGTGTTTAATCGTGTCGCCTTGACGAACAGCGGGCAGGCCCTGCTGAGGGTGTTGTGTGCCGTGTTCGCATCTCCTTTCCGTGCGCAGAGTATACACACTGGTTTACCCGTGCAATCCTTAGAGGCGTGGTCGTCTCCTCCGCAATCGAAGCACTGCTTTGTGGCGTCATATTTGCTTCTGCACCTTGCGGCAGTGTGCTCGAAGTCTAGGCACTTAAAACATCGCCTTGGCTCCACTTTTAGACGGATGCGGCAAACTGCCTAGCCGATACGCAGCTTCGCAATCGCCAGCAGTCGGACTGCCGTCTTTTGCGAGAGTAGCATTGTAGCCGATTGTGTACCACGGTACGCTTTCCGCATCTTTGGAGCTGATGCGGCCGGCAGGTCCTCTTCTACTTGCGCAAATACAGCTCCTAGCACATCGTCGTAGGTAGACCACTCTGGGATATCGCGGATCTCAATTAGCAGCTTGTCTGACATGGTTGAGACATCTGCTATGCTTCCCAACACTTTCTGAACCGCCTTCTGCAGTGGACCAGTTACTTAGCCTGCCGCTTTATCCATGCGGAGCAGGAGCTCGCCGGCTGCCGTGCGCATTATGCCACTGACGCTCTCTCTATACTGCTGTAGTTCCTCGTTGGTCTGCACCGCCTTGAGAGCGGCGATGTAGTCCTCGGGATTCCTGCATTTTACCATGATGGCATCAGGACGACTTCTTCTTGATGCCCGTGAGCTGGTTTTTGAGTTCCTCTTGGGCGCTACTTCCTGCCATTTCCAGCTATTGGGCTGCATATTTGTGGCCTCGCCTTTTTCCATCGTGCCCGCTTGTCCTCAGGATTAGGCCGTTGTGCCGTGCGCACAGGCGTTGGGGCAGCGTTGCTCTGGGCTGCAACTGCAGCGTAGTCGCTCGCGATGCTTATGGGCGTCGGTTTCGGCTTCGGCTTCCCTCTGTGCATGTGTGCACCTGGATCGTGCGCCTGATTAAGCTTCTTGACCACTGACGGTGTCGTTTGGGCAGCCCTCTTCTCGGTGTCGTTTTTCGTCTCTGTGCGCGGCTGGGCATTCTCTGCTTCGCGTGCTTGGCCATCGTGCTTTCAGTTTTGGCACGTTGATGACGCAACTTGCACTATCGCAATATGCGTGCTGACTGTCAGCTCGATTTCCTTCATCCTGTTCAGGTCATCCTTCATGCCTTGGTTGATGTGCGGAACAGCTGCCTTTTTTCCTTGAACTGTGGAAATTTGCCTGTCAAGGATTGTGCCAAGCTCCTGCATAGGGGCACTGCTATGCATGCCATGTCCTCTTGGCTTTTTGCCCGGCCGATCTCTAGTTCTGCTGGAGGGGCTCGAGGGGCTCAATATGTCCCTGCATCTTTTAGAGCCTGGCGTGGCCATGGCATTAGGTGTTTCGATTGGGCACGCTCCTTCATTTTCCAGCGTCGGCAGCGCCGATGTTGGCTGCGGCGATCTTTGCAGCTTAGAACACCTGCCGAACGGGTTCACCACTGGTGATGCTGTTGCTTTGCTTGTAGCATGGTCCGCTACGGTAGCCAAGTTTGCCACCACCTTAGTAACTGTGTTTGAAATGGGTGTTGGGGCCTCCAGAAACCGTGCCCCGGCCGTGGATTGCACCACGGGTGGATTTTCACTTGAGTGACTGCCACCTGGAGTAGTTTTGTTATTATCAACCATCCTTAAACATTGTGCATTTTATACCTCCTGCCAGGCTTAATTTTGCAGATTATACCGTCTGCATGGTATGGAAACTGCTGGCCGATTCGGCACAGACGCAAGCCACCGAGCCGCTCATTATGAGTCAAACGCTGGTGGGTTTTCTTATTGGGGGACGGGCCTCTGTACTCTACTGGGGTCCATCGATGGCCAATGGTTTCCCGTTTGACCGTTGGGGGTTATACCGCCCCTTCTCGGTCACCAGAGCTCCATTTTGGGTACACCAGCTATGTGGCGGGGTTGGTAATAGTCGGTTCTGCGACCCTTATTACTTTTTCCCAGGAGTAACTAAATGCGGCAATCTTTATAATGGCTAATGGGTGCCATTAACACTGCACTTCTGTGCGCCAGAGCGTGCGCCGTAAAGTATGTGCAGTTTTTGTTGCACTACAGGCGGTTTGCGTCCCGGACTACATTTGCAGCGCCATCTATCGAATGGCGCGCACGGTCGCTTTGCGGAGGATGTGTGTCACGGCTGCGCAAAGCGCCCTCTACCGTAAATATGCCTCCAGCTGATCTTGTTGAGCTGCCGATGACGACTAAGCGTATGCAACCCAGCGATAAAACAGCGAAAGCACAGCTGTTTATTGTTTACGTTGAGTGACTGGCACTTTGCGTGGGCGGCGACATTGAAGAATTGGGATAGAAAGGAGTGAAAGAGAGGGAAGTACCAGCAAGCCAGCCCTCCATCCCCTCACCCCGACCCGCGTAGGAAACTCATCGGCTTGTCCTTCTAAAAGCGCGGCTGCGGCGCGGCGACTTACGTCGGCATGTGAGTACCTAGTCTCAACACCACCGGCACTGACGCTTTTTCCCTTTTCGTGCAAGCGCAGCGGCCTAACTTGGGGCACTAGCGGAGCGACGATGGGAAACGCGACCGAACACTCTGTATGTATGGATGTATGTGTGTACGAATATATGTTGCGCATCGTGTGGCTCTGATGTGAAGCGTGGCATCGCCGCGATCGCATCCTATTCAAACTTTTTTCTATTGACTGCTTTTAGAATACCCATTACATTTGATTATACGTATAATTATTTTAATTCAAAGAATTCTCATCATTTTCAAAATAAATGTACATATGAACAAAACTAGAACAAATTAAAGTAGGTCTTTTTAATTTCTACAGGCAAACCTGTATGAAAATTATTTTAAAATTATAATTAATTTCCAGGGTATGCATGCATCGACTTACAAGTGCGATTTTGTCCTAACGAAAATCGTTCAACCGCTTGGCGATTCTAATTCTTGAACACCCACATGCATTCAGATATTGTGCATCTGTATGTGTACATGTGCGTGGCTTAGGATTTGCTTGCAGAAGATAAACAAACTGAACTTGCTTCTATCACCTACATATGTACATACATATGTTAACAATTGCGTTTGGCTAGTATTTTTTATATGTATAATAAAGCAATTATATTTCAAATGCATATGGTGGGCGGAAGGAGCGTGTCAAATTTGTTTTAATTATTTATAATATTACATTTCAGTTAATTTATTTGCAATTTAACTCTACAGCTAAAATCACAGTATATTTTAAAGTTTAAAAATACGTATGTACATATAATTTTTTTTTTTTTTACAAAGTTTGATATAACATTAAATCTAAAGGGGTGCTTAACATACATAGGCTTTGAACTAGTAACGGGAACTTGCAATTGCAATCCCGCATTAAACGTCATTCGACAGCGACATTTTGCAGCTGCACACTGAGCTCTGATAATGTGAAGAGATGCTCTCACTTAATTCAAATTCTGATCGCCAGTGAGTTTCAAAGCTGCGATGAACACGTACACGAGTGAATCGCAATCATGATTGAAGTGAGTTCCCATCTTAATTGCATGTACAAGCGCACTTTCAGAATGTGTGACGAATCAAATGTCCTGCCGGGCTTGACTCGGTCGGCCAGGATCCGTATCAACAAATTTGTATTTGGACACTTGCGATAAGTAATGACACTAGGTTTCGATTAAATTTGATTTTTATTTGCTATCAATGTACTATGTGTAATTTGCTGTAGATTTTGGGTTGGTGTGTGGCTCCTGTGATAGCCGCCGTAGAGTATCCTGGTGATGCACCGACTCGCCGTTCAGCGTCGCCTGTTCGCTAAGAACTACCCACTCGCTTTTTGCTCGTGGGCTAATTCCGCGTGGCAAAGCTCTGCCTAGTTGTGAGTAGATGCGCACCCGAATTGCTGGCTTGGCAGTAGTGGTGGGATCCGGTAGGGATCCTTGCTGGAACTGGTGGGATCCGATATGGATCCTTGCTGGGACTGGTGGGATCCGATAGTGATCCTTGCTGGGACTGGTGGAATCCTGCTCTGCAAGGACTCGCTGTGTTCTCCTGTTACGCAAGGACTCGTCAGTGTTCTCCCGCTGTTCGCGATGATTTACCACTTGACTCTCCTGCTACACCAGGACTTGCAACAGTGTGCCAAGATTCGCAACGCTTCTCCTGATACGCCAGGATTTGTCAGGGTTCTCCTGCTCTTCGCGAGAATTTATCCCTTGACTCTCCTACTACACAAGGATTTGCATACGATCCCACTGCGCAATGACTCGCTTCGTTCTCCTGTTACACAAGGACTCTTTAGTGTTTTTTCGGACGTTGATGTACTAAACGGGCAGTACATTCAAGTGGCCCAAACGACACCAAGCGCGGTCTTGTTAACGCGCGGACCCAGGCAAAATGCAACCCGCCTCCCACCCAACCGACCGAGGGGCGCACCGCATAACGTGCGGTAACGAAGATCGCGGAACAGATAAATAAGAACAAACTAAATAAAATTTCTACATAAGCTATAACGATAGACAAAAAACTATAGATTACACAAATAACATAAAAGAGAAGTTCTGAGTAAGGAAATAGAACTAGCATTAAATATTACATGATAAAGATTGTTATAATTAGAACATATGATACGAAATGGATAGCATAATTAGAACTACAGGCTTGAAGAGAAAGAGGGAGAAAGTTTCTAGAACTTCTAATCGGAACTGCAAAACTAATTTGGCTAATTAATTCGGAAGAATCAATTTCACCATTTATTAGTTTGTATAAGAAAATTACACCAAGCATGGTTCTACGATCAGAAAGAGAAAGAAGATTTAGTAACAAAAGTCTACTACGATAAGAAGGCAAGCGAATGTTAGGATTCCAATTAAGACCCCGAAGTGCAAAGAGCGGAAATTGTTTTTGTACCGATTCTATTCTATCCTGATAAACCTTGTACTGTGGACACCAAATACAAGACCCATATTCAAGAATAGGTCGAACAAGAGAAGTATAAAGAGTTTTAGTAATGTAGGGATCGTTAAATTCTTTCGACCAACGCTTAATGAAACCCAGGACACCATAGGCACGATTAGTGGTAGAAGAGATATGATTGTCAAACTTAAGCTTGGAATCTAAACTTTTTGGGTTCTAAGAGTTAAATAATTGGAGATCCAAAGAATTAAGTTATTTGGAAATCCCAGAAGATGAAGTTTGTGAAGTAAAAAAGAATGATTGACAGAATCAAAAGCCTTACTGAAATCAGTGTAAATAACATCTGTTTGCATTTTGGTTTGAAATACCTTTATGACAAGAGAAGTGAATTCCAATAGGTTAGTGGTAGTAGATCTATATTTCACAAACCCGTGCTGGCTGGGTGAAATTATGGGTCTACATAAATGTTGAAGTTGAGAAGTTATTAATTTCTCAAAAATCTTAGGAATAGCAGACAATTTAGAAATACCTCTATAGTTTTCAACATTAGACTTGTTTCCTTGTTTATGGAGTGGAATTATAAATGATTCTTTCCAAATAATGGGGAAAGAGCACAACTCCACGGACAGTTTAAAAAGAAGAAATAATGGCTTAAAAATACCTTCAGCACAGTACTTGAGCACGCAGCCTGGTATTACATCAGGTCCCGGTGAAAATACGGGCTTAATGGCTTTTAGATCACGTAGAACCGAACTTTCAGTGATTAAAGGCCCGAAAATGCAATTAGAGCTGTTTACATGATAAGGATAAGGCGAAACCAATTGATAAGGCTGTGAACTATAAGTTGTTTGAAAAAATTCAGCAAAAAGATCGGCAATAGCCTGATCTGAGTCAGCTGTCTTTTTTTCGAAAAATACAGTTGATGGAAGTGTTGATGACCTACGCTTCGCATTAACGAAGTTATAAAACCTTTTAGGATCCCGATGAAACTGTAACCTACAGCTCCTGAGGTAGTTGTTATAACAGTATAAATTAAGTGCAGAAAAGTTAGATCGGGCAATCAAATAGCGAGATAAATCCGAGGAAGAGCCAGATTCCTTGAACTTTGTGTACAATCTCGACTTTCTATTTTTTAAGTTTATTAAATTACGAGTAAGCCACACAGGTTTGTTAGACCTACGAGGGTTACAAAACGGGACACAAGAATCAAATAATGAATTTAATGTAGAATAAAAATAATTGATTGCACAATCCATGTCTCTACACATGTAAAGCTGGGACCAGTCAGCCTGGGATAGGAGCTGAGCGAGTTTAGCAAAATCGGTTTTCCGAAATTGACAAGCTCGCCCAGCAGGTTTCCTACCTGGGCATGGCACCCTGGCTGGTAAGTCAATCAACACATCCAAAGTCGGGTGATAAGAATCTTCAGGAGTGGATATAGGTTCAGTACGGGAGACAGAATAGAATGGGGAATCCAAGGCAAAAACAAGATCAACCATTTTATGTAAAGAATTTGGGATATCATTGATTTGACACAATGACATTCCAAATAAACTTTCAATAAAATCGTGCTGAGGAGTCAACACTTGAAATCCAGCTAGTTCCGGCAAAAAGGATTATGGTGTGAGGAGCCTCAGCCGGCTCCCCACAACATTACTTAGCAAGCCCTTTCAACTAAGCCCCTGGGCACCGGTGAGTAGGCTCTCTCGGCCACTCACACATGCGCTCGTGATTGAGCGAAATAGTCAGCAATAGCGCCGTCGCCAGCTAGCGCAGACAACCACAACGGGACTTAGTGCCGTAAAAAAATGCGCAGACACCGGTGCCTGAGTGCATTGGCGACGACCAAAGTACAGTTAAGGGCATTTGCTAAACATATAAAAGGGCGCAGCGACACGCACGCGGGAGACAGAAAAACAAGTCAACGGAGTCAACAGCAAATTTCAACGTCGCAGCAACGATCAATTCAAGTAAATATTCTTGTCTTTCGCAAGGTTCCATCAGCCAACCAACCGAGTCCTGTGCAAAATCCTTGTGTAGCAGGAGAGTCAAGTGGTAAATCATCGCGGTTAGCAGGAGAACACTGGCAAGTCCTTGCGTAACAGGAGAGGCACTGCAAATCTTGGTACACAGTTTCAAGTCCTCGTGTAGCAGGAGAGTCAAGTGGATCCTCGCGAATAGCAGGAGAACACTGACGAGTCCTTGTGTAACAGGAGAACGCAGGAGTCCTTGCGCAGTAGGGTCGTATGCAAATCTTTGTGTAGTAGGAGAGTCACGGGATGAATCCTCGCGATTAGCAGGAGAGCCCTGGCAAATCCTGGCGTAACAGGAGAGCGGAACGAGCCCCTGCAGAGCAGAAGTACCAGTCCCAGCAAGGATCACTATCGGATCCCTCCAGTCCCAGCCAGGATCCCTACCGGATCCCACCAGTTCCAGCAAGAATCACTACCGGATTCCACCAGTTCCAGCAAGGATCCCTACCGGATCCCACGAGTTCCACCCAGGATCCCTACCGGATCCCACTTCCCTATTCGGGTGCGTGTCCACTCACCACTAGCCGGAGCTTTGTCACGCGGAATTAACCCACGAGCCAAAAGCGAGTGGGTATTTCTTAACGAACAGGCGACGCTGAACGGCGAGTCGGTGCATAACCAGGATACGCTACCAACCCTAAACCTACAGCAAATTATATATTGTACATTGACAGCAAAGAAAATCAAATTTAAATCGAAACCTAGTGTCATTACTTATCGCAAGTGTCCAAATACAAATTTGTTAATACAGATCCTGGCCGACCGAGTCAAGCCCGGTAGGACATTTGATTCGTTACAGCTTTCGCCCAAGGGGGGCCTTGCGATAAAGGACACTAAAAATAACATCGTGGAACAAGAGAAAATAAAACATGCAATGCTCAGAGCCTGGGTCTACAGCTTGAAGAAATATGAGGTCCTTCGCTACAGAGAGAAGTTTGAAGTCCAGGTAACGGACAACCTTGACGCCATGCGCAGGCAGTTCGGAGACTGGGTCTTGCAAAATGAAAGGTCGCCATCGAGCGCACTACGACTGGAAGAACTAGCCCGCTTGCATGGCCGCCTATCACCAGCCAAGATTGCAGGAAGAAGCAGTCACCTAGAGACGGATGAAGAACCGACAGGGAATGGGATAGATATCGCGGGGTTGGATTTTCAGTCCACAAGCGCAGCGGCACGACTCCAAGACGCACGAAGAAGTTCCTGGGGGTCCCCATCACCACACCGCATGCCCATCCAGCTCCAGGTGCCCCCACCGGAAAGGACCACACCAAACACATTCAGAGACTACCCAACTACGGCAAAACAAGTTAGGGAATGGGGTTTCCGCTTCGACGGCGAATCCAAACCCCTAAAGTTTCTGGAGCAGGTCGAGTGGTCGGCGGAGACATATGGACTCAACCTGGATCTGATTCCCCGAGATATGCCCGAACTCCTCCAAGTCATGGCAATTAAATAGTACATTGCCAATAACCAACATTGGCGGTCATGCACATCCTTTGTGACTAGCTTTCGGAACTTTATCCTACCCCGGGACTATTTTAAACGATTACAGGAGGAAGTACCCCAAGAAGACAGGGCATAGATGAACCTTTTAAAATATATATGGTCGAGATGCAGACCCTAATGAGGCCTCTAAAGTACGATAGGACGAGGGAGTTGAGACAAATAAGCGATAACAGTCTCCCAGATCTACGAGAATTCGTACGGCCGTACCAAAGTTCTAGCCTGGCCGAACTCACACAACTGGCCGAGGAGTTCGAAGAACTAGAGCAGGATCGGGCAAGGCTGCGACAACAAGCACACCCGAACCGAACCAGGCTAATGGCATGCGAGCAACAAGAACCTCGGAATCAAAACTGCCGGTGAAACGAACGCATCAGCAGTGGACCACAACCAGCCCCAAGAGCACGACCAGGAAAGGCCAGAACCCACATCCAACATCCAGCCCGGGCCTGTCGGCAATGCGGCCAAGAGGGACATTGGGCCCCAGAATGCCAAAACGACCAGCTCATATTTTGCTGGGCTTGTGGACAAATTGGTATCCGCACCATAGAATGTTGCCGATCGGGAAACGGTCGCTGGCATCCGCCACCAAGGGGAAAGCGGCTGCCCAGGGAAACTGCCCCTCAGCATTAATAGGCACCCTACAGGACGAGGGGGCGTACCTATCGGCAACAGTGCAAATTGTGACCGGCCATTACAAGGCGACCATAGATACTGGGGCGACAAGCAGTTTTGTCAGCGAAAAACTGGCTATGGAACTGGGACACCAAGGACAACGGAATGCCACGCAAAAACAGGTACGGCTAGCAGATGGCCGAAGCAGCGGGGTATCAGAGCAGTTGGAGGTCGAAATCAAGCTCGGGGACCAACACATCGATCTGGCACTCCTCATCCTACCCGGGGTCATCGACGAGTTAGTGCTAGGATGGGATTTCCTCGCAGTCATGGGCACCGTTTTGGAGTGCGCCGGGCTCCGAGTCAGAATTCCAGCCCGCCACAGGCAAAGTGGAAGGTTACAAGAAAGACTCTCGGTAGCAGTGGCTTTGACAAAACCACCAACAGCACAGGAACCCGACAGAACCGCAACCGAAGAAACAGGCACCAGCGGCACTAGCGAGATAGAGACAGCCACTACACTCGGATACAGCGATCGACCAATTCCTTCAAGAAGAACTGCCTGCGTTTGGGAAAATGTCAGGTACATCACCCATTACAGAGCATCAAATAGTAATGCACGACGACCGTCTCATCAAACAAAGATACTTCCCGAAGAACCCCAAGATGCAAGAAGAGATTAACAAAGAGGTGGACGAAATACTGGCAAAGGGCTGTGTCGAAACATCGAACAGCCCCAACAGCGCGCCAATCGTCATGGTAAGGAAGAAGACGGGAAAATTGAGACTGTGCGTCGACTTTCACCAGTTAAATAGCCGTTCAGTCAAAGATACGTATTCCTTACCAAAAGTACACCACATATTAGACCAGCTAAGGGAGGCCCACTGCATTACCAGCTTGAATCTGAAGGACGGATACTGGCAGATCCCAATGGGGGCGGCTAGCAGGCCATTAACAGCGATTACCGTCCCTGGAAGAAGACTTTTCCAGTGGAAAGTGATGCCCTTTGGGCTTCACTCTGCCCCAGCACATGATTCACTTGCGGGAGGTATTCCGACGGCCTCGAGCGGCCAACTTGAGGATCAACATCAACAAGTGCGATTTCTTCAAGCAGGAGCTAAAATATCTGGGGCATCTGGTGACGGAACACGGTATCTGCACAGACCCCGACAAAGTAGCTGCCATCGCCGAGCTAAAAACCCCCACTAATGCCAAAGAACTGCGTCAATACCTGGGAGTAGCATCATGGTATAGAAGATTTGTACCCGACTTTGCTACGACGCTTCACCCACTCAACGCCCTGCTCAAAAACGGTACCAAGTGGGAGTGGAATAAGGAACAACAAGATGCGTTTGAGACCATGAAGGAAAAACTCGCGAAAGCACTCGTGCTAGCATGCCCGAACTTCAACAGCCAGTTCATCCTGCAGACAGACGCCAGTAACTACGGACTCGGAGCGATCCTCACTCAAACGACCAAGGAAGGCGAACAAGTCATCTCATACGGCAGCAGGACACTAAACGGAGCCGAGAAGAATTTCTCGGCCACGGAGAAGGAATGCCTGGCAATCGTATGGGCAATCAGGAAACTGAGGCCATATTTGGAAGGATACCATTTCACTGTCATCACGGACCACATGGCACTGAAATGGCTCAATTCCATCGAAAGTCCTTCGGGCAGAGTCGTGAGGTGGGCACTAGAGCTGCAACAGTACGCTTTCGAGGTGACTTATCGCAAGGGAAACTCAATGAAGCCCGACAACCACTGGCAGAGGAGACATGTGGCCGAGCGGTGAGCCAAGGAAAAACTCAGAAGAGGAGGAAGCGGATAAATGGATAGAGAAACTAATGGCAAAAGCCCAAAATAACCCCCAAAATTCGCCAACTACACTATAGAGTCAGGAAACCTCTATAGACATATCCCACAACGAGCAGGGGATGAAGACATGGCGGCCAGGAAGCTTTGCGTACAAAAACGACAGAGACAACGAGTATTACATGAAAACCACGACGCAGTCACGGCCGGGCACTTGGGGACACGCAAAACCATGACACGAGTGGCCGCACGGTACTACTGGCCAGGGTTCTACCGAGACGTACGAGCCTACGTATGGTGCTGAGAGACGTGCCAGCGAGACAAGCCCAGTCAACTTCAGTCTTCATTGACCGATTCTCAAAATGGACAGAACTGGTCCCACTGAGAAGTACAACGACGGCAGCCCTACAAAAGGCGTTCAGAGAACGGTTCCTGGCTAGGTTCCGGGCACCAAAAGTGCTCATCACAGATAATGGACCGCAATTCACAAGTAGGGCGTTCAAGACATTCTTAGAAGAAATGGGAGTACGACACCAATACACGGCCCTCTAGAAAATCCAACCGAGCGAATGAGCCGAACCGTTAAAACTATGGTCGCACAATACACACGAGAAAATCAGCGGGATTGCGATGAGGTCTTACCAGAGTTGATACTGGCGATCAACACTAGCATCTCAGCGTCAACAGGCTACAGCGCAGCATTTGTCACACAAGGTTGTGAACCCAGACTACCCAGGGCCCTATACGACAAGAACACTGTAGGCACATGGTAAGCAACGTCAAAGCCCAGAGACAAATGAAGGGAAACTAAAAAAGATCTTCGAGCTAGTACGTCGCAATTTGGAGAAAGCAGCCCAGGACCAAGCAAGACATTATAACTTGCGGAGGCGGCCATGGAAACCAACAATAGGCGATAAGGTATGGTGCAAAGAACATCACCTCTTCAACGCCACGGAGGGATTTGCAGGTGGTGGAGTACCGGCCGACCCCAAACCCTGCGCAACATAGGCCAAGGTTGGCGACGCCGACGCGCGCCACAAGACCATCAACGGCGTCACGTCTGCCGGCAACGTCGGCCCCAGCAACAACAAGACGCGCCCCGTCTCCCACAACGCCACCAGGAAGACCACGTTGTTTCCAAAAATTGTTGATGCAGATTTGTCCATGGGGTCAACATTAGTATGTATGCCAAATTTGGTGACTCTACCTGTACAGGTGTGGGAGATATAGATTTTTCTCATTTGCGGGGGAGGGGTGGGGGCTCAAAATTTTTTTGATGAAGATTTGTCCAGAAAGTTAACATTAGTTGATCTCGACACTGCATAAATTGACGATATACACCAACTTCCGTACAAAGTTTGAATGTTAGCTCAAAGATAAAAAAAAATTGCGTTCATACGGACAGACGGACATTTCGCAAACCCAATATTTTATTTTCCCTTCGGGAACATAGTATAAAAACATGAAAGGAAAATAATGAAGAAAAAAGAAGAAAACATAACAAAAAAATTATTAATAAACAAAAAAAATATAGATATATAGTTATTTAGTATTAAGGGTAGTGGGAAAATTTCATTACACATAAAACAAATAGGGAAATACATCACTCCCGACGGAAAAGGAGAGTGTGAGGAGCCTCAGCCAGCTCCCCACAACATTACTAAGCAACCCATTTCAACTAAGCCCCTGGGCACCGGTGAGTAGGCTCTCATGCACACATGCGCTCGCGCATTCAGTGAAATAGTCAGCAATAGCGCCGTCGCCAGCGAGCGCAGACAACCACAACGGGACTTAGTGCCGTAAAAAAATGCGCAGACACCGGTGCCTGAGTGCATTGGCGACGACCAAAGTACAGTTAAGGGCATTTGCTAAACATATAAAAGGGCGCAGCGACACGCACGCGGGAGACAGAAAAACAAGTCAACGGAGTCAACAGCAAATTTCAACGTCGCAGCAACGAACAATTCAAGTAAATATTCTTGTCTTTCGCAAGGTTCCATCAGCCAACCAACCGAGTCCTGTGCAAAATCCTTGTGTAGCAGGAGAGTCAAGTGGTAAATCATCGCGGTTAGCAGGAGAACACTGGCAAGTCCTTGCGTAACAGGAGAGGCACTGCAAATCTTGGTACACAGTTTCAAGTCCTCGTGTAGCAGGAGAGTCAAGTGGTAAATCCTTGCGAATAGCAGGAGAACACTGAAAAGTCCTTGCGTAACAGGAGAACGCAGTGAGTCCTTGCGCCGTAGGGTCGTATGCAAATCTTTGTGTAGTAGGAGAGCCACGGGATAAATCCTCGCGATTAGCAGGAGAGCCCTGGCAAATCCTGGCGTAACAGCAGAGCAGAACGAGCCCCTGCAGAGCAGAAGTACCAGTCCCAGCAAGGATCACTACCGGATCCCTCCAGTCCCAGCCAGGATCCCTACCGGATCCCACCAGTTCCAGCAAGAATCACTACCGGATTCCACCAGTTCCAGCAAGGATCCCTACCGGATCCCACGAGTTCCACCCAGGATCCCTACCGGATCCCACCACCTTACTAAGCCAGCTATTCGGGTGCGTATCCACTCACCACTATGCGGAGCTTTGCCACGCGGAATGAGCCCACGAGCCAAAAGCGAGTGGGTGGTTCTTAGTGAACAGACGACGCTGAACGGCGAGTCGGTGCATCACCAGGATAAGCTACGGCGGCCAGCACAGGAGACACACACCAACCCTAAGCCAACAGCAAATTATATATTGTACATTGACAGCAAATAAAATCAAATTTATATCGAACTCTGGCGTTATTCTTTATCGCAAGTGTCCAAATACAAATTTGTTGGTACGAGTCCTGCCGACCGAGTTAAGCCCGGCAGGACATTTGATTCGTTACAATGGATAGCATAATTAGAACTACAGGCTTGAAGAGAAAGAGGGAGAAAGTTTCTAGAACTTCTACTCGGAACTGCGAAACTAATTTGGCTAATTAATTCGAAAGAATCAATTTCACCATTTATTAGTTTGTATAAGAAAATTACACCAAGCATGGTTCTACGATCAGGAGAAAGAAGATTTATTAACAAAAGTCTGCTACGATAAGAAGGCAAGCGAATGTTAGGATTCCAATTAAGACCCCGAAGTGCAAAGAGCGGAAATTGTTTTTGTACCGATTCTATTCTATCCTGATGAACCTTGTACTGTGGACACCAAATACAAGACCCATATTCAAGAATAGGTCGAACAAGAGAAGTATAAAGAGTTTTAGTAATGTAGGGATCGTTAAATTCTTTCGACCAACGCTTAATGAAACCCAGGACACCATAGGCACGATTAGTGGTAGAAGAGATATGATTGTCAAACTTAAGCTTGGGATCAAAAAGGATACCAAAATCATCAACCGACTTAATTCGAACAAGCGGCTTAATATTAAGAATATAATTGTTAAAAAAGGGCATTCGCCTGTAAAAGGACATTACGTAACACTTACCACAATTAAGATTTAATAAATTTACCCGACACCAGGCTTGTAAACTGTCAAGATCAGTTTGCAGCCTTTGACCAGATAAGAAATCAGTAGATGACAGACAAAGTTTAACATCATCCGCAAACATCAGTTTCCGAGAGTGATTTACAACAGGAGGAAGGTCATTTATGAACAGTGTAAATAAAAAGGGGTCAAGATGCCTTCCTTGTGGTGCTCCGGAAGTAACGTGAACATACTCTTATCTCTTATCTATACTCTTATCATTAGTCTGCAATCTTTTCTTGGAAGATATAGCAGGAATTTGGTGAGTTTCTGGTTTCGCTCCTTGCACATAATTTTGGTAATTCTGCAGCTGGTGGTATTCCGCCAACTTTCTTCAGATTTAGCCTAAGCGGATTTATCCAGTTCGCTGTATAACGACTGCAATGAGATTTGTATATTTCCTTCGTTCTCAAGAGGTAGCCCGACTCCTTCCGTTGCCAGGCGAACCGCCATTTCGTTACCATCAATGCCCCGGTGGCTGGGAACCCAATAGATATGCACTGTGCTAGCAGTGCTTAGATTATCTAAAGCCACCCTGCTTGCCAGGACATTTTTGAAACCAATGGAAGAGGCCCGCAATGATTTTATAGCAGCTTCGCTGTCTAGGAATATATTTATTCGTTCATTCCCAGTTGTTATGGATAGAGCTACTTCCGCTGCTTTCCTTATTGCGAAGACTTCTGCCTGGAATATGCTGCAGTAGTCGGGCAGCTTGTACGGAAACCTTATTTCCGTAGTTAGTTCGAGGAGTCATGTAGTCCGTGCTACTTTGCATCTCCCTCCCAATCGAACTGTGTCCAAAACTTTGAATGTTCCCCGTTGTGCATAGACGTTGGGCCGTCCTCTGTGCGAGCGGGTGAGCGTGGATGTCCAGGGCGTTGACACACAGTAGTGTTTCGAGTGCCTTGGTTGGAGTGGACCTCAACACCCCCGTGATACAGTCAAGTGCCTGTCGTTGGGTCCTTTCCATCAGTTTCAAGTATGTGGTCTTCTTCGTGGCTTGCCACCATACCAGGACGCCGTATAGTAGTATCGGTCAGACTACTGAGATGTAGATCCAATGCATCAGTCGTGGTGACACGCCCAAAGTGCTACTTAGCATCTTCTGCGATGCGTAAAGCGCGACTGTTGCCTTTTTCACCGTTTCTTCAACATTGAGTCTCCAAGTCAGTTTGCTGTTCAAGACTACTCCGAGATATTTGACGTTAGTTTTTAGCGTGAGCAGCATTCCGTTCAACCTTGACGGGTTCCACCGCGGTACCTTGTATCTCTTACTAAAGAGAATGAGGTCCGTCTTTTCCGCATTGATGCTAAGTCCGGCTCGGGAGGCCCATCTTAGTATTTCCTGTAAAGTGTATTCCATGACGGAGCTGAGAGTCGATTGACATTTTCCCGTGATAATAATGCTTATGTCATCCGCATAGACAGTTATCTTTGGGGCTTTCCTGTATAATTTTTAAGTAGCTTGTCCACCACTAGATTCCAAAATAAAGGAGACAAGAGTCCGCCTTGCGGCGTGCCTCTATGAGCTTCCTTTGTTATGGTGGTGGTTCCCCATTCGGCTTTGACTCTTCTGCAGCTCAACAGGTTCTGTATCCACGAGTGTATTGTCGAGTGGTATGCTGTGGCTCTTCAACCTCCCATTATCGCTTCTGTTGATACGTTATTGAATGCACCGCAGATGCCTAGAAATGCTCCCAGTGCGTATTCTTTGTGGTGAAGGGCTTTTTTTATATTAGCTACCAGGGAGTGTAGTGCCGTCTCCACCGATTTCCCTTTACTGTAGGCATGTTGATGGGGCTCCAAGAGTGAGTTTGCGCCCTCCCTAATGTGGACCTCTAGTACTTTTTCCAATGTTTTTAGCATGAATGAGGTTATGCTTATGGGCCAGTAGTCTTTCTGCAACTGACTGACCTTGCATGGGATGATATAATTCTTGGTCATCTGCTGAATCGCTGGAAATATTCCGTCCAAACCAGGAGATTTGTAGCTCGTGAACGAGTCTATTGCCCACTGGATTTTCTTTGGTGTGATTACGTTTGCGGACGCTATGAGCGTGGGCTCATCCTTGTTACCCTCTAGCGCCACGACAGTGAGATCACCAGTACTGTAATTAAACAAAAGGTAAGAATAGATGCCTTTCCTTACTAGGATAGCTGTTCTACTCCAACTTACTGTTGACGAGTGTAACGTGTTGAAGTTAGCGGATTTTAGCCCAGGTACCTTGTTGCCCGCTGCCAACCAAGTTTCCTGGACTAGAGCAACATCGGCGGACCCTTGCTCCAGGGCAAGAAGGAGCTCCGCCGACGCTAGCTTACTTTTATGTAAGTTGAGCTGGAGGACCTTCAGCTGCATGGCTGTTAGATTCCTACACTCGCGGTGGCTCGACTACCAATGTCGTTTCGCCATCCTCGTTGTCCTTCGTCTTAGAATCCTCGGGCGTTCCAAGCTGTGGGTAGCTTCCATTGCTCCACCTCACCAGCCATCAGCGTGTTATCATTGTTGTCGTGAGGGTGGCGATTCTTGAGACGCAGGTATACGCTACCCACGCCATCTTCCCGTACCTAGGATAAAGAAGATGCTCGACTTCCTTGCTAATTTGCAGGATCATGTGCTGTCCCTTTTTATCAGGCTTAGCGACATGAATGACCTGCCAATCAGCAGTGGACACGTCAGGGTTCTGCCATAATTTAGGAGTCTGCTCTTTAGGCACGACCCTCGGAAGTAGCAATTTTGCCTTTGGTACGGACGAAATTCTAGTTCTGTCCACTACCTCCAGCTTGGCGCCCTTCCACGGGGCGGCCATTGAGGCGACTGCTTGAGAGACCCACTCCAAGGTGGGGTCGTCTCTGCAGCTCAGAATTTTGACTCCATTGAGCAACCTGCAACCTGAATGTGGTGGGTACGGCATCCGGACTCTCCATCTTCTTCAGCATCGCCTCGAGCTGGCGTATTTCCACTAGCTTCCACCGTTCCGGCGACATCTTGCCATTGGGGTCGCATTTGTCGACGAGCGCAACGACAAGATGTCGTTTTGCTACGTCGCTGGCGGACTCCCTGGTGGTCTTGTTGGTGGGGCGGGGCCGCTTGCTCAAGGGCACTCTAGCCTTTGTTGTTTCAGTCGAGCGCTGGCGTTTAGTGGCCAATTGCTCCTTGACCTTGTTCGCGTATTTGCCACTAGAAGCCTGTAGAGTAGGCTTCTGGGCAAAATGTTTGCGACCCTCGCAAATCTTGAGATCAGCCCACGCCAGATTGCTTTTCTCCTCGGGGGTGAGGTCGCCGCTGCTGCTGAGCCGAGCCCTGATTTTGAGAGCCGCCTTGCATTGTGCCTTGGCTCTCATGCCCTCCTTTGTCCGCTTGGGCCCGACCCTACTAGAGCAGGGGAGACCAGAAGCTTGTTTTCGGCTTCCGTTGTTATGCTGTCGCCGTGCGATTTGCAGTCGGAGTTTGTTTCGACTATGGCACCGCTACGCCACAGCTTAGCATTAGTTTTGGTGGCAG
The DNA here is from genome assembly GCA_035043065.1 of Hirtodrosophila confusa. Lineage (NCBI taxonomy): Eukaryota > Metazoa > Arthropoda > Insecta > Diptera > Drosophilidae > Hirtodrosophila > Hirtodrosophila confusa. Next base: position 429,977 of record JAWNNI010000185.1, on the reverse strand, counting down.
TAGCTATGCAACTACCATGGCCTGCTCCAACCGTGGTAGAGGTGTGACCGCTGGCGACACGCAGAGAGGATTGCTCCTCCCCGTGACCGCCGGCGGTAGCAGTCACGCTTCCGACCGATGTTTGAGCCGACATCCTGACTCGAGTTGCCTCCTTATTTTACTTCATTTAGATTTTTATATTCGGGGAATCACCCTTAGCGTTTTATACATGGTACCTCGAACTATGGCTCCGGTCGCAGTACCCCCATCTTGGCAAAGCCGATAGAAAATACTACGCCTTCGTCTTCGCTAGATACTGCACTACCTAGGGATGTAGGCGAGTAAGTGACACGAATTATAACCGGTTTACTCCGAGGTTAATACAGTGTCCATTGCCCAGCCAGCACCCTAGTGGAGGGTTCAGTTCGAGTGTTTTCGCCAAGCCACGCGCTAGATAGAAAAATTATAATTTTATAAGCGCTCTATAAAAAATATGTGCCTACAGAAAAGCAAGTTATGGAATCTTCGATTGAAGAAAATCTTGCGCAAGTAAAAGCATTTTATTCACAAGAAGACATAAGCGTACAGTCGGCAGCCAAAAAAGACACTTTTATTTGTAACGGACAGTTCATTTCAAAGCGATTTATGATAATGAGCGTAAAAGAAGTTTATGAACTTTTTACAATAAAAAACGTTGGCAGTGGTATAGGCAGAACCACTTTTTACTAATGTCGACCTAACCACGTGTAATTGTCGAGCAAAATGCCTCACAACATGTGCGTATGCATTTATCATCAAACAATTATCATTCCAACAATTTCAAGCAATCATGTGAATCATGTGAACTTTTTGCAATCAGTTTGTTGCAACATTGAAAATGAAACTTGTATGACCACTGATTGCAAGAATTGCACTGTTATGAATTTGTGCCACTAGCCTACTTAAAGGCTATTAAAGAAAATTGTAAATTTAAACTTTGGAAAAAAGTTGACAATAGAGTCTCCTTGGCAGATACTATTGCTCCATTATCAGAGCTGATTCATGAAATAAACGTGACATGACCACAGTTTAAGAGGCACTTCTCTATTAAGCGAGCTCCACAAAAGTATTTTGGAGAGGTAAATAAAAATGTAAAGCCCAGAGAGCTTGTATTGAAGATAGACTTCGCGGAAAATTATAGATTAGTCTTCCAAAATTATATTCAAAGCTCGCATTTTAATTGCAAGCAAGTATCCATTTTTACTTGCGTTGCGTGGACTTTAAGCAAAACAGAATCCCTGGCTATAATTAGAAATATTTAAATCATGGCAAAGCTGAAGCTTTCTTATTTTTAACAATTGTTAACTATTTAAAAAAAGATCATGAACATTTTGAAAAAAAATTTTTGTTTTCCGACGGAAGTAATTCTCAATTTAAAAATAAGTTCATAATCAACAGTTTAACCGATTTTGTAATTCAGTTTCAATGTAAAGCAGTTGAGTGGAGCTATTTTGCATCGTCGCATGGCAAAGGTGCAATCGACGGGGCTGGAGCCGGATTGAAGAGAAAATTTTGGCATATAACGGAAACCAACAAGTAAGAATGCTATAGTCGAGTATACCCGACTACAAAACTCAAACGTCAAAATTTTCCCATCGCATCTTCGTACACTTTCACATAGACACACACATACACAACGACTCACACACACAAGCGACAGCGTAAGCGAGGCATTTTAAGTGGTGGCTGTGCTGCTTCTTCCCCACGCGCTGCACCAGAAGTAACTTGAACAGGCTTGGAAACTAAGCCAACAGGCTTGGAAACCAAGCCTTCGAAATAAACCTTTGGGTTCTAAGAGTTAAATATTTAGAAATCCAAAGAATTAAGTTATTTGGAAATCCCAGAAGATGAAGTTTGTGAAGTAGAAGAGAATGATTAACAGAGTCAAAAGCCTTACTGAAAGCATTGTAAATAACATCTGTTTGCATATTAGCTTGAAATCCCTTTATGACAAGAGATGTGAATTCCAATAGGTTAGTGTTAGTAGATCTATATGCCCGTGTTGGCAGGGTGAAATTATATATCTACACAAATGTTGAAGTTGAGAAGTTATTAATTTCTCAAAAATCTTAGGAATCTTCTTGACGTTAGACTTGTTTCCCTTTTTATGGAGAGGAATAATGAATGATTCTTTCCAAATGTCAGGGAAAGAGCACAGCTCCACGGACAGTTTAAAAAGAATAAACAATGGCTCTAAAATACCTTCAGCACAGTACCTAAGCACACAGCTTGGTACTCCATCAAGTCCTGGTGAAAATACGGGTTTAATGGCCTTTAAATCAGTTGTCAGCTAGCATTTGATGCGTACGGACGCTTTCTTCATATTCGCTATGTCGTTTCGCTGTTGCGTTGAGTGCAAGACTGAGGTTTCGGCAACCCAGCTTCTGAACTTTGATGCAATTCAATGCTCTTCAATCTGCCGCCGTGTTTATCATATTACTTGTATTGATATTTCGTCGGAGGCAATCAACGTTTTAACGCATTTGCCTAATCTATTATGGCAGTGCGACTACTGCGTTGTGTCCAATGACTCTCATTTTAAAATTGATGAAATAATTGCTAAAGTGCAGAAACTTGAACTTCTATACGAAGAGCTAAAGACTAGTTTAAAGGAGACATGTCCTACCAAATCTAGCCTCATTAGTGTTGCCAATCTGAACAATAACAAAGTGAATTGTGCTACTCTAAATTCTGTTGCTGTAGTTGCCGAGGTCAATGACCCAAATCAGTTGCCAGTCACTGCAGCTGATCTTCATTCTCAGCAAGTCAACAATAACTTTGTGACAGTGCGGAAAAATAAAACCAAGAAGCGCGCAAACAATAAAAACAAGCATGTTGTTGGTGTTGCTTCTAACTGTACTGGTCTGGAGGTAAAACACATCCTAAGATATTTGCATGTTGCTAAATTTTCAACGCAAACGGATCCAGAAGCGGTGTTAAAATATATTGCTGACAAATTGAAAGTTAATTCTAATGTGCTCACTTGCTTTAAGCTGGTAAAGCGTGATGTCGTCTTAGCCACAATGCGCTTTGTCAATTTTAAACTTGGAATTCCTAAGCCTTTTTATTCAGATGTCTTCTGTGATTCAATCTGGCCTTTATCTGTGAAAGTTGCCAGAATTGAACACAGACCAAGGGCTGATCCTGAAATTAAGGCTGTTAATCTACAAGCCTCTAACCATCCTGTTAATCTACAAGCCTCTAACCATCCCCGCACATCATCGCCGATTCGGGATTGCTTCCAAAACGTTTCGCCAATTCCAAAAAACCCCCAGTGAGTGACTAGTGAGTGACTTGCAACTAGCTACCGACAATGCGTTAGAGAGTCAAGCTTCTCTCACGCACTCTCTCCAACTTCGGATCTACAACAACAATTTCGTCAACTGCTAGCAACTTCTACTCTACGTAACAACTGCTATGCTGCCGAGGGTGTATACTTGTCGTGTGCTGCCGCAGATCGGCTTTTTTCCTCATCGTCGCACTGCTGTCTTCACCTAAGAGTGGCACTTTCATCACCCGCTCTCGTTTAGGATATCGCCAAGACGCTTTATTACTTTTTGAAAAGGCCTTTGCTCTCCGCGCCGTTGCACTTCCTTGGATTGTTTAGTGCTCTGGAACTCTTCGCTGCTTCTACAGTGCAGACTTCGCTCTCTACGCCAGTTTGGCCTTTCGTCGAACGCTCGCTTTTGTTTTCGCATAACTTAATGGTGGGTACCTGCACCTGCTGCTTATCAGACGGACGATCAATTAAGCCTTTGCATCTATTATCAAAATATCTCCGGAATGCGAACCAAGTCGCAATTGATTCGATTAGCAACTTCCGTTTGTGATTTTGATGTCATAGTTCTAGTTGAGACGTGGCTCAACTCTAATTTCTATGATGCTGAGTTTTTTGACATCAACACCTTTCATATCTTCCGTAAAGATAGAGACGCTGTTAAACTTCAGCGCTCGAGGGGTGGAGGTGTTATTGTGGCTGTGCGGCGAAATTTGCGAAGTTGGCTCGCACGCCTTACCAATAATGATTCAACGCTAGATCAGTTGGCTGTCTTTGTGGCTGGTGACATTGACTCTATTTTCATTTGCGTTTCAAACATACCTCCAACCAGCGCTTTTGAACTGCATAAGGCGCATGTGGACAACGTTTGCAATCTTCACCGTGGCCTGGAAGCCCACCAATTTCTCTGCGTTATGGGACATTTTAATCTTGGGAAAATTATATGGTCTCCGTTTCCTAATAATTCTACTTATTTGCCTTCCAACGTACATCACCCACAAGAAATTATTGTGGTTGATGAATTGTATAGTATGGGATTAACCCTAATTAATTCTAACTTTAATTTCTTGCATAAAGTATTATACCTTGTTTTTCTAAGCATAGATGTTAATTACAGCTTAATTCGTTGCTTAAATTCACTTTCTAATTGTGACATGACCCATCTTTCTCTTCTACTTACAATAAAATTTTACTCTTTTTTACCTACTTTACGGCCTGCTTACAGTAATATTTGTGATTTTTCACATTGTAACTTCGATGTAATTTGTCAGCAATTGAAGACCGCAGGCGCAACAGCTATATAAGCCACAACCCCAACAGCCGAGGATCACATCAAAATGGAAACGCCAACTGAACGCAATAGCGAAACGGCACCGCGGCGGCAGTCGAGGAGGACGGCAACGCGGCTGCCCTTCCACCCCCGAAGGCCGGTAAGAAAACCGGCGGCCACCCGCCAAAAGCCTGGTCGCCACTCGCCCACCCGGCCACCACCAGTGAAGCCATCGGCCGAGGGACCGGCTCTAAAACGGGCAACACCGGGCACCACGCCGCCGACACCAGAGGCCCCACGGGAGCAGCCAGTCGACATGATGCAGCCGAAGCCACGCCCCGCGACGCCAACGCCGATGACACCACCGCCCCGTCCCGCAGAGCCAGTTCTGGACCGCCCTACGGAGGTGGTCGTCATATCGTCGGAGTCGGAGTCCGAGGCACCGGAGCCACCCCTTACCAGGCACGTCTACCGCGTGCAACGCTCGGTCATGCGGGACGGGAGGCCAGTACGACAGGACGTACAGGTGGTCGAATACCGGCCGATCCGGAGCACAACGCCGCCAGGGCCGCCACCGAGCGCGCCTGCAACACCGGCTTCGCCAGAGACGCCTAGGTCGCCGACGCCCCCCGGGCGATCACGCCACGGCCGAGGACCCTGACGGCCGTAACGCCCCCCCGAGACGACCGAAGCCCGACACCACCCCGGCCAGTGACGCCCCGACCACGTGCCCCCACACCGGAGTCACCTCCACCCCCTCCACCCACGTTCCGACCGGTATTGCACCGCCAGCGCTCAAATATGGAACAGGGAGCGGCGGAACGGCGGCCGACACTGTTCCGCCAGGCCTCTTGGGCCGGCCCGGGAGTGGACCATCGATGGAAGGAGGTGGGCCCCGAAGAATGGCCGGAGGCGGTGGCCGCGTACGCCCGAACAATTAACCGGGATTGGCGGACCGCCCGGTTAATGTGGGTCGGCACTACGCGGTACCGCATCCGGTCATCCAAAGGCCAACACCGCGTGTTCGCACAACAATAAAAAATAAAACAAAGAAAAAATATATAAAATAAAAAAAAAATATATAAAAAAAAAACAAAAAAAAAAACAATACAAAATTTAGCAAAACAAAACACCATACAAAAAAATATTAACTGAAATAAAAAAAAAAAAGAAAACCAAAGGAAAAAATATAGTTATGTAGTCTTAAGGGTAACGGGGAAATTTCACACAAACAAGGGAAAAAGGTAGGGAAAACACATCGCTCCCGACGGAAGAGGAGAGTGTGAGGAGCTTTAGCCGGCTCCCCACAACATTACTAAACGACCCCTTTCAACTAAGCCTCTGGGCATCGGTGAGTAGACTCTCACGACCACTTACACATGCGCCCTCTCGTTGCGCGAAATAGGCAGCAACAGCGCCGTCGCACAGCAAGCGCTGACAATCCGCAACGGGACTTAGTGCCGTTATAGAAGAGCCAGAAACGGTGCCTGAGTACGTTTGCGATGACAAAAGTACAGTTAACGACAGTTGATGAACATATAAAAGGGCACAGTAACACGCACGAGGGAAGCAGACAGAAAACAAGTCAACGGAGTCAACAGCACAACCCAACGTCGCAGCAACTTACAAACCACGCCAAGTATTCTTGTCCCGCGCAAGGATACATCAGCCAACCAACCGAGTCCTGTGCAATAATCCTTGTGTAGCAGGAGAGTCAAGTGATAAATCCTTGCGGATAGCAGGAGAACACTGACAAGTCCTCGCGTAACAGGAGAAGCACTGCGAATCGTGGCACACCGTGACCAATCCTTGTGTAGCAGGAGAGTCAAGTGGTAAATCCTTGCGAATAGCAGGAGAACACTGACAAGTCCTCGCGTGACAGGAGAAGCACTGCGGATCGTGGCACGCCGTGACCAATCCTTGTGTAGCAGGAGAGTCAAGTGGTCAATCCTTGCGAAGAGCAGGAGAACACTGACGAGTCCTTGCGTAACAGGAGAACACAGCGAGTCACTGTGCAGTCGGGTCGTATGCAAATCCTTGTGTAGTAGGAGAGTCACGGGATAAATCCTCGCGAATAGCAGGAGAGCCCTGACAAATCCTGGCGTAACAGGAGAGCAGCACCAGTTCCAGCAAGGATCCCCACCGGGTCCCGCCAGTTCCAGCAAGGATCCCCACCGGATCCCACCAGTTCCAGCAAGGATCCCCATCGGATCCCACCAGTTCCAGCAAGGATACCCACCGGATCCCACCAGTTCCAGCAAGGATCCCCACCGGGTCCCACCAGTCCCAGCAAGGATCCCCACCGGGTCCCGCCAGTTCCTGCAAGGATCCCTACCGGATCCCACCAGTTCCCGCAAAGACCCCCACCGGGTCCCACCACTTCCAGCAAGGATCCCCATCGGATCCCACCAGTTCCAGCAAGGATCCCCACCGGATCCCACCAGTTCCAGCAAGGATCCCTACCGGATCCCACCAGTTCCAGCAAAGATCCCTACCAGGTCCCAACAGTTCCAGCAAGGATCCCCGCCGGATCCCACCACCACTACCAAGCCAGCCATTCGGGTGTGCGGCCACTTGCAACTAGGCGGAGCTTTGCTACGCGGAATTATCTCACGAGCCAAAAGCGAGTGGGTGGTTCTTAGCGAACAGGCGACGCTGAACGGCGAGTCGGTGCATCACCAGGATACTCTCGGCGGCCACCACAGGAATCATACACTAAAACTAAACCTACACTTAAAATATGGTCAGCAAATAAATATAATTATCATCGAAATCTAGAGTCGTTATTTATCGCAAGTGTCCAAATACAAATTTGTTGATACGGATCCTGACCGACCGAGCTAAGCCCGGCAGGACATTTGATTCGTTACAAATTAATAATTGTATCTCTGCTATTAATTGGAACCAAGTCTTATCGCATGTCAGTTTGGAGGCCTCTTATGATATTTTTGTATCAGTTATTTACCGTATTCTTAATAATAATGTCCCTCTTAAAAGGCGTTACTATCTCAAAATGCCTTGGTACACAAAAGGGCTGAAAAAATTTAAAAACTTGAGCAATAAATGTTATAAAACTTATGTTAGGCACCATAGACCCTCTGATTGGGATAGATATCGTCAGTATAAGCGGGTATTTGAGTATTTGAATAAACTTCTTTATAGCCAATACATATTGAGCATAGAACAAAGGATCAAAAGCTGTCCCAAAATGTTCTGGACTTTTATTAAATCCAAGAAATCTTCGTCAACCTTACCTTCATCTATGCATTACGATTTATTTTCATCTAACTCTGATTTAGGTATTGCTAACCACTTTGCTATGCTGTGTTGATGAAATTACCAACAGCTCCACTGAAACTTTCTTAAATGTAGGAAATATCAGAGCATCAGAGGCAGATATTTTTGATGCGTACAGTAACCTAAATATCTCAATGAAGCCTGCTTGTGATGGTATATCTCATGTTTTTCTTAAATCATGCATTAGTACACTCAGTGTACCTCTGCTGGTAATTTTTTCTAAATCTCTAGCTTCTTGCATTTTTATTGATAAATGGAAGCAAGCTACAATCACGCCAATATTTAAGAATGGCCATAAATGTGATATTAGGAATTATAGAGGCATTCCCAAACTAAGTAATGTTTCTAAATTATTTGAGCGCATTATAGCTAAGCACATTGCCTTCTTAATAAAACCATATATTGATCCTAGGCAACACGGGTTTTTACCTGGGAGATCTACTGTGACTAATTTATCCGCCAGGTAGACACAATCTATACTGATTTTTCTAAAGCCTTTGATAAAGTTAGTGACAGTATTCTAGTTATGAAATTGTCGAAGTTTGGGTTTCACTCATCGATCTTGAACTGGTTCAACTCATATCTGAGTGGTCGTTCTTATCGTGTTGACATAATTAATACTCTATCTTCTTCTTTCCTGGCTTCCTCTGGTGTTCCTCAAGGGAGCTCGCTAGGTCCCTTGCTTTTCATTACATTTATTAATGATATTGGCAGTTGCTTTAAGTCTGCAGACTATTTTTTATATGCGGATGACCTTAAATTGTTTAGTTGCATTTCATCAGTGTGGGATGTCTTCAAATTGCAGCAGGACTTGTTTAATTCATCAGATTGGTGTATTCGTAACCATCTGGCTCTAAACTTGTCCAAATGTTGCTTTGTAACTTATAGTAAATGCCTATACTCATTTCATGCTTCCTATTTGTTAATGGGATATGTGCTAACACGGAAAAAGGAAGTTTTAGACTTAGAAGTTATATTTGACTCAAAATTTATATTTGTTGAACATATAAATTATATGTTGCCTAGAGCATATGCGATGGCAGGGTTTTGTGAGGCGCAACTCCTCTCAATTTAATGATCCTTATACCAGACTGGCTTTATATTTTGCTTTTGTCAGATCAATTTTAGAATACGCATCTATTATTTGGAACCCTTCTGCAGTGGACAACTGTACTAGAATTTAGCGGGTAAAAAAACGGTTTCTTAAATTTGCGTTAAGACCTCTCCATTTGATGTTACCTTTCCCCTCATATAGTTGTCGATCTCGTTTAGTGCACCTGTCTACGCTAGAGGATAGGCGAACGATTGCTGCTCTAATATTTATAAATAATATTATAATTGGCAATATTGCTCAGTCCTTCTTGCTAATATAAACCTTTGTGTACCGGGTAGACAATTGCGAAACTATATGCCATTTAATGTGGGTTTTCACAGAACTGTCTATGCTCTTAATGAGCTCTTAACACGAGCTCTAAAATATTATAATGAGTTGCCAACTGACATCCGGTTTGACTTTGGTCAAAACACATTTCATATTAAGGAACTACATAAAAAGTTCTTTTTATAATTCTTATTATATAATTCAAATTTGTTACCTTAATATTATTATTATAATTTTAAAATTAAGTAAGCTAAGCTAGATCTAGAATAATCAGAAAGTCCTTTGACATTGGTTACGAATAAATAAATAAATCACTTAGAAGCGAACTTTCAGTGATTAAGGCACAAAAATACTATTGGAGTTATTTACTTGATAAGGATAAGGCGAGACCGATTGATAAGGTTGTGAACTATAAGTCGTTTGAAAACATTCGGCAAACAGATCGGCAATAGCCTGATCGGAGGCAGCTGTCTTTTATTCAAAAAATACGGTTGATGGAAGTGTTGATAACCTACGCTTCGCATTAACGAAATTATAAAACCTTTTGGAATCCCGCTGAAACTGAAGACTACAGCTTCTGATTTAGTTATTATAACAGTGTATATTAAGAACAGAGAAGTTAGATCGAGCAATCGTGTATCGAGAGAAATCCAAGAAAGAGCCAGATTCCTTGAACTTCTTGTACAGTCTCGACTTTCTATTTTTCAAGTTAATTAAATCCCTTGTAAACCACAGATGTTTGTAAGACCTAGATGGCTTAAGAACCGGGACACAAATATCAAATAATGAATTTAAAGTAGAGTAAAAAAATTTAATTGCACTACACATGCAAAGCTGGGACCAGTCAGTCTAGGAGCTGAGCGAGTTTAGTAAAATTGGTTTTCCTAAATTGACGAACTCGCTCTGCAGGTTTGCTATCTGGACTTAGCACCCTAGCTGGTAAGTCAATCAACACTTCCAAAGGGTTGGGTGATGAGGATCTTCAGGATTGGATATAGGATCAGTTCGGGAGACAGATAAGGAGGAGGAGTCCAAGACAAAAATAAGATCAAGCATTTTATGTAAAGTATTTGGGATACCATTGATTTGACACAATAACATCCCAAAAAACTGTCAATGAAATCGTGCTGAGCTGCGGAGGACAGCACATTGAAGTCAGAATTTGATATCCAGGTAGTGCCGGCAATATTGAAGTCGCCGAGCACTACAAGAAAACCACGATCAGAAAGCATAGAGAAGAAGTATAGCAGAGGCATGCAAAGAATATACAGATAAATCTGTAGAAGGAGGAATATAAGAAGTAATAAAAAAGGAAACACCAGAAATAATCAATTTTACAGCAACAAATTCAATATCTTTAGAACTATCGGTTATTAACCCTCCGAAGATAAATTTGCGTCAATAGCAATAAGAACACCACCACCATTATGATATGTTTATCAACTGCCCATAACCGTACTTTTGTCGTCGCAAACGTACTCAGGCACCGTTTCTGCACATTCCATATAGGCACTAAGTCCCGTTGTGGTTTGTCAGCGCTTGCTGTGCGACTGCGCTATTGCTGCCTATTTCGCCCAACGTGAGAGCGCATGTGTGAGTGGCCGTGAGAACCTACTCACCGGTGCCCAGGGGCTTAGTTGAAAGGGGTCTTTAAATAACGTTGTGGTGAGCCGGCTTAGGCTCCTCACACTCTCCTCTTCCGTCGGGAGCGATGTGTTCCCGCAAATTTTTTTTATTTTTATGATGTGTGAAATTTCCCCGCTTCCCTTAAAACTAAATAACTATATATATACTTATATATATATTTTTTTTTTTTGTTTTGTGTTTTGTTAATTTTTTTCATTTTATTATTATTATTATTTTATTTATTTTTTTTTGTTGTTGTTTTACTTCATTGTTTCCTTTTCCTTCATTTTTTTTTGTCATTGTTTTCTTTTTTTTCTCTCCCTACTGCTGCGCGAACACGCGGTGTTGGCCTCTGGTGGACCGGATGCGGTACCACGTATTGCCGACCCACATTAGCCGGGCGGTCCGCCAATCCCGGTTGATAGTTCGGGCGTACGCGGCACCGCTTCCAGCCACTCCCCGGGGCCCACCTCCCTCCACCGTCTGTCCACCCCAGGACCGGCCTATGAGGCCTGGCGGAATAGGGGGCCGCTCCATCGCTCCTCGCTTCTGGTTTGACTGCTGCCGACGAAAGGCCGATCGGAGCGGGGGTGGAGGGGGCGGCGGTATCTCCGTTGTGGGAGACGAGGCGCGTGTTGTTGTTGCTGGGGCCGACGTTGCCGGCAGACGTGGCGGCGTTGATGGTCTTGTGGCGCGCATTGGCGTCGCCAACCTTGTCCTATGTTGGGTAGGGCTTGGGGTCGGCCGGTACTCCACCACCTTCACGTCTTCGCGTATCGGCCTCCCGTCCCGGATTACCGACCGTTGCACTCTGAAGACATGCCTCGTAAGTGGTGGCTCCGGTGCCTGGGACTGCGACTCCGAGAAAATGACGACCACCTCCGTAGGCAGGTCCGGGAGTGGTGCCGCGGGCCGTGGCGGTGGTCGCATTGGAGTTGGAGGCTAGGCGTGGCTGCGGCTGCACCATGCCGACTGGCGGCACCATGCCGGCTGGCTGCTCCCTCGGTGGATCTGATGGTGGCGATGGGCCCGGTGCTGTCCGGCCGAGTTCCGGGGCCTCCGCCGATGGCTCCACTGGTGGTGGTCGGATGGGCGAGGGGAAGCCACGTTTTGGTCTGGTGGCCGTCTGTCCTCGCAACAGTCTGCACGGGTCGAAGGGCAGTCGCGTTGCCGTCCTAGTCGATTGTCGCCGCAGTGTCGATTTGGTGTTGCGATCGATTTGTTTGTCTCGCACCGTGGTAACGATTTGATTTGCTGCCATGCATTCCTTGGCGTATGGGAGTTTGTGACTTGTTATATGTATAATTTTGTTTATTTAGTTATATAGCTATGTATTTTTGTTGTTGTTGGGTGGGGGGGGTTTCCAGAACTTAATACAAATTTATAATTTTAATGTAAATAAATTTTATTTACATTTTCCCCCCTGAGAGCGAGAAAAAAAATTGTATATACCAAAAAAAAATTTTCTCTCGTCTGTGTCCTGCACTTACTGCGTTTTAGTTGGTTTGGTTTGCGTCGCACACGGTTTTAAGTCCATGATGTAGGCCGTTCGTATTTTGTTGTCCGCCTGTCCCCGGAGCTGGCACATAACCAGCGAGACAAAGTTTATTACTTGGTATGGCCCGCCGAATTTCGGGGCAAGTTTGGCTGCAAATCCCTCCGCGGCTTTGAAGGGGTGATGTTCTTTGCGCCATACCTTATCGCCTATTGTCGATTTCCATGGCCGTCTCCGCAAGTTATAATGTCTTGCTTGGTCCTGGGCTGCTTTCTCCAAATTGCGACGTACTAGTTCGAAGATCTTTTTTAGTTTCCCTTCATTGTCTCTGGGCTTTGACGTTGCTTACCCTGTGCCTACAGTGTTCGTGTCGTATAGGGCCCTGGGTATTCTGGGTTCACAACCTTGTGTGACAAATGCTGCGTTGTAGCCTATTGACGCTGAGATGCTAGTGTTGATTGCCAGTGTCAACTCGGGTAAGACCTCATCCCAATCCCGCTGATTTTCTCCAGTGTATTGTGCGACCATAGTTTTAACGGTTCGGTTCACTGGCTCGGTTGGATTTTCTAGAGGGCCGTGCATTGGTGTCATACTCCCATTTCTTCTAAAAATGTCTTGAACGTCTTGCTTGAGAATTGCGCTCCATTATCTGTGATGAGCACTTTTGGTGCCCCGAACCTAGCCCACTTCTTAGTGGGACCAGTTCTGGCTATTTTGAGAATCGGTCAATAAAGACGAGTAAGGTCGTGTTTCCGTGTTTCGACCTCGGCAGTGTCCCAAAAAGTCTGCGCAGACAGTGGCCCATGGCTCCTCAGGGACTTGGGTGAGCATTTTACCTGCGGCTTGAAGTTTACTGGGCTCGTACATCTCGTTAGAACCCTGGCCAGTAGTACCGTGCGGCCACTCCTGCCATCGTTTTGCGTGTTCCCAAGTGCCCGGCTGTGACTGCGTCGTGATTTTCATGTACTACTCGTTGTCTCTGTCGTTTTGGTACGCAAAGCTTCCTTGGTCGTTTGGGTGAGGATCGCTCCGAGTCCGTAGTTGCTGGCATCTGTCTGCAGAATTAACTGGCTGTTGAAGGTCGGGCATGCTAGCACGAGTGCTTTCGTGAGTTTTTCCTTCACGGTCTCAAACGTTTCTTGTTGTTCCTTATTCCGCTCCCACTTGGTACCGTTTTTGAGCAGGGCGTTGAGTGCGTGAACCGTCGTAGCAAAGTCGGGTACAAATCTTCTATACCATGATGCTACTCCCAGGTATTGACGCAGTTCTTTGGTATTAGTGGGGGGTTTTAGCTCGGCGATGGCAGCTACTTTGTCGGGGTCTGTGCGGATACCGTGTTCCGTCACCAGATGCCCCAGATATTTTAGCTCCTACTTGAAGAAATCGCACTTGTTGATGTTGATCCTCAAGTTGGCTGCTCGAAGCCGTCGGAATACCTCCTGCAAGTTAATCATTTGCTGGGGCAGAGTGAAGCCCAAACGGCATCACTTTCCACTGGAAAGTCTTCTTCCAGGGACGGTAATCGCTGTTAATGGCCTGCTAGCCGCCCCCATTGGGATCTGCCAGTATCCGTCCTTCAGATTCAAGCTGGTAATGCAGTGGGCCTCCCTTAGCTGGTCTAATATGTGGTGTACTTTTGGTAAGGAATACGTATCTTTGACTGAACGGCTATTTAACTGGTGAAAGTCGACGCACAGTCTCAATTTTCCCGTCTTCTTCCTTACCATGACGATTGGCGCGCTGTTGGGGCTGTTCGATGTTTCGATGCAGCCCTTTGCCAGTAGGTCGTCCACCTGTTTATTAATCTCCTCTTGCTTCTTGGGGTTCTTCGGGAAGTATCTTTGTTTAATAGGACGGTCGTCATGCATTACTATTTGATGCTCCAAGCGCAGCCAGTTCTTCTTGATGGAATTTGTCGATCGCTGGATCTGAGTGTAGAGGCTATCTCTCTGTGCCGCTGGTGCCTGTTTCTTCTGTTGCGGTTCTGTCGGGTTCCTGTGCTCTTGGTGGTTTTTTCATGGCCACTGCTACCGAGAGTCTTTCTTGTAACCTTCCACTATGCCTGTGGCGGGCTGGAATTCTGACTCGGAGCCCGGCGCACTCCAAAACGGTGCCCATGACTGCGAGGAAATCCCATCCTAGCACTAACTCGTCGATGACCCGCGTAGGATGAGCAGTGCCCGATCGATGTGGTGGTCCCCGAGCATGATTTCGACCTCCAACTGCTCTGATACCCCGCTGCTTCGACTATCTGCTAGCCGTACCTGTTTTTGCGTGGCATTCCGTTGTCCTTGGTGTCCCAGTTCCATAGCCAGTTTTTCGCTGACAAAACTGCTTGTCGCCCCAGTATCTATGGTCGCCTTGTAATGGCCGGTCACAATTTGCACTGTTGCCGATAGGTACGCCCCCTCGTCCTGTAGGGTGCCTATTAATGCTGAGGGGCAGTTTCCCTGGGCAGCCGCTTTCCCCTTGGTGGCGGATGCCAGCGACCGTTTCCCGATCGGCAACATTCTATGGTGCGGATACCAATTTGTCCACAAGCCCAGCAAAATATGAGCTGGTCGTTTTGGCATTCTGGGGCCCAATGTCCCTCTTGGCCGCATTGCCGACAGGCCCGGGCTGGATGTTGGATGTGGGTTCTGGCCTTTCCTGGTCGTGCTCTTGGGGCTGGTTGTGGTCCACTGCTGATGCGTTCGTTTCACCGGCAGTTTTGATTCCGAGGTTCTTGTTGCTCGCATGCCATTAGCCTGGTTCGGTTCGGGTGTGCTTGTTGTCGCAGCCTTGCCCGATCCTGCTCTAGTTCTTCGAACTCCTCGGCCAGTTTTGTGAGTTCGGCCAGGCTAGAACTTTGGTACGGCCGTACGAATTCCCGTAGATCTGGGAGACTGTTATCGCTTATTTGTCTCAACTCCCTCGTCCTATCGTACTTTAGAGGCCTCATTAGGGTCTGCATCTCGACCATATATATTTTAAAAGGTTCATCTATGCCCTGTCTTCTTCGGGTTACTTCCTCCTGTAATCGTGTGAAATAGTCCCGGGGTAGGATAAAGTCCCGAAAGCTAGTCACAAAGGATGTCCATGACCGCCAATGTTGGTTATTGGCAATGTACCATTTAAGGGCCATGACTTGGAGGAGTTCGGGCATATCTCGGGGAATCAGATCCAGGTTGAGTCCACATGTCTCCGCCAACCACTCGACCTGCTCCAGAAACTTTAGGGGTTTGGATTCGCCGTCGAAGCGGAAACCCCATTCCCTAACTTGTTTTGCCGTAGCTGGGTAGTCTCTGAATGTGTTTGGTGTGGTCCTTTCCGGTGGGGGCACCTGGAGCTGGATGGGCATGCGGTGTGGTGATGGGGACCCCCAGGAACTTCTTCGTGCGTCTTGGAGTCGTGCCGCTGCGCTTGTGGACTGAAAATTCAACCCCGCGATATCTATCCCATTGCCTGTCGGTTCTTCATCCGTCTCTAGGTGACTGCTTCTTCCTGCAATCTTGGCTGGTGATAGGCGGCCATGCAAGCGGGCTAGTTCTTCCAGTCATAGTGCGCTCGATGGCGACCTTTCATTTTGCAAGATCCAGTCTCCGAACAAACTTCAAACTTCTCTCTGTAGCGAAGGACCTCATATTTCTTCAAGCTGTAGACCCAGGCTCTGACCATTGCATGTTTTATTTTCTCTTGTTCCACGATGTTATTTTTAGTGTCCTTTATCGCAAGGCCCCACGTTGGGCGCCAGCTGTAACGAATCAAATGTCTGACATTATCGCTTTTTCTGAGACTTGGTTAAACTCTACCATTTCTGACTGCGAAATATTGTCAAATAAATTTATAACTTTTAGGCATGACCGACCGACTAGACGAGGTGGTGGCGTTCTAATTGCCGTCAATACCACATTTCAGTCGGAATTGTTATCCCTAAATTGTTCTGCGGATGTTGAAAACGTTGCTGTAAAAGTTACTCTTCCATCATCTGTTCTCTATATTACCTGCTCATATATTCCTCCTGCTTCTGATTTACAAGTTTATATGCAACATATAGGCTGTATTAACGAAGTATTTTCCCAAGCGCGTGACATTGACTCAATTGTTGTGCTGGGTGATTTCAACTTGCCTGCCATAGCATGGTCTTTTGTCAACTGCGCAAATTATCTTACTCCCTCCTCTCAGCATGATTTCTTAGACTGTCTACTAGACTTTCCTCTTTACCAAATTAACTCTATAACTAATAACTTAAATAGAATATTATCTTGTTTTTACTAACGACTATCTAAATGCTTCCATCTCCAGGTCAACTCCCTTATCTGTGCCTGAAGATTTATATCATCCTACATTAGAAATTTCTCTTTATTTTTCTAAGCCTTTTAGCTCACCTTCCATTTCCTCTGAGCCATATCGTTGCTTTCGCAAAGGTAATTTTACCTTGCTTAATCAACTGATCTCTGCAACTGATTGGTCCTCGCTTGACAACGCAGTTGACATTGATTGCGCTCTTAACTCATTCTATGTAACACTTAACTCTATATTAGACATATGTATTCCTAACTCTTCTCGCAAATCTAGTTGTGTTAAGCCCCCTTTGTTTACGCCCAGACTCTCCAACTTAAAAAATATTAAATCTAAATATTTTAAAAAGTTTAAGATGTCTGGTTCTTGTCTCGACCTATCTAAATATTTTATCGCTAAATCCAACTTCTCCCTTCTTAACTCACAATGTTACTCGGAATATATCGCCCGATGCAAAAGTCAATTTGCATACAATCCTAAACTTTTCTATTCTTTTGTTAACTGTAAACGTAAATCTTCACGTCTTCCTTCTTCTTTCTTTTTTGGCACTGAAAAAGCATGCAGTGACTCAACTGCTGTGAATTTATTTGCCAAATTTTTCCAATCCACCTATTCATCTATTCCTCTTTCTAACACATCCTATCCCTACAGTATTTCTTCTTCTAATAATATTTTTGCTCCCACTATTTCCGCATTATCCCTTCTATCTGCTATTAAGTCCGTAAAACATTCTTACTCTCCTGGGCCTGATCATATTCCAAGTTGTGTGTTAAAGGAATGCAGCTCTTCTTTAACTCTTCCCTTACTTAAACTTTTTAATCTTTCCCTTACTACTGGAGTCTTTCCATCTCTTTGGAAAGACTCATATATCATACCTCTACATAAAAAAGGTGGTAAGTCTGATATTTCTAATTATAGAGGTAGCAAAGTTGTCTGCTATCCCAAAATTATTTGAGAAAATTATTACAGAAACTTTGCAGCATCTCTGTAAATCTATAATTTCTTCATCCCAACATGGATGCTGGATCAAAAGCGTTGTTTTTGATCTGAGAATTTCTATCTCGGATGGGCGTGTGCGAAATTCTGATCAACAATTTATTGCGGCGACAAGATCAATACTTCTGGCTATGTGCAGTTTTGTTAGGCGACTGATTATTTGAATTTGCAGTAGTTACTTAACATAGCTTGAGCGAAAGCAAAAAGAGAGTGTTTACATAGAGCGTTTTTTGAGAGTTATGTTAAATCTTAAATACAGTGCTGATTAAAATTATACATTAAATTCAAATTGCATGAGCGATTTAGTAAGATTGAATAACTATGAGAACTTGACCCAACATCCCGGGCCCGTTGAAAGGATTTTCTTTCAAGAAATAGGCAATGCAGCTAATTTGTGAATTGGACGACAGCAGACTCCATTTGGTATACGAATGTGCGCCACACGGACATGGCCATCCTTGCCAGTCACTACTGACTCGACACGTCCAAGTTTCCAGCGTTGAGGAGGAGTGTTGTCTTCTTGGATGATGACCATTGCCCCGACCTTAAGATTTTCCGCTGTTGAAGTCCACTTAGTACGGGATCGCAACTCGTTGATATACTCTGCAGACCAACGACGCCAGAAGTCCTGTTTGACGGCTGTGATCTAATCATATCGATCCAAGTTGGATATGTTGGTGGTGTTCACAGTACGCTCAGGCAACGCACGCAGTGCGTCTCCATTTTACAAATGACCTGCAGTTATAGCACCAAAATCATTGGGATCTGAAGACAGTGGTGATAAAGGTCGCGAGTTAAGCACAGCCTCTATCTCTACAACGGCAGTGTTCAATTCTTCGAAGGTGAACCGGGTGTTCATCAAGGTGCGCAACAAAAGACCCTTGGCGCTTTTGACAGCCGCTTCCCAGATGCCGCCAAAATGTGGTGCCCTAGGTGGAATAAAAGAGAATGTTATTTCCTCAGACGAGCAATAGGATTGAATGGCCGATTGAGTATCCTGGTTAAAGATGAAATTCTTTAGGTCGATCAATTTATTAGATGCACCAACAAAGTTTGTAGCATTGTCGCAGTGAATCTGTGATACGGGTCCACGTCGAGCAATCATTCGCTTTAATGAATCCAAAAATTTGTTTGTAGATAAGTCAGACACCACCTCTATGTGAACAGCCTTTGTAGCCATGCAAACGAATACGGCAATGTATGATTTCGTAGGTGGTTAGCCTCGTATGCGAAGATATGTGTTCACTGGACCACAGAAGTCAACGCCAACATGCCTGAATGGCTTATCGGTGGTCAGACGCTCAGGTGGCAGTGATCCCATAATCTGTTTTAGCAGAACTGGACGGTAGCGCACACAGTGAATGCATGAACGAACTATGCGCCGTGTGAGGTCTCTGGCATTGATAACCCAGAATTGAAGACGTAGTAAGGCGACTAATGCCTTAGGTCCAGCATGATAGTTTCGACGATGTAGATGGCGAACATAAATTTGAGCGAAATGCGATTTACTTGGGAGAACTATTGGGTGCTTCTGGCGTGAAGGTGTATTTGCATGCTCTAGTCTACCACCGACCCTTATTAGTTCATATCCTAATGATCCATCGATGAATGGACTAAGGTATCTTAGATTACTGCGCAGCTCCTTATGCTTTTGCAACAATAAAACATCTTCTCTATAAACTTGATTCTGAATATTCCAGACGATGCAATGCATTGCATGGAGGAGTTCTTCTGGCGACGGAGAGATCATGTCGAAGGTTCGTCGTTTTCTGCAGGCTTGCATAAACCTAAAAACATAAGCAATAATCCGAAGCACGCGATTGTAGGAGCTATATTTGTTGATGACTTCCAGAAGATAATTTGATGCGATAGTTGCAGTGAATGTTGCCTTTCTCTTCTCAAGATTGATAATTTCCATGTCTAATTCAACCCTCTGCTTTTGACAGGGCCATTGATCTTCCGGTTTGAGAAAAAAACTTGGCCCGGAGAACCAAATTGAAGATTCGAGATCAACCGCTGTGCAACCTCGGGATACAATATCGGCAGGATTGCTGTGTGTTGGTACATATCTCCAATTTCCCCCAACAGTAAGGTCTTGAATGGCAGACACTCGATTACCGACGAAAGTTGACAATGTTGCGGAGTGTTGTTGCAGCCAATGCAAAACAATTTGTGAATCCGACCAAAGATATGATACATGTGGCTTGTCGAATAATATGTCCTTGATCTTAGCATACAATTTGCTTAATAATTGAGCTCCACAAAGTTCAAGCTTTGGTGAGGTTTGCTTCTTGACTGGAGCCACCCTTGATTTCGCCGTTAGCAACTGAACGTTGACATTTCCAGCAGAATCTATGGAGCGTACGTACAGGCAGCAGCCGTAGGCTCTTATCGACGGGTCGCAAAACCCGTGCAATTTAAATTCCGTTTTATTGACATGCAGACAATATCGAGGGACTGTGAGAGTGCCTAATGAGTTGAGTGAAGCTAAACAGGTCTCCCAAGCCTGATGAAGTGATTGAGGTAGTGACTCATCCCATGCGAGTTTTAGCAACCAAAGTTCTTGTAAAATGATTTTGGAAACAATGATGAGTGGAGACAGTAAACCAAGTGGATCAAACAGTGACGATGCAGTTGAGAGAATTGTCCTCTTGGTCACTACCGATAATGAGTGCTTTGGATTGAATGTGAACAGTATAGTATCACGATGTTGATCCCATGTTACACCCAAAGCGCTAGTCACAGCATCTTCGGTCAAATTAAACTCCTTTAATGAATCATCCTCCATCAAGGCAGGGTGATTTGAATGCCACTTAGTTAGAGGAAATAATCCGCGATTAAGTATCTCAGATACTTCATTCTTAATTCGATGTAATTTTTCGAGGTCGTCTGCCCCACTTAACAAATCATCGACATAAAATGAAGATTTGACAATAGATGCGCCGAGTGGAAATTCAGCGACATGCATGTCAGCGAGGTAGTGTAGGCTTCGTACTGCCAAGTATGGTGCAGATGCAGTTCCGTATGTTACGGTGTTGAGCTCAAATATTTGCAGCTCGGCGTCAGGCGATGTTCTCCAAAATATATATTGGTACTTGCGATCAGCAGGATTAATGAGTATCTGCCTGTACATTTTGGTTATGTCGGCTGTGATAGCGTAACGAACCAATCGAAGGCGAACCAACAGAGTATACAAATCGTCCTGCAGTGTTGGGCCAACCAACAAAAAGTCATTTAACGAACGTTGAGACGATGTACTACACGATGCATCAAACACGACTCTTAGTTTTGTTGACACACTGCTAGGCTTAAGGACGCAGTGATGGGGAATAAAGTAATGTGATTCATTTACCTTTGGATCAGATACTAGAGTCATGTGGCCGAGATTCTGATATTCATCCATAAAGTTCACATATTGCGATCGAATATCAGGGTTACGTTGCAGTCGATTTTCTAGAGCAAAGAACCGACGACGAGCAATGTCGAATGAGTTTCCTAAGCCAGTTGGATTCTCTTTGAATGGAAGGTCAACAACAATTCTGGAACTAGGCATCTGATGCGTTGTCTTCAAAAATATATCTTCACACATACAATACTCTGGCTGAAGTGAATTTACAGGTGCGTCTACAGCCTCGACTTGCCATAACCTTTCAAGATTTTGGTTAACTTCGTCCTCTATCGATAGTAAGCATTTGAATGATTTGCTCTGCTGCTGATGCTTATACCTCCCAGTCACGACCCAACCAAACAAAGTCTTTTGCAAAACAGCAAATTTTCGCCAAGCTTAATCTGACCGCGGCCAAGACAACTAAAGAATGCCTCTGTTCCAAGTAGCAAGTCGATACGCCGAGATCGATAAAGTTGCTGATCAGCAAGTGGAGTATTCAATGGCAAATTCCAATCAGAAGTATCGATCTCAGTATCTGGCTGATAAGCAATATGTGACGTGATGCAAAATTGGAGAGCTAGTTCAAATGCCGTTGTTCGAGACTTGATTGTGGTGGTGGTGCATGAATTAATATTCGTGGTTGATTCACCAATGCTGTGAATTTCAACATGGTGCTTGTTTCGACGAAGCTGAAGGCTTTGTGAGAATCTTTCAGTAATAAAATTCACTTGCGAACATGAATCTATCAATGCTCTGCCTGCCCTGTACACACCTGCCGAATCCTTAACAAAAACTATAGCAGTTGCGAGTATAATTTGTTCGCCTTGCGATTCGCTCATATGCGAATGAGTGATAGCACTTACATGCGAATTTGTTGCCGATGATTGCGAAGGTGATGATGTTTTCGAAATTTGCGATGATTGCTCATGATGTAGCAGGGTATGATGCGGGCGTTTGCAGATCCGACAACGATTTTGTGATGGGCAC
The DNA here is from genome assembly GCA_035043065.1 of Hirtodrosophila confusa. Classification (NCBI taxonomy): domain Eukaryota; kingdom Metazoa; phylum Arthropoda; class Insecta; order Diptera; family Drosophilidae; genus Hirtodrosophila; species Hirtodrosophila confusa. Next base: position 407,961 of record JAWNNI010000185.1, on the reverse strand, counting down.
TGTGCCATCCGATGGCCTTGCTGCAGGCAATTGATGCATAATCCAGCTTTTTTAATGGCTTCAAATCTTTGCATAGTGCTCATACCCTTGAATTGTGAGCATTCAGGTAGCTTGTGATTAGAGCTAGAACAAACAATACAAATTGCATTAGTGACGGCAAAAGATTTAACGCTGCGTTTCTGTTTGTTATATTCAAACTTGCAAACCGATGATGTGCAACGAGATTGCAAGAATTGGCAATGACGTTCCAAAACTTGCATGCATTTTTTCCATGTAGGCAGTACAGTTAAATCCATGGCTTCATTCCATTTGTTCCGAGTTTGCTGATCACATTTCTCTATGACAATGTAGATGAGCATCGCTTCCGATACATTTCGATCGGTGCCCAATGACGACAGTGACCCATACATGGCTGCAGCTCTATCCACTAGGCTTCGAAGTTGATCGGCATCGGGGTTGTCAACTGATGGCAGATTAAATAATGCATCGATGGTATCTAAAAACGTAAGCGTAGCGTTATCATATCGTTCATTAAGGCGAATTTTTGCTTTTGAATAATTTTCATTCGTTACTTGAAATGCCTTCACTGCTTCTAGCGCAGGCCCTTTCAAGCAGTTTAACAGATGATTAAACTTCTCTATATTGGACAAACCAAGTTCGTGGTCAACAATCTGGTTGAAAGAAGTTATAAAATTCTTATACTCTGCCCGATTCCCATCAAATATAGGCAGTGACAATCTTGGTAGGCTTGATGATGGCATGCGGCCTACAATGTTTGTCCCAAATAAGGTACTATTAAATTCATCATTTAGTTGGGCTTTGATGATGATCTTGGTGTCCACGTAGCTGTCTTCCAACTCACCACGACCATCATCATCCGGATCTGCTTCGTCAATGCTGGATTGTACCAAAATATCCAGACGGCAATGCAGTTCCGATTGCGTCAATCTTGATTCGTTGTGTGAAGATGTTGCAACGAAGCCTTGGATGCGCATGATGTTGCGCTTTATGGTGGCTCGCTTGCGCTTATAAATTTCAAGTGCAGCCATTGTTCAAATATACGCAATTCAATTATCAATGCAAATGCCAATTTTCAAGTTTATATACATATGTGCAAATACGAATGTAAACAAACCATTAATTGGTGTTGGCAATGCTTTTATGATCACCAATACCAATACAAACGAGAGAGGATTGAGAGCGATGTATAATAGGTGTGTATATGCAGAGACAGCTGCAAACAGCTCTGCGACGAAATGCACTCACAACAGCTGTAATATTAGACAACGACCTCTTGACTCAGCCTTCCAATAGTTCACAATATTGACTCCGATTGAGTGCAATTCGACGAGTGATGCAAAGAAAGGCGCGAAAGTTCCAACGGCTTCAGCGTGTGAAGCAGCGACGAAAGGTATGCGATGAAGACGACGAAAGTGAAGCTGCGGGAATGCAAATATTAATTTAATAAGTTTTCCGACTTTCACACACAAGCCCCATAGTTGGGCGCCAAAATGTTGGATCAAAAGCGTTGTTTTTGATCTGAGAATTTCTATCTCGGATGGGCGTGTGCGAAATTCTGATTAACAATTTATTGCGGCGACAAGATCAATACTTCTGGCTATGTGCAGTTTTGTTAGGCGACTGATTATTTGAATTTGCAGTAGTTACTTAACATAGCTTGAGCGAAAGCAAAAAGAGAGTGTTTACATAGAGCGTTTTTGGAGAGTTATGTTAAATCTTAAATACAGTGCTGATTAAAATTATACATTAAATTCAAATTGAAGGAGCGATTTAGTAAGATTGAATAACTATGAGAACTTGACCCAACAATGGAGTCGGTCTACTACGACCAATTTGCTAGAGTTTTCACATATTATAAATGTTGCATTCCAAAAGAAAATGCAAACTGATGTCATTTACACTGATTTCAGTAAAGCATTTGACTCTGTAAACCATGATCTTTTGATTTATAAACTTAATTGTATTGGCTTCCCTATCTCTTTTCTGTCTTGGATCTCTTCTTATTTAAAAAAATATAACCCAAAAAGTACTACTTAGATCTACAATTTCTAAACCTGTTTTCGTAACTTCTGGTGTACCCCAAGGAAGTCACCTTGGTCCTTTATTCTTCACACTTTTTATTAATGATCTTCCATCTATTTTATTACACTCTCATATACTCATGTATGCAGATGATGTAAAACTTATGCTATCATTTAATAATCATTTCCAAACTAGACTACTTCAACGTGACTTAAACTCTATGCAACTGTGGTGTTTAGCTAATCATCTTCCTCTTAATTGTTGTAAATGCATGTTTATGACATTCAGTCGATCCAAGCCCTATCTCGGTAACTATTCTATTGATAACTTTCCCTTAAAACGTATTTCCTCTGTTAAGGACTTAGGTGTCACTTTTGATTCTAAACTTAACTTCAACTTGCATATTTCCTCAATTGTTAATGTTGCCAAGGGTGTACTTGGATTCATCAAGCGTTGGTCGAAGGAATTTAATGATCCTTTCACCACAAAACTGCTCTATGTGTCGCTCGTACGCCCTATTCTGAAATACTGCTCATGTATATGGTCTCCTCAATACAAAAATAGTGAGATCTGTATTGAGTCAGTCCAGAAGCAATTTCTATTATTTGCCCTACGTAGTTTAAATTGGGATCCTAATCTTCGTCTGCCATCTTATCCCAGTAGACTCTTACTTTTAAATCTTCCGACATTAGCTAACCGTAGAATAACTCTTGGTGTGGTTTTTATACATAAGTTGATTAGTGGCGACATAGATTCTCCCTTTCTTTTAAGTCGTCTTAATTTCTCTGTCCCTTGTAGACCTACTAGAAATTTTATTCCCTTATCTCTTCCTACATGCACTACTGATTACGCTTTACACAATCCTTTTCGTGTACTATGCACACAGTACAATTCTGTTTTTCATGTTTTCTCCTCGGAACTCTCTCTTCCGTCCATTAAGCTTGCTCTCTCTTGAATCACCTACGGGTAATCTCTGGCCAATCCTAGCTGTGAGCAGGGGCGCAGCTTGCCAGTGTGGCAAATAATCTTCCCCCGTCGGGTCGGAGATTGCCCATTCTATGTCCCCCTTTATTTCCTATTTTCTACTCTATAACTCTTTTATTCTTTCCCATCCCTACCCGTTCCTAGATCCTTTTTTCCTGAATGTAATCTCTAACCAACCTCGCTGTGAGCTGGGGCACAGCTTGCCAGACTGGCTAATAAAACTTCCCCCACCGGGTTGGAGATTTCATTTCATTTCATTTTTTCCGACTGTCTTTCTTTATTCTTCTTCTTTAGTTTTAAATTATCCTTAAATTCTATAAGCTTTTTCTTCATAACTAACTCTTCACTATCTTGATATAGGCTCTAATAACGCCACCGGCAATTCTTTGCTGTGAATAGGGGCATAGCTAGCCGGACTGGCAAATAAACTTCCCCCAACGTGCTGGTGTCGTTATTAGATTTCAATAGTAATTTCGCGTAGGCTTTTAAAATGTTTTCCTTATATATATTATATTTTTTGATTCGAGGAAGCACTGTTTTGCCTTCGTAAATAAATAAATACCGGGCTTAACTCGGTCGGCCAGGATCCGTATCAACAAATTTGTATTTGGACACTTGCGATAAGTAATGACACTAGGTTTCGATTAAATTTGATTTTTATTTACTATCAATGTACTAAGTGTAATTTGCTGTAGATTTTGGGTTGGTGTGTGGCTTCTGTGATGACCGCCGTAGAGTATCCTGGTGATGCACCGACCCGCCGTTCAGCGTCGCCTGTTCGCTAAGAACTACCCACTCGCTTTTGGCTCGTGGGGTAATTCCGCGTGGCAAAGCTCTGCCTAGTTGTGAGTGGATGCGCACCCGAATAGCTGGCTTGGCAGTAGTGGTGGGATCCGGTAGGCATCCTGACTGGAACTGATTGGATCCGGTTGGGATTCTGGCTGGAACTGTGAGGATCCGGTAGGGATCCTTGTTGGAGCTGGTGGGATCCGGTAGGGATCCTTGCTGGGACTGGTGGGATCCGGTAGGGATCCTTGCTGGAACTGGTGGGATCCGGTAGGGATCCTTGCTGGAACTGGTGGGATCCGGTAGGGATCCTTGCTGGGACTGGTGGGATCCAATAGGGATCCCGGCTGGAGCTGGTGGGATCCGGTAGGGATCCTTGCTGGGACTGGTGGAATCCTGCTCTGCAAGGACTCGTTTTTTTTTTTTTGTTTTTTTTTATGGGAAGCGTTGTGCAAACATAAAATACACGTCTTTATTTTCTTTTAAAAATGTTTGTATTGGATAATGTCTACTAAGAATAAAGAATGCTGGTAAACAGGTTAGCACCGAAGACAATTTATATAAATTGCCTTTGGTAGTATACCAGCCGGCGTTTCACCGAAAATATTTTCACAATGATATCCGTAAGTGTACATAAATGTCTATAAAAGCTGCTAAGTCAAAGGCAAACAGTGATGCATTTATTACAATTTTCAGCTTAGAATGTTTTAGGAATATATAATATTGATTATAATTGTTCAAAAGCAGAGGCTCGTATTAAAAATTAAAATGTTGAAAACCAGTAATGGAGTAATTAAAACTAAGTACGAAATGTAATTTATATATGTGAATTCAGCTACTTTTTTCTTAATTTAAGTACTTATATGCAATTATAAATAAGATTCAGTTGCAAAATGCAGACTTTGTCCCCGGTAATTGGTTAGCTGGACATGTGTTGGCGTTTACTGGGCGACACCAGCAGCGCTGGAGGCTGCTGCTTATGCGCACCAGAAATGGCATCAAAAATACTTGTCTCGGAGCGCTGGTACTCGGTGATAATATTTTCTGATCTGCTGTTACGCCAGGATTTGTCAGGGTGCTCCTGTTATTCGCGAAGATTTATCCCGTGACTCTCCTACTACACAAGGATTTGCATACGATCCTTCTGCGCAATGACTCGCTGTGTTCTCCTGATACGCAAGGACTCGTCAGTGTTTTTTTTTTTTTTCTGGACGTTGATGTACTTACGAACAGTACATACAAGTGGCCCAACGACACCAAGCAAGGGCTTGTTAACGCGCGGACCCAAGCATAAATGCAACCCACCTCCCGTCCAACCGACCGAGGGGCACGCCGCATAACGTACGGTAGCGAAAGATCGCGGACATGCAAATACAACAATAACATTATACATAAGTTCCTAAGGATTACATAAATAACGTAAGAGTAAATTTTTAAGTGTAGAAATTGAAGTAGCACTACTTATTAGATGGAAAGATTGTTATAATTAGAGCATAAGACTCGAAAGGGGTTATGAATAGCATAATTAGAACTACAAGCTTGATGAGATAGTGGAAGAAAGTTTCTAGAACATCTGATCGGAACTGCAAAACTAATTTGGCTGATTAATTCAGAAGAATCAATTTCCCCATTAATTAGTTTGTGTAAGAAAATTACACCCAGCATGGTTCTACGATCAGAAAGAGAAGGCAAATTTATTAATAAAAGTCTACTGCGATAAGAAGGCAAGCGAGTATTAGTATTCCAGTTAAGACCCCGGAGTGCAAAGAGCAGAAATTGTTTTTGTACCGATTCTAATCTATCGTGATGAACCTTGTATTGGGGACACCAAATACAAGAACCATATTCAAGAATAGGTCGCACAAGAGAAGTATAAAGAGTTTTAGTAATGTAGGGATCGTTAAATTCCTTCGACCAACGCTTAATGAAACCCAGGACACCAAAGGCACGATTAGCGGTGGGAAAGATATGCTTGTCTAACTTAAGCTTGGGATCTAAGAGGATACCCAAATCATCAACCGACTCAATTTGAGCAAGCGGCTTACCATTAAGAATATAATTATTAAGAAAGTGCATTCGCCTGTAAAAGGAGATTACGTTACACTTTCCACAATTAAGATTTAATAAATTTACCCGACACCAGGCTTGAAAACTATCAAGATCAGTTTGCAACCTTTGACCAGATAAGAAATCAGTAGATGACAGACAAATTTTAACATCATCGGCATACATCAGCACCCGGGAGTGATTTACAACAGAAGGAAGGTCATTTATAAACAGAGTAAATAATAAGGGGCCAAGATGACTTCCTTGTGGAACTCCGGAAGTAACTTGAACAGACCTAGAAACTAAGCCTTTGAAATACACTTTTTGGGTTCTAAGAGTTAAATAGTTGGAGATCCAAAGAATTCAGTTATTTGGAAATCCAAGAAGGTGAAGTTTATGGTCGTGCTCTTGGGGCTGGTTGTGGTCCACTGCTGATGCGTTCGTTTCACCGGCAGTTTTGATTCCGAGGTTCTTGTTGCTCGCATGCCATTAGCCTGGTTCGGTTCGGGTGTGCTTGTTGTCGCAGCCTTGCCCGATCCTGCTCTAGTTCTTCGAACTCCTCGGCCAGTTTTGTGAGATCGGCCAGGCTAGAGCTTTGGTACGGCCGTACGAATTCCCGTAGATCTGGGAGACTGTTATCGCTTATCTGTCTCAACTCCCTCGTCCTATCGTACTTTAGAGGCCAATCCTCATTAGGCTCTGCATCTCGACCATATATATTTTAAAAGGTTCATCTATGCCCTGTCTTCGTCGGGTTACTTCCTCCTGTAATCGTGTGAAATAGTCCCGGGGTAGGATAAAGTCCCGAAAGCTAGTCACAAAGGATGTCCATGACCCCCAATGTTGGTTATTGGCAATGTACCATTTAAGGGCCATGACTTGGAGGAGTTCGGGCATATCTCGGGGAATCAGATCCAGGTTGAGTCCACATGTCTCCGCCAACCACTCGACCTGCTCCAGAAACTTTAGGGGTTTGGATTCGCCGTCGAAGCGGAAACCCCATTCCCTAACTTGTTTTGCCGTAGTTGGGTAGTCTCTGAATGTGTTTGGTGTGGTCCTTTCCGGTGGGGGCACCTGGAGCTGGATGGGCATGCGGTGTGGTGATGGGGACCCCCAGGAACTTCTTCGTGCGTCTTGGAGTCGTGCCGCTGCGCTTGTGGACTGAAAATCCAACCCCGCGATATCTATCCCATTCCCTGTCGGTTCTTCATCCGTCTCTAGGTGACTGCTTCTTCCTGCAATCTTGGCTGGTGATAGGCGGCCATGCAAGCGGGCTAGTTCTTCCAGTCGTAGTGCGCTCGATGGCGACCTTTCATTTTGCAAGACCCAGTCTCCGAACTGCCTGCGCATGGCGTCAAGGTTGTCCGTTACCTGGACTTCAAACTTCTCTCTGTAGCGAAGGACCTCATATTTCTTCAAGCTGTAGACCCAGGCTCTGACCATTGCATGTTTTATTTTCTCTTGTTCCACGATCTTTTGTCAACTGCGCAAATTATCTTACTCCCTCCTCTCAGCATGATTTCTTAGACTGTCTACTAGACTTTCCTCTTTACCAAATTAACTCTATAACTAATAACTTAAATAGAATATTATCTTGTTTTTACTAACGACTATCTAAATGCTTCCATCTCCAGGTCAACTCCCTTATCTGTGCCTGAAGATTTATATCATCCTACATTAGAAATTTCTCTTTATTTTTCTAAGCCTTTTAGCTCACCTTCCATTTCCTCTGAGCCATATCGTTGCTTTCGCAAAGGTAATTTTACCTTGCTTAATCAACTGATCTCTGCAACTGATTGGTCCTCGCTTGACAACGCAGTTGACATTGATTGCGCTCTTAACTCATTCTATGTAACACTTAACTCTATATTAGACATATGTATTCCTAACTCTTCTCGCAAATCTAGTTGTGTTAAGCCTCCTTGGTTTACGCCCAGACTCTCCAACTTAAAAAATATTAAATCTAAATATTTTAAAAAGTTTAAGATGTCTGGTTCTTGTCTCGACCTATCTAAATATTCTATCGCTAAATCTAACTTCTCCCTTCTTAACTCACAATGTTACTCGGAATATATCGCCCGATGCAAAAGTCAATTTGCATACAATGCTAAACTTTTCTATTTTTTTGTTAACTGTAAACGTAAATCTTCACGTCTTCCTTCTTCTTTCTTTTTTGGCACTGAAAAAGCATGCAGTGACTCAACTGCTGTGAATTTATTTGCCAAATTTTTCCAATCCACCTATTCATCTATTCCTCTTTCTAACACATCCTATCCCTACAGTATTTCTTCTTCTAATAATATTTTTGCTCCCACTATTTCCGCATTATCCCTTCTATCTGCTATTAAGTCCGTAAAACATTCTTACTCTCCTGGGCCTGATCATATTCCAAGTTGTGTGTTAAAGGAATGCAGCTCTTCTTTAACTCTTCCCTTACTTAAACTTTTTAATCTTTCCCTTACTACTGGAGTCTTTCCATCTCTTTGGAAAGACTCATATATCATACCTCTACATAAAAAAGGTGGTAAGTCTGATATTTCTAATTATAGAGGTAGCAAAGTTGTCTGCTATCCCAAAATTATTTGAGAAAATTATTACAGAAACTTTGCAGCATCTCTGTAAATCTATAATTTCTTCATCCCAACATGGATTTATAAAGAGTCGGTCTACTACGACCAATTTGCTAGAGTTTTCACATATTATAAATGTTGCATTCCAAAAGAAAATGCAAACTGATGTCATTTACACTGATTTCAGTAAAGCATTTGACTCTGTAAACCATGATCTTTTGATTTATAAACTTAATTGTATTCGCTTCCCTATCTCTTTTCTGTCTTGGATCTCTTCTTATTTAAAAAATAGAACCCAAAAAGTTCTACTTAGATCTACAATTTCTAAACATGTTTTCGTATTTTCTCATATACTCATGTATGCAGATGATGTAAAACTTATGCTATCATTTAATAATCATTTCCAAACTAGACTACTTCAACGTGACTTAAACTCTATGCAACTGTGGTGTTTAGCTAATCATCTTCCTCTTAATTGTTGTAAATGCATGTTTATGACATTCAGTCGATCCAAGCCCTATCTCGGTAACTATTCTATTGATAACTTTCCCTTAAAACGTATTTCCTCTGTTAAGGACTTAGGTGTCACTTTTGATTCTAAACTTAACTTCAACTTGCATATTTCCTCAATTGTTAATGTTGCCAAGGGTGTACTTGGATTCATCAAGCGTTGGTCGAAGGAATTTAATGATCCTTTCACCACAAAACTGCTCTATGTGTCGCTCGTACGCCCTATTCTGAAATACTGCTCATGTATATGGTCTCCTCAATACAAAAATAGTGAGATCTGTATTGAGTCAGTCCAGAAGCAATTTCTATTATTTGCCCTACGTAGTTTAAATTGGGATCCTAATCTTCGTCTGCCATCTTATCCCAGTAGACTCTTACTTTTAAATCTTCCGACATTAGCTAACCGTAGAATAACTCTTGGTGTGGTTTTTATACATAAGTTGATTAGTGGCGACATAGATTCTCCCTTTCTTTTAAGTCGTCTTAATTTCTCTGTCCCTTGTAGACCTACTAGAAATTTTATTCCCTTATCTCTTCCTACATGCACTACTGATTACGCTTTACACAATCCTTTTCGTGTACTATGCACACAGTACAATTCTGTTTTTCATGTTTTCTCCTCGGAACTCTCTCTTCCGTCCATTAAGCTTGCTCTCTCTTGAATCACCTACGGGTAATCTCTGGCCAATCCTAGCTGTGAGCAGGGGCGCAGCTTGCCAGTGTGGCAAATAATCTTCCCCGTCGGGTCGGAGATTGCCCATTCTATGTCCCCCTTTATTTCCTATTTTCTACTCTATAACTCTATTATTCTTTCCCATCCCTACCCGTTCCTAGATCCTTTTTTCCTTAATGTAATCTCTAACCAACCTCGCTGTGAGCTGGGGCACAGCTTGCCAGACTGGCTAATAAAACTTCCCCCACCGGGTTGAAGATTTCATTTCATTTCATTTTTTCCGACTGTCTTTCTTTATTCTTCTTCTTTAGTTTTAAATTATCCTTAAATTCTATAAGCTTTTTCTTCATAACTAACTCTTCACTATCTTCATATAGGCTCTAATAACGCCACCGGCAATTCTTTGCTGTGAATAGAGGCATAGCTAGCCGGACTGGCAAATAAACTTCCCCCAACGTGCTGGTGTCGTTATTAGATTTCAATAGTAATTTCGCGTAGGCTTTTAAAATGTTTTCCTTATATATATTATATTTTTTGATTCGAGGAAGCACTGTTTTGCCTTCGTAAATAAATAAATACCGGGCTTAACTCGGTCGGCCAGGATCCGTATCAACAAATTTGTATTTGGACACTTGCGATAAGTAATGACACTAGGCTTCGATTAAATTTGATTTTTATTTACTATCAATGTACTAAGTGTAATTTGCTGTAGATTTTGGGTTGGTGTGTGGCTTCTGTGATGACCGCCGTAGAGTATCCTGGTGATGCACCGACCCGCCGTTAAGCGTCGCCTGTTCGCTAAGAACTACCCACTCGCTTTTGGCTCGTGGGGTAATTCCGCGTGGCAAAGCTCTGCCTACTTGTGAGTGGATGCGCACCCGAATAGCTGGCTTGGCAGTAGTGGTGGGATCCGGTAGGCATCCTGACTTAAACTGATGGGATCCGGTTGGGATTCTGGCTGGAACTGTGGGGATCCGGTAGGGATCCTTGTTGGAGCTGGTGGGATCCGGTAGGGATCCTTGCTGGGACTGGTGGGATCCGGTAGGGATCCTTGCTGGAACTGGTGGGATCCGGTAGGGATCCTTGCTGGAACTGGTGGGATCCGGTAGGGATCCTTGCTGGGACTGGTGGGATCCAATAGGGATCCTGGCTGGAGCTGGTGGGATCCGGTAGGGATCCTTGCTGGGACTGGTGGAATCCTGCTCTGCAAGTACTCGTTCTGCTCTGCTGTTACGCCAGGATTTGTCAGGGTTCTCCTGTTATTCGCGAAGATTTATCCCGTGACTCTCCTACTACACAAGGATTTGCATACGATCCTACTGCGCAATGACTCGCTGTGTTCTCCTGTTACGCAAGGACTCGTCAGTGTTTTTTTTTTCTGGACGTTGATGTACTAACGAACAGTACATACAAGTGGCCCAACGACACCAAGCAAGGGCTTGTTAACGCGCGGACCCAAGCATAAATGCAACCCACCTCCCGCCCAACCGACCGTTGGGCACGCCGCATAACGTACGGTAGCAAAAGATCGCGGACATGCAAATACAACAATAACATTATACATAAGTTCCTAAGGATTACATAAATAACGTAAGAGTAAAGTTTTAAGTGTAGAAATTGAAGTAGCATTACTTATTAGATGGAAAAGATTGTTATAATTAGAGCATAAGACTCGAAAGGGGTTATGAATAGCATAATTAGAACTACAAGCTTGATGAGATAGTGGAAGAAAGTTTCTAGAACATCTGATCGGAACTGCAAAACTAATTTGGCTGATTAATTCAGAAGAATCAATTTCCCCATTAATTAGTTTGTGTAAGAAAATTACACCCAGCATGGTTCTACGATCAGAAAGAGACGGCAAATTTATTAATAAAAGTCTACTGCGATAAGAAGGCAAGCGAGTATTAGTATTCCAGTTAAGACCCCGGAGTGCAAAGAGCAGAAATTGTTTTTGTACCGATTCTAATCTATCCTGATGAACCCTGTATTGGGGACACCAAATACAAGAACCATATTCAAGAATAGGTCGCACAAGAGAAGTATAAAGAGTTTTAGTAATGTAGGGATCGTTAAATTCCTTCGACCATCGCTTAATGAAACCCAGGACACCAAAGGCACGATTAACGGTGGAAAATATATGCTTGTCAAACTTAAGCTTGGGAGCTAAGAGAATACCCAAATCATCAACCGACTCAATTCGAGCAAGCGGCTTACCATTAAGAATATAATTATTCAGAAAGTGCATTCGCCTGTAAAAGGAGATTACGTTACACTTTCCACAATTAAGATTTAATAAATTTACCCGACACCAGGCTTGAAAACTATCAAGATCAGTTTGCAACCTTTGACCAGATAAGAAATCAGTAGATGACAGACAAATTTTAACATCATCGGCATACATCAGCACCCGGGAGTGATTTACAACAGAAGGAAGGTCATTTATGAACAGAGTAAATAATAAGGGCCAAGATGACTTCCTTGTGGAACTCCGGAAGTAACTTGAACAGACCTAGAAACTAAGCCTTTGAAATACACTTTTTGGGTTCTAAGAGTTAAATAGTTGGAGATCCGTGGAATTAAGTTATTTGGAAATCCCAGAAGGTGAAGTTTTTGAAGTAAAAGAGAATGATTAACAGAGTCAAAGGCCTTACTGAAATCAGTATAAATAACGTCTGTTCGCTTTTTAGATTGAAATCCCTTGATGACAAATGAAGTGAATTCCAATAGGTTAGTGGCAGTAGATCTATATTTCACAAGCCCATGCTGGCAGGGTGAAATTGTAGATCTACATAAATGTTGAAGTTGAGAAGTTATTAATTTCTCAAAAATCTTAGGAATAGCAGACAACTTAGAAATACCTCTATAGTTCTCAACATTAGACTTGTTTCCTTTTTATGGAGAGGAATAATAAATGATTCTTTCCAAATGTTGGGGAAAGAGCACAACTCCGCGGACAGTTTAAAAATAAAAAATAGTGGCTTTAAAATACCTTCAGCACAGTACCGAAGCACACAGCTTGGTACTCCATCAGGTCCCGGTGAAAATACGGGCTTAATGGCCTTTAAATCACGTAGAAGCGAACTTTCAGTTATTAAAGGTCCAAAAATGCAATTGGAGTTATTTACATGATAAGGATAAGGCGAAACCATATGATAAGGTTGTGAACTATAAGTCGGCAATAGCCTGATCTGAGTCAGCTGTCTTTTTTTCTGCCTGGGCTTGGCATCCTGGCTGGTAAGTCAATCAACACTTCCAAAGATGGGTGATAAGGATCTTCAGGAATGGATATAGGTATAGTCCGGGAGACAGAATAGAAGGAGGAATCCAAGATTTACCACTTGACTCTCCTGCTACACAAGGACCTGCAACTGTGTGCCAAGTATCGCATTGCTTCTCCTGTTACGCAAGGACTTGCCAGTGTTCTCCTGCTATTCGCAAGGATTTACCACTTGACTCTCCTGCTACACAAGGATTTTGCACAGGACTCGGTTAGTTGGCTGATATATCCTTGCGCGGGACAAGAATATTTATGTAAATTGTTCGATGCTGCGACGTTGAAATTTGCTGTTGACTCCGTTGACTTGTCTTCTGTCTGACTCCCTGCGTGCGTGTTGCTATGCCCTTGTATATGTTTATCAACTGCCAATTACTGTACTTTTGTCGTCGCAAACGCACTCAGGCACCGTTTCTGCACATTCCATATAGGCACTAAGTCCCGTTGTGGTTTGTCAGCGCTTGCTGTGCGACTGCGCTATTGCTGCCTATTTCGCTCACAGCGAGAGCGCATGTGTGAGTGGCCGTTAGAGCCTACTCACTGGTGCCCAGGGGCTTAGTTGAAAGGGGTCTTTTAGTAATGTTGTGGGGGGCCGGCTAAGGCTCTTCACAAATGTGTGTGTACACATGTGTAGGTGGAAGGTTGTAAGCTGCGAACGATGAGACCAAAAGAGAATAGAAGTCAAGAACTACCTGACTTCAGCAAGAAACTGTAATTTGCGAACTGCTCCCCACTGTTTCTGTTACTCTATGAATGTGCGTATTGTAATGTACAATTTGTCGGGTCTTAAGAATTTAGTAGGGCAAGACATTACCTAATTTTATCGCATGCGAGTTACGATATAAAATGTCGCACGTGATAGAAATGCCTTCAGAGCTGTGTGATAGCTGGCCCAGCTTGGAATGTAACTGAGCTTTCTTAGAGAGAGTATGGAAATGTTGCTGCAACTAAAGCATGCAACGTTACCAACTTTAAATTATGGGAATGTTGCGTGTTGGCAGGTATAAAAGCCTGTGTCTGGCCATTTTCAGCCTCTTTGCTGCTCGAGAAAAAAATTAGTTAAAGCACCACCTTGTCGCCTAGTCCTCGAATTTAGCGTGGGAGGTTATAAACGCGCGTTTGCCTTATACTAATTGTACTAATATTGTGGTGCACAAAGTGCTTTAAAAAGTCTGCTTAGTGGAGCGCGTGCGCTTATTAAAGTGTCGCGATTGCGAATCAATCTGCGCATGCGTAGATCCGGCGACCACAGAATTGAGCATTTGCTGTGGTCCAGACACAAGCACGCCCGCTAGCAGACGTTGGAGCGGTGGCTAATCCGCAAATATCTTTCCCAGTTCCTGCCATCGAGAGCAAATCAATTCTCGGCTGCAAGGCGCATAATCACAGGTAGATGCCGCACAAAATATTGTGCTAGCTTTCAGGTACTGAAATTCGTGAATTTCTCTTTAATCCCGCAGTGCATGTGGTGGACATAAACTCAAGCAGATGTAACAAGAATTTTTAGCTTGTCGGCATCCAACAGCCCTTTTCTTGCCCACATATACGCACTGGAGTTGTTCTCTTAAAAGAGTTCACTTTAAGAGTGCAGAAACGGGGAGAATTTGCAGTCGTCGGGGAGAGGAATCAGGCTTTATGTTGGTCTGGCAGAGCTCGCAGAAGCAGTGCCATTATTGGAGTCGTCGGGGAGAGGCTGCAGACAGCCTCACGTTTTTTTATTGTATATATTTATAGTTATTTTCGTTATATATTTTCTTAAAGAAATACGTGAAAAGTGCGTAAGATAATAAGCCCCTTATAAAAACAAGTAAGAATGCTATAGTCGACTATACCCGACTACGAAACTCCCTGTACCCAGGTCGAAAATTTCCAATCGCATCTTCGTACACATACACACACACATACACAAAAGACGCACACACACGAGCGACAGCTCAAGCGCAGCGCAAGCGAGGCATTTTAAGTTGTGGCTGTGCTTCTTCTTCCCAGCGCTGAAGCACTGAATCTTCTTTCGTGAATAACTGCCGTGTTTATTATCCGATCGACTTGAAATAGGCAATAGATTAAGAGTGGTCAAAGTACTATACATGCCAAATACCAAATCTTTATCTTGAAAATTGTTACTGTAAAACGGTTTTTATCGAATTGCGGGGAACGGGGAGAGATATCTCAAATCTAAAATAAACTTGACCTGCTCCCGCTATACACAAACCTACATTCCAAATTTGGTGTCTCTAGCTCTTTTGGCTGCTGACATCCTTGCGTTCATACATACGGACAGACAGATGGACAGACAGACGGACATGGCCAAATCGAAATCTCTTTTGATACTGATCAAGAATACATATATTCTTCATAGGGTCGGAGATGTCTCCTTCTGCCTGTTACATACTTTTTCACAAATCCAATACCCCTTTTTACCCATTTTATGGGTACAGGGAGTAAAAAGAAAACAAAAAATAAAAATCAGGAACTGAAATGGAATAAACAGAAATAAAAGTGACAACACTACGACAGATTAAAATACCCTGTAAGCCCGGGATCGTCGAGAAGGCCTTCATTGAACATCTTGTCATAATTTTGTTAAGGCTGTAACCAAAAACAAAATTATGTTTACCAAATTAAACATCTAGTGAGTGACCAGATCGCGTGCTGAAAACATTGCTGCCAGTGAAGTTTATTGTGCGTAATTTCGGCTTAAGGCCGCATATTTTCATGGCAACCAAAAAGTTTACTAACAGCTTGCTCTGGTATCGTTCTGGCATTAGTAGCAAATGAGCAATAAAATTAACCGTTTCTGCTCTCATTGCTGATCCACTGTTGCCAAATCGAACAAGCTTGGATGTTTTCGTTTTGCGCGTCACGGCTGTGTCGCCAGCATTAATGCATTAAATATAAAATACGCTGCTTACTAGCAGTATGTGCCCTCAATGTTCTTAAATAACTTTATTGATTTCCCACTTCAATTTCTGCTGTGCTGTCAGCTTCTTAATACAATTTAACAAAAAAAAAACCCAATAACAACTAATCCAATTTTATTGTGCTATTGTTTATTTTATTCAATTTGAATTGCTATTTATTTCAGATGGTTGTGAGCTACGAGAGTGAGAGAGTTTTAATAGATCCGCTAATTGTTAGATCGCACTAGAAAACCCCCTTCAATAAAATAAAACAAGTAAGAATGCTATAGTCGAGTATACCCGACTACGTAACTCCCTGTACCCAGGTCTAAAGATTCAATCACATATACGTCCACTTGCATACACACATACACAAAGACGCACACACACACTGGCGGCAAAAGCGACAGCGCAAGCGAGGCAAGTTAATTGGTGGCTGTGCTTCTTCCCCCTCTCACTGCATCAATGAATCTTCTTTCGTGAATAACTTCCGTGTTTATTATCCGATCGACTTGAAATTTGGACAGTATATTAAAAGAGACTAAAGTATTGTACGTGCCAAATCTTAAAGCTATATCTTGAAAATTGTTACTGTAAAACGGTTTTAATCGATTTGCGGGGGAACGGGGGGAGATATCTGAAATATGAAACAAACTTGATCTGCGTATGGTATACAGGAACCTACATTCCAAATTTGGTGTCTCTAGCTCTTGTAGTTGCTGAGATCGACGCGTTCATACGGACAGACGGACAGACGGACAGACGGACAGACAGACGGACATGGCCAAATCGAAATCTCTTTTGATACTGATCAAGAATATATATACTTTATAGGGTCGGAGATGTCTCCTTCTGTCTTTTACCCATTTTATGGGTACAGGGAGTAAATAGAACATAGAATTTAAATATAAAACCCTCGGTAAATTGTAAATGCGTAAACTTAAGGAATTGAAGTAAACTAATTTAACATGAACCATATAAATTATGAATATTTCTGAGCAGAAGGAAATAAAAGTGATGTCGTGCTTAAATCTTAGAATTTTCCTGGAAGTAGGAGAGGTGAAAGTTGTAGCATTTTTGGGAGTTTTCATATACAACTATGCGCGCAAGAATACTCAACGGTATGAAGGGTTGTCACGTGCTGCTGCAATACCAGCTTTGCAGCCAACAACAGAAATTGCCAAGAGCAGCTGCGCTTTAGACATTGCTGCTGTTTAGATTGGTGTTTTTCTTTTTCGCTCTATTGCAGCTTAAGTTTTGTTATGAGTTTAATTAATGCTATTAAGGCACGGGACATTTCTTTAATAAGTAACTTGAGGTTGAAGTCGGACTGGGTCAAGAACCCCCCACAGGCTGTTCTGCTAGCTGTGTCCCAAACGACCTTCGTTGCCGTCAACAGCACTCAAGGTAGGCCATATATGGGATTTTTGCTAGTTATCCTACCGCAGTAGGATAACCATATGCCTGTTACGCGAGGCCGGATAGCGATGTCTATTCTCATTACGCGATCTGCCTCCGCAGGAAGCAACACACCAGAGCGTAGTATGGGTATATTACAGTATGTACGATGCACACAAGCCAGTTTGTGTCCAAGCAAGCTAACTGCAATTTATATATACACTAGCTGGTAAAACGCCAGCGTTGCCCGGCGAAATATTTAGATTAAAATGCATTATGTTGAATTTGACTACTTTCGTCAACTGTAAGAAATACACAAAACTAACGTATCACAGTTTTCCCTCCCGTGGGGGTAGGAAACTAAATAGTTGCGCCACGTGACTAATGTTTTTTGTGTAGGGCTATGAAAATGTATTTGAAGCCGATCTAACTAAACAAATAATCCCACTCTTTGTCCTTGACTTCCATTTCCCGCCCATGGCGACGCGGAGTAGGTTTATCAAAATCATTTGGCACTTCAAGCCAATTCAACGAATAATACTATAAATCCAGACTAAAGCTTCCAACTATTTTCCGCCCGTTGTATTGCTCGCAAAGTACCGAGGTTTTTTTATTTATATTTGGAAATTATTATGAAGCTGAATTCCAGACTTCACCCCTTTCGGACCGCGGGCGTGCATTTTTCAAAACCCGTATCACGTGTCGAATTTTTTAATGTGAGGTGCTTTGAAAATTAGTTTTAAAATAATTGGATGATAAACAGAAAAGTTTGAAAATGAGTTTGAAGTCAATCGGACGATAATCAAAAAAGTTGCATCCAACAGTTTTCCGCGAAATTTCCTTACTTGGGGTAGATTTTCCAAAATTTTTGGGTACCGCGCCTATTATGAGTTTGTGGAGAACCTTGAAAATGAGTTTAAAACCAATCGCATGAAAATTAAAAATGTCGAATGCCAGAGTTTTTCGCCGATTTTCCGACCATGGGGCTGAAATTTCCAAAATCGCTGATACACGTGTCGAATTATTTAATGTGTAGAGCTTTGAAAATGAGTTTGAAGCCAATCGGACTATAATCAAAAAAGTTTCTTACAACAGCTTACCTCGAATTTTCCGACTTTGGTGGTAGATTTTCCAAAATCTTTGATCACCTATTGGCCCATTTAGTATTCTTATTGAACAATGAAAATGAGTTTGAAGCCAATCGCATGAAAATTAAAAATGTCGAATGCCAGAGTGTGAATTTCCCAAAATAGGTGATACACGTGTCGAATTATTTTATGTGAAGAACTTTGAAAATGAATTTGAAGGTGGTCGGATTAAAATTAGCCTATCGCCCATACAACCTTGAGACCCCCATTTTCCGCCCAGGGGGGTGGATTTCCCAAAATCGGTGAAATATGTGTCAATTGAATTTTTGTGTAGATCTTTGAAAATGAGCTTCAAGCACACTGGATGGTAAACAAAAAAGTTTTCCGCGATTTTCCACGCTTGTGGGTGGAATTAATAAAAAAAAGTCCCGTCTTAGCGTGCACTTTCATCATAGATGGAATCTACTGTGAAAATTTCAACATCCTAGCTCTTACTGTTTGGGCTGTGCGATGATTGCCTATCAGTCAAGCAGTCAGTCAGCACGAACTATTTTATAAAATAAAATGTAAAATTTACATATGTATATAGATACTAGCTTATACGCGCGGCATTGCTCGCATTTCCGAACAATATTTAATTAAATTTCATTCAATTTGAATGCTTATAAATATTTATTATTTATAGCTGGAAATACCTCGGTCTTGCCCGGCGAAATATTTAGATTGCACATAATGCAATGTTGAATTTGACTACTTTCGTCAACCGTAAGAAATACACAAAAATAGAGTACCACAATTTTCCCTCCCGTGGAAACCAAATAGATGAATCAAATGCCTAATGATTTGTTGTGTAGGGTTGTGACAATGACTTTGAAGCCGATGTAACAAATAATCTCACTCATTTGACGTTGACCCCCATTTCGCGCCCGTGGCGACGGGTGGGCGTAGTCCTTTTAAATATTTTAGATGAACTTAGAAGAATAATACTAACAACCAGAAAATATCGGAAGGGTGGTAAAAAATCTGTATTTAATTCAAGTGAAAACTTTTAAAAAAAATTATTTCCATAGTTAAAACATAGCGCAACCCCATATTAATCGCATTCTGATTGCGTAAGTGCCGTGCACAGCGAAAATGTGCACCGCTGTTAGCAAAAAAATAAAGTCTTAGTTTGGCGGCAAACTTATTACATTAATTATACGGATTAACGCCCGTATAGAAAGAAAGCACGGAAAATATTGGTCTTAGGCTCAAAAAACGCGGAAAAAATCCAGGAACCGATTTGAGGTGGGGAGCCGACAATTATTGCACAATTAACTAAAACAATAATAATTAAAGCACGTCCTCTACAAGCGATTGCCGACTCACTATCGTAAACTAACAGACCAGGGTTGCGTGTGCCGATAAGTTTCTGTTATTAACAGAGCCCAGTGCTGGTACACGAGCTTCTGTTATTGGAGTAGTGTTGGTAATAAGCGCAAACTAATTGGAGCTGCCACCTTGTTGGAGGCGCGCTTATTATATTTTTAAAATATACATTTTAAAATACATACAGATATAAAAACCAAAGTAATCATTAAATGTATGATTTCGGTTATGCTCAACCCAATAGGGACTCCAATTTAGGCACTAAGGAACTCTTTTAGGCTTGATATTTAACTCATACATGTAATCATGATATGAATTTTAATGTATGTATGTTTGAAGAAGTGTGTAAGAAGCTAATACATTAATAAGCAAATAATAAAATTAATTACATTTTCAATCTTCACTACCTATCTGCCGCTACTGATGATGCCGCTGCTTTGGCTGACATAACTAATATATACATATGTTTATTTACATATATAGTTAAAATCGCATTGAAGGAGCTATGAAAGAATCAAAACAAAACATTCGAAAAGTACTGGTGAACAACGACTGCATACATATGTACATATGTATGTTTGTTTACGTTTTGGTCTGTGACTTTTTGTTTCGTTTTGTCAAGTGCGTATCTATATGGGCGCGCTACTCTGATTCGGTGTACATACAAACATACAGACATACTCTCTTGTTGTCGTTACCCTGTAGTACGGCTGGTGTCAAGGCATACCAAATTTTAGCCCTATGATGCATCACTAGTAGTTAGCAAAATCGTTAGCTTCAAGTAATGCACAAGGGCGTTAGGCAAATAAAATGGGAAACAGATAATCAGCAAATCCATACCGGACATGTAGTGTCGAAATTCGTTAGGTAAACTCTATTGCTGGTGTTGCGGAGCGTACCGGTCCCCATCACTAAGTTCTAGGCATATCGCTAGTGTGGCACCGGTCTGGCGTACTACAGGGTATTATCACACATGTACATATATTCGCATACACATCTACATGTATTTGTATGTATGCATATGCGATATGTAGACGATCAACCCCAAAGCGCATTGTTGTCGTAGGTCAGTTAGTTGGTTTATTATTGTTAAATAGGGAGACGCAGAATCAAGTGACAGTGAGTTATATTAAATTTTATTTCATTAAATTACTTGCTTTATTGATTTCCTTGCAGTTCTGGCAGGCTATTCCCAACTGAAGGAGGAGAGCTCAAACATCTGCAGTGTTGTGCATCTGATGCCAAAGGCTTATTTAGACAAATAAAATAAAAACGTAAATTTGATTTTTATAATTTTTCAATAAATAAATAAAGTAATAAAGATGTTGCGGAAGCGAATTTCCCTTTCTCTTTTAATCTGGTTACGGCTGTGCAGACTGCATTTACTTAACTTCTGATCTAGTATTAAATTTACACCAATGACAATAATGGAATTTGCAACACAGTTTTGTATATTTTTTGTAGGTAAACAAATTATATATATTTTTCATGGTATTTATTCATAGTTTTTCTAATCGTCCTCGCATGCGAAAACAACGCTTAAACACTTGCATCTTTCAAATTGCCGCCAAAAGCATCATAAAAAGCAATTGTCTATAAATTTGTTCCTGCCTTTTTTACACAATCAGCAATCAAGTTCATTTGTTTGTAAGCAGCGGAGCGGAGCGGTTCGCAGGAATGCTTTTACAGTATAGGCCCACAAAACGTTCAGTTTTGAATCTTAATTATTAATAAAAATACAAATATGGACTTAAATTTTGTATGTCTATAGAAATAGATATTGCATACAATGCAGTTAACTGGAAAGCCAAGTTGTCGTGGAGTTCAATCTCTGCTGATGTTGCAGATATTGCAGGGATAGTTCATTTACGTGAGTGTTGTTGGGAAAATAAGTCAGACCTGCGTTGAGAAATTCATTATAACGTCCTCTTTATCAAGATCCATCAGGGGGTTATCGCCCTCTCCGCGTATGTCGCGCAGCTTCTCTTCAAGCTTATGTCACACTCCATCGCACGATACATGTTGCGCAAGGAGAGTATCTCAGCATGGCACCGCTTGGTATCGAACTCCACCAGCACGGAAACGATCGCAATGGAGACCGCATTAATGTTGCTCTTCTTATTACATTCACGTACCAATCGCAAGCCTTTGGACTTGCGCACAGGCTGGCGGCCAATGTCGAGAAGGGACACCACGTGGATGAAGTTTACAATGCTAGCCTGTATATTATCAATCACATCAAAACTTTGTAACATGGATTGGTATGTGATTAGCCGTTTCCGCGGGTTTGTCGAGTAGCTGCGTGCAGACAATAAAAGTAAAAAATTGTGTGTCGTTGGGAATATGGATATATGGTATACGGCTTGCTTACAGCATTACATTCTCTGTTTCCTTATTTTCTTATGCTCCGTGTGATCGGATAGTTCGTACTGTGCCTCCAGTGTAATCTCATATGCGTAGCAGGTCTCACCCACGCAACTGCAATATAAAACAAAATCGAAAAGCCAGAACTCAGTAAATATTTAAAATCACAGAGATTTACATTATACATACTTACATGGGCTGCTGTGGCTCCTGCTTCGTGGCTGCTGTGGCTCTTGCTTCGTGGCTGCTGTGACATGCTATAGCTAATGCTGCTACTGTTGTTGAAAACGGTAATCCCACGAACTGTCGTTTCTGACACAAACGCACACATGCATACATATGTGGCACTTTTCGTCTTTGGTTTTGTTTTCTGGCTGGCGCGTGCAGGTGCCCGTTATCTCATGTTGTTGATTTGCAGTCGTGTAAAGCTGCGACTCGATTTACATATAAACACGTTAAGATTTAAAGAACCTACCGATGATTTGGGTACATTGCCACGCATTGTCACATATTTGCAGGTCTTTTCGTTGGCCACGCGCATTCTCTGAGGGGGAGCCATTTTTTGTGTGATTCGGCCAGTTGCACATGATACACTGTTGGCCTGTTGTTGCATCTCTCTGATGGCCAGCTCATTGCCGCTGCTTTGTTGTTGTTGTTCGGCTTGTGCCGTGGCCAATTGCTCTTGCAATTGCTTTGCTTCCTCCTGCAGCTTTGCCTCACGTTTCTCTGTCTCCGCCTTGAGCTTCTCCCGCGCCGTTGTCTCGCTGGCTTGGGCTTCACTCATGTTTGCCTGGCGTGCCTGCAGATGCTGACGCGCCTCCTCCAACTCGAACCCACGACACGTGGCAGCGGCTTCTGTGGCTTTGCCATTTGAAACAGGCGCATTATCTCATGATACGGATGACGACCGGTTCCATGATGTCATTCGTCGAAAATAATAATGCTCACGGAGCGCAGTTCCAAGTGCTTTTGCAGAAGCAAATCCAGAAAGACCTGAGCGGTGCCCACCATTACCTGGGAACAAAATAAAAAGGAATCAGACAAGAAATGTAGTTTGCTAATAAAAAAGTTTTTAGAATTTACCCTGTTGACTTAAAAGATAAGATAATTATTCATCTCTCAGCGCTGTTAAACAGATACATACATATATTTACATATGTACGTACATACATACATATGTATGTATACGTAATGTATATGTATACGTAATGTTCATGCGATCGGAACTTGTTCGAAATGCATTAATACACAACAACTAAATTAAATTACTTACACATGGAATGCCGTGGCTCATGCCAGGGAGTGCGTTTCAGTTCTTGGTGGCGGTGGCGTGTGAGGCTGCCGCTGTAGTAAAAGAAAAGATTAATTTAAATTAATAAATTGAAGTCTGGGGCTTATGCATTCTTTATGTGTACCTACGAATTTTGGAATGACGAAAAAAGTCCAAGTGCCAGAGTATGGAAATTACAGAGGGTTTGCAGTCCGCTACCAAAAACATTACGCAGGCAAAAAAGTAGGCACAAAAAGGGGTCATTCATCCATGACTCAAATTTGCTAGTTTGTGTACCACGAACTGAACAACAGTAACCTGCGTTTTGTTTGTGAACAAGGCCACCAATCAGAAGTCTGACAAATTGGGAGGACAAGTCAGAATAAGTCATTAATGGGAAAACGCAATTAACTTGGCCAAATTATTTACGGACAACAAGTTTTCGGAATATACTTACATACGTGATATGGAGATAAACTGTATTCGACAGACAGACAAACAGGCGGACAGACATTTAAACGGACGGACAGACACATAGACGGACGGACAGACACACGGTGAATCACAAATATGATTTTAAAGACCCAAAGACAAAAGACCATACACAACATATTGAGATTGACGGGCTTTAAAATATAATATCCCTATTGGCAGTGTTCAATTTTAAGCTAAAGTACCAAAATCATCTGAAGATGTTCCTGTTGCTGCCACAGGCGACGTCTTCAATAGAGATATCACCAAAAGACTCTTCGAGGTTTTTGTCATCCAACTCATATTTTACACTTTCACCAATGTCTTGTTCCTCGATTTTGGGATTGTACAAGTTGGCAATGGCTATAAAGGCGTGGTGGAACCTATCCAAGTGGCTCGGGTACTTACGCTTAAAAAAGAAACTGGCCAAGTAATCAGCGTAATTCTCTTTACGGCGTCCAAACTTAGGGATCTTAGATTTTAATTCCCGCCATTGTGTCTCTATATTTTGAGTGTGGGCTCCTGTCTCTGGGTCTACAAAATTTTATTTGTGATTCACCGTCAAGTGAATGAACCCCTTATTTTCCAAACACTTGTAGGCCCCCAGCAATCGGAAACAATAGTTGTGCCTTCTTCTATTTTATCTTTTATAATAGCTAAAAGGGTTTCTTTAGTTCGGTTCGGAGCCGGCACGACATACAGCTTCGCCATCCGCCTCATAAATTCCGGAAACCCATTGCACGCTAATAATCTTACCGCAATTATTTTTGCGTTTTCCTATCAACGACTCGTCAATTTTAACGATCCTTCCTGGACCTCCTAATTTGCCATAATTCTGGTTGGCAGCCCATTCTACAAACACCTCTCGCAGGAAGTGGCGCCAATTAACAACCGTTTCAAAGCTGCATTGAAATTCCCGTTGCAGGAACATTTTTATGGCAGCGAAAAACATACTTACAATATTTTACTGTAAGCTTACAGGTACTTTGGCACTCGGGACAATTCTTATTTTCTAAAATAACGCCGTGCGCCACCAAGAAATTTATCAATTTCTCCTCGTCGATTAATATTTACACCAAGTCGAGCGACGTAAGATGACATCCTCCGCAAATTGCACTGCTTTCGTCACTTAATTGTGCACTCATTTCAAAGCTCATTCTGTATTATATGTATGTATGTAAAATTAAACATAATATATATGATAATGTTTGTAATATACATATATGTATGTTGTATATGTATTATTATTGCACTCTTACTTGCGAATTTAATTTTTGGTAATTTCACGAATTGGTTGCGCGCACTTTCAATTGTGTGTATGTATGTGTTTGTACAAAAAGCTGATGCATATATGTATGTACATATGTACATACAATCGTGAACTAGTTCACAAAGGTTCAAATGCATACGAAATATGTATGTATATAGAATTAAATCCATTATATTGAATTTGAGGTTGAAAACTTAATTTGAAGCCTATTGCAAGAATAATACTACCAGATAAAGCTTTTCACCTATTTCCCCCATTGTGTTGACACCCAATGAATCGAACTTTCGACATACATATGTATGTATGTGTCGTATTATTGCAAGTCTCTTCTTGAAGCGTGTGTATTTGTTGTTCCTAAATTCCTTCTAGAAGCGTGTGTGCTTGTTGTTGCTAATTTCTTTGGCTTTCCGGGTTAGCCCTTGACTTCGTGCAGCTGTGTTAGCCTGAACGCAAAGAAGCTGGAAAGAGTGAGAGGCATCGAGCTGCAGCTGAACGTAGTCCCTAGAGCGGCTGAGTGCGAATGAGACGGGAATATGTTCTTGCAACATGTGTGGTTCTAAGCTTAGGCAAAGCTAAAGTAGGCTGCTGGTGGGAGAAGTCGACTGAGGACAGACTGAGTTCTGCTCTAGCATCATCAGCACGCACAGTGGAAATTCGTTAATTTGCTCGGTTCAGTGTCACTCGGTTGTACTATAACGCAATTTCTTAAAATGGCCAACGTAGAAAATAAATCTAACCCGACATCAGAAGTGGGATCTGTGCCACCCTCTACGTTTTCTGAGGACCAGTAGCGTCTTAGTGGGCTTATTATGGCGCTGAGTAATTCTTTGAAGGGCAGTGCTTCGCAGTGGTTAACGCAAATTTCGTATCCTGGCATTAAGTGGGAATAGTTCAAGGAATTGTTCGTCCAGCGGTACGAAACCGAAGAACCGCCGACGGCCATGTTTTTAAATTTGCTAAACAGCCGCCCGGCTGTCGGTGAATGCCATGCAGCTTATGCGACTCGACTGGTGACGTCACTAACAACGAAGTGGCGAAACATGAGTGCCGAAGAAATTGCTGTTGCAACTGTGCTAGCTCATATGGCTTATTTTGATGGTCGACTGCAGCGGGTTATTTTTACGTCGAATGTGCAAACTAGAAGTAAACTGCAATCAGAGTTGAAGGCGTTTACATTTGATCGCAAACGCAATGCTGTCCGTGATGACCTAAATACTGGACCTGATTTCAAGAGAACCAAGTCGTCTCCTGTTGTATGCCATTTTTGTGGGAAACCCGGTCATAAGATGGCAGATTGCAGAACCAAACTACGACAAGCTGTGGAGACAAAACCGCAGCGTGAGAGGCCGAATGTGACCTGTTTCCGGTGTGGCCAGCCAGGGCATTTTGCTAATAAATGTTCCAATAAAACGACTGCAACTATACAGGGAGCGATCCAACAGAAGAGTGTCAACCAGTGCTTTGTGGCAGAGCCAAAAGATAGTATGACTCAGCGAGGTGAGATCTTTCCAATTTGTTTTGACTCTGGAGCGGAATGTTCGATAATTAAGCAGAAGATTAGCAATAAGTTATCAGGCAAACGCATTAATAATGTTGTAATTTTAAAGGGCATTGGCGATGCCGGTATATATTGCACATTGCAAATTTTAAGTAGCGATGAGATTAACGGAAATGTTATGGAAATCTTATTTCATGTGGTACAGGATGAACAATTGCAAAATGATATTGTGATTGGACGTGAAATCCTTAGCCAGGGTTTTAATGTTATACTGGCGCCTGATAAGTTTGAAATTGTAAAATCAAAATCTGTGAACAATTGTTCTGTGTCTGAACAGTCAGGCAACTTGATCGATCTCGATACTAAATTAGTTGGAAATGACAAAGATGAATTAATTAAATTACTTGAAAAATACTCTGCAGCATTTATTAAAGGTATCCGTTGTACGCGAGTTAGCACTGGTGAAATGAAAATTCGTTTGGCTGACCCTAACAAAACGGTGCAACGGCGACCATATAGACACAGTCCTGATGAGAGAGACACCGTACGAACTAGGCTCAACGAGTTAATGGAGCGTAATATCATCCGTCCTAGTTGCTCCCTTTTGCAAGCCCTATACTACTCGTCAAAAAAAAGACGGTTCAGACCGTCTCTGTGTAGACTATAGAGAGTTAAACTCATACACAGTTTCAGACAGGTACCCGTTGCCACTTGTAAATGATCAAATAGCGAGACTTCGTGGGGCGAAATATTTTACTTTTTTGGACATGGCTAGCGGATTCCACCAAATTCCAATTCATCCGGATTCAGTTGAGTACACTGCGTTCGTAACGCCTGACGGTATTGTCCGTTTTTGACAATGCCGTTTGGTCTTAAAAATGCGCCATCTGTTTTTCAGCGCGCAGTTATAAAGGCATTGGGAGATCTGGCTTACTCATTTGTAATCGTTTATATGGATGACATTATGGTAGTGTCACCGACAAAGCAGTTGGCTCTTGAAAGGTTAAAAATCGAGTTGGAAGTGCTTACTAAAGCTGGATTTTTTTCAATGTTAAAAAGTGTAGTTTTCTGAAGACTGTTGTTCAATACTTGGGTTATGAGGTAAGAGCGGGTGAAATTAGGCCAAATTCACGGAAAATTATTGCATTGAGTTCATTGCCTCCTCCACAATCTGTCCATGCAGTAAGACAGTTCATTGGTCTTGCCTCATTCTTCCGTAAATTTGTTCCTCGTTTTTCTCAAATAATGCGACCACTGTATTCTCTTACTTCAGAGAAGAGCTGCTTTACTTGGAATACAGAGCAGGAAGAAGTTCGAAAAAAGATTATAACCATCCTCACGAATGAACCTGTTCTAGTGAACTTTGATCCGCAATATCCGATTGAGTTCATGCGGATATGGTGCTATGCTCCTACATCGCATCAATAATAATCGTCATGTAGTGGAATATTTTAGCAAAACAACTTCCTCTGCTGAGTCTAGGTACCATTCGTACGAATTGGAGACCTTGGCAGTTGTTGAGTCGGTTAAGCATTTTCGTCATTATCTGCTTGGCCGCGATTTTGTGGTTTACACTGACTTTAATTCCTTAAAGGCCTCACGCACAAAAATAGATCTGATTCCCAGGGTACATCGCTGGTGGGCTTATTTGCAATCTTTTAACTTTGGCATTCAATATAGAGAATGGCTCACGTTGACTTTTTGTCAAGAAACCCCCTTCCGTCAAAACCTGACTCGGTGGTACATAGTATTCCTGAAAAGCGAGTAAATTTAACAGATATTTCAAGCGATTGGCTACTCGCTGAACAGCGACTAGATTCTGAAATAGCCGATATAGTCACCAAATTAAATTCAAACGAATTTGCTGAAGACTTGTCCAATTCGTATGAGCTAAGAAAGGGCGTACTGTGTCGCAAAATTCAAAGAAATGGTAGGACTCGTTGTTTGCCGATAGTACCACGTGCATTCAAATGGTCTGTGATAAATCAAGTGCACGAATCAATTATGCACTTGGGATGGAAGAAAACGCATGATAAAGTTTATCAGTATTATTGGTTCGACAAGATGAGTAAATACGTTCGTAAGTTTGTGGACAACTGTATAACTTGTAGATCCGCCAAGTCCCCTTCGGGAAAAGTTCAAGCAGAGCTGCATCTTATTCCAAAAGTCAGTGTGCCTTGGCATACTATACATGTGGACAAAACGGGAAAATTGAGTGGTAAAAGCGACCTTAAGGAATATGTTTTTGTTCAAATCGATGCTTTTACTAAATACGTCCATCTATGTCATACGCTAAGATTGGATGCCGAAAGCTGTGTGAAGGCTATGAAGTCTTCAATTTCTTTGTTTGGGGTACCGAACCGTATCATAGCTGACCAGGGTAGATGCTTCACTAGCTCAAAATTTTCTGAATTCTGCTTAAAACTTCATTTAATTGCTGCAGGAGCTAGCCGTGCAAACGGTCAAGTTGAACGCGTAATGAGCACGTTGAAAAATTTGTTAACTGCAGTTGAATCAAGCCACCGGTCATGGCAAGATGCTCTTGGTGAGGTACAACTTGCCTTAAATTGCACTGTTTGTCGTACAACGAAAGCCAGTCTAGAGATGCTCATCGGAAAAGAGGCTCGTCCTCTTGGCTTGATTTCACCATATGAAACGGAGGTTGAAGTTGATTTAGCGAGCATTAGAGCCCGAGCAACTGAAAGTATGAAATGTATGGCCTCTTATGATAAGTCGAGATTCGATAAGAGTAAGGCAACTGTTGTGAGACACAATGTTGGTGAATATGTACTGCTTAAGAATGAGGAAAGGCATCAGACTAAGTTAGATGCAAAGTTTAAGGGCCCATTTTTAGTGGTAGAGGTTCTCGATGGAGACAGGTACATGCTAAATAAGCGAATGTACAAGTATTGTCACGAAGATATTCGAAAAATGCCAGAGGGTCATATTCCAAGTGAACTAGATATCGATAGAGAAGAGTTGAGCCTGCCAATGAGTCCAGTTGGGACGACGAGTCAGCCGTCTAAGCCAGACGATGTGTCAGCCGTCTAGAGGAGACGATGTGTTTTCCGTCTGGGAGAGACGATGAGTTATCCGTTCTGATGTAACGATGTGTAAGCCGTCCAGGTGGGACAATGAGTTCAGTTGGAACGAAAGACAGCCGTCCAGGTGGGACGATGAGTTCAGTTGGAACAAATGAGAGTATTCTGGCGGAAGACCAATGAATGGTATTAGTGAGAGAGACTTCTATGAATTGAGTCGTTATTATCGTGGCAAATAGTATAAGAGGAATCTGAAAATGTTATCTTATTAAGTCGATATAACTTAAAATTGTATTGGAGCATGAAAAGAAAATGTTGTTATAAGTCAAGAGAAAATAAACGTAAAGAAGTCATTGTTCAGAAATCGAAAATATAAAGAAAACATAAATCAAAGTTGTGTTAGTGTACAGTCGAATTGATCTATGTGAGATATGGTGTTTATCATGATTTTATTACGAAACTACACGAGGACGTGTAAACGTTAGGTTGGCCGTGTCGTATTATTGCAAGTCTCTTCTTGAAGCGTGTGTATTTGTTGTTCCTAAATTCCTTCTAGAAGCGTGTGTGCTTGTTGTTGCTAATTTCTTTGGCTTTCCGGGTTAGCCCTTGACTTCGTGCAGCTGTGTTAGCCTGAACGCAAAGAAGCTGGAAAGAGTGAGAGGCATTGAGCTGCAGCTGTGCAATTGTGTTAGCCTGAACGCAAAGAAGTTGGAAAGAGTGAGAGGCATCGAGCTGCAGCTGAACGTAGTCCCTAGAGCGGCTGAGTGCGAATGAGACGGGAATATGTTCTTGCAACATGTGTGGTTCTAAGTTTAGGCAAAGCTAGAGTGGGCTGCTGGTGGGAGAAGTCGACTGAGGACAGACTGAGTTCTGCTCTAGCATCATCAGCACGCACTGTGGGAATTCGTAAATTTGCTCGGTTCGGTGTCACTCGGTTGCACTATAACGCAATTTCTTAAAATCGCCAACGTAGAAAATAACTCTAACCCGACATATGTATGTATGTAGATGGACATTACTGGAAAAATTTCAGCATTCTATATCTTATAGCTTTGGCTGTGCGATGATTGCCAAACAGTCAGTCAGTTCGTCACCAATCAGGGCAAACTGTTTTATATATGTATATAGATAAGCTAGCGTATAAAAATATTATATTAAATATATTAAGAGATCATGTACTTTCATACATACATACATACATATGTATGTATTTACAAGCACGGAAATGCAACTATCGCATAAACATATATCGTCACCAACGATTGTGTTCATGTGTATTAAAGCATATCGAACAAGTTCCGATCACATGAACATAACGTATACGTACGTATACATGTGTATACATACACATGTAAATATATGCGAATGCCAAAAACAAATCATACATACACATGTATGTATGTGTGCGTTTGTGTCAGAAACGACAGTTCGTGGGATTACCGTTTTCAACAACAGTAGCAGCATTAGCTATAGCATGCCACAGCAGCCACGAAGCAGGAGCCACAGCAGCCACGAAGCAGGAGCCACAGCAGCCCATGTAAGTATGTATAATGTAAATCTCTGTGATTTTAAATATTTACTGAGTTCTGGCTTTTCGATTTTGTTTTATATTGCAGTTGCGTGGGTGAGACCTGCTACGCATATGAGATTACACTGGAGGCACAGTACGAACTATCCGATCACACGGAGCATAAGAAAATAAGGAAACAGAGAATGTAATGCTGTAAGCAAGCCGTATACCATATATCCATATTCCCAACGACACACAATTTTTTACTTTTATTGTCTGCACGCAGCTACTCGACAAACCCGCGGAAACGGCTAATCACATACCAATCCATGTTACAAAGTTTTGATGTGATTGATAATATACAGGCTAGCATTGTAAACTTCATCCACGTGGTGTCCCTTCTCGACATTGGCCGCCAGCCTGTGCGCAAGTCCAAAGGCTTGCGATTGGTACGTGAATGTAATAAGAAGAGCAACATTAATGCGGTCTCCATTGCGATCGTTTCCGTGCTGGTGGAGTTCGATACCAAGCGGTGCCATGCTGAGATACTCTCCTTGCGCAACATGTATCGTGCGATGGAGTGTGACATAAGCTTGAAGAGAAGCTGCGCGACATACGCGGAGAGGGCGATAACCCCCTGATGGATCTTGATAAAGAGGACGTTATAATGAATTTCTCAACGCAGGTCTGACTTATTTTCCCAACAACACTCACGTAAATGAACTATCCCTGCAATATCTGCAACATCAGCAGAGATTGAACTCCACGACAACTTGGCTTTCCAGTTAACTGCATTGTATGCAATATCTATTTCTATAGACATACAAAATTTAAGTCCATATTTGTATTTTTATTAATAATTAAGATTCAAAACTGAACGTTTTGTGGGCCTATACTGTAAAAGCATTCCTGCGAACCGCTCCGCTCCGCTGCTTACAAACAAATGAACTTGATTGCTGATTGTGTAAGAAAGGCAGGAACAAATTTATAGACAATTGCTTTTTATGATGCTTTTGGCGGCAATTTGAAAGATGCAAGTGTTTAAGCGTTGTTTTCGCATGCGAGGACGATTAGAAAAACTATGAATAAATACCATGAAAAATATATATAATTTGTTTACCTACAAAAAATATACAAAATTGTGTTTTTCTTTTAATAAGAATTCTACTTTTGAAGAATGTATCTTAAATGAAGGCTTAAAAACAATGCCGGAAATGCTAACTATAATACTGTAGATAAGGCAAATCTCTTCCGGTTTGCAACATTTTGCGGCAGTAAATTTTCTTAAATATTGCAAATTCCATTATTGTCATTGGTGCAAATTTAATACTAGATCAGAAGTTAAGTAAATGCAGTCTGCACAGCCGTAACCAGATTAAAAGAGAAAGGGAAATTCGCTTCCGCAACATCTTTATTATTTTATTCATTTATTAAAAAATTATAAAAATCAAATTTTATGTTTTTATTTTATTTGTCCAAATAAGCCTGTGGCATCAGATGCACAACACTGCAGATGTTTGCACTCTCCTCCTTCAGTTGGGAATAGCCTGCCAGAACTGCAAAGACTTCGCATTCGCAACGGACGAGTTTTTTTTCTTGCGCATCGTTTTAGTTTGTTTTCCTCGTAATATCAAGTTTTTGTTTTTTTGTTCTTGTGACGTGTGTTATACATCGGTTGTGTGAAACACATTGTTGGACATTAAATTGCTATTTAATTACTTTAATATTTTCTACATTTGTTCAAATACAACAACAAACAGCATCACAAGCAAGCTGGTGGTTGATTTGTGCAGTTTGCATTGTTCTTTTTTTTTGTATTTCTACTAATCCGCGCTCTCAACGCTTGCTTAACGCTCTCGTGCACCTCTATCGTTGGTGTTGGTTACGGTTTCTCTCTTCGCTTTGTATTCCGTTGTGCAGATTTCGGTCGACGCGCCCGCGCTTTAATATTTTATTATTGGTGTTGCTGTGCGTAAGTACAAATCTGCGTCAACAGTTTTGTATTTTATATTTTTGTGCAGTTGTTCTTTTTTAATTCATTTTTCATCTTTTTAAATTATTTCTTCTAATATAATGGTTGTCTGCTATAATAAAAATTGCCAGGTTCGTGTAAACGTAAAAATGGGTTTTGTTTGCTGCTGGCTGTGTTATAACGTTTCACACGAAAAATGTACAGGCCTTAACGGCAGAATAATCGAACAGATCGAGTCCAAGTATAACTTGAAGTGGAGTTGTGAATCATGTTGGGCTAGGGATGTTGAAAAATATATTATGACATTTATGGGCAGACTAAGAAAGGACTTGGAGACATATTCGCTCGGATTAAAAGACTGTTTGATGGTTTCTCCGACTTGGAAAACGAGTTTAAGAGTATGAAACTTTTAAATGAGTCTCCCAAACGGAAAAAGGCTAATCTTAGACTGTCCATTGGCCCTAATGAACTTTTGCTTCCTACTCACTTACCCACTACATCCGCTACCAAACACTCAGAGTTGATTAATTTATCATCCCCTTAGTGCCAGGCTTTCAGTTGAATTATCTCGTCAATCAACCATTAGCATGGCTCCATTGGATGCTATGGTTGGTAATACGACCCTTGTAGTTGTTCCACCACGGAAACAAATCTTTGTTTCGCGGCTTGCCCCTGACACTACATCTTGTCAAAAGCCCATATATCGGTGGAGAAATTTAAATTTGCCTATCCTCGGGAAATCTCGTCTTTTAAAATAAGTGTTCCGGCTGAATATTTCAACAATATTTGTTGTAAAGAATTCTGGCCTGACCACTTAGTTATAAAGGAATATACTGCAAAAAAGAAAAATCGTTCTCCGATTTCACTTCCTACTTCCGGTGGTAGTTCCAATCCACCTCTTGTAGTCTCTGATAGTTCAAAAAAATAACATCTTCCCTCTCACTGGGCTATCAGAATGTAAGTGTAGTAAACTTAGTAATCTTTACCTAAATAGCCTAACTTTTCCTTTCCATGTCGTTACCTTTACTGAAATATGGTTAAGGCCCGACATCCTCAATTCTGAAATCCTATCTAACAAATTCTCCATTTACAGAAAAGATCGCACTCCTCGTCATGGTGGTGGTGTCCTAATTGCTGTTGACGCTGATCTTTGGAGATAGTAATTACCGATAATTCTGTAGTTATTGAATTTGTTGCTGTAAAATTGATTATCTCCAGTGTTTGTTTTTTTTATCACCTGTTCTTATATTCCGCTATTCCGATATTTCCTTATATTATTTGCATGCTTCTGCTATACAATTTGTCTCCTCTTTGGTTTCTGATCGTGACTTTCTTGTAGTTCTGACTTTAATATTGCCAGAACTACCTGGATTTAAAGTCCTGACACCAGCGTGTTGACTTCCACATCTCAGCACGATTTTATTGACAAGTTATTTGGGATGTCATTGCATCAAATCAATGGTATCCCAAATTCTTTACATAAAATGCTTCATCTTATTGGTTTCTGATCGTGACTTTCTTGTAGTTCTGACTTTAATATTGCCAGAACTACCTGGATTTAAAGTCCTGACACCAGCGTGTTGACTTCCACATCTCAGCACGATTTTATTGACAAGTTATTTGGGATGTCATTGCATCAAATCAATGGTATCCCAAATTCTTTACATAAAATGCTTCATCTTATTGGTTTCTGATCGTGACTTTCTTGTAGTTCTGACTTTAATATTGCCAGAACTACCTGGATTTAAAGTCCTGACACCAGCGTGTTGACTTCCACATCTCAGCACGATTTTATTGACAAGTTATTTGGGATGTCATTGCATCAAATCAATGGTATCCAAAATTCTTTACATAAAATGCTACATCTTATGTCTTGGTTCCTTCCTTCTTATCTGTCTTCCGTAGTGACCCTCTATCCTTTCCTGAAGATCCTTATCACCCAACTTTGGAGGTGTTACTTGATTTATCTACTAGGGTGCTAAGCCCATGTAGTAAAACTGCAGAGTGAGTTCGTCAATTTCGGAAAACCGATTTTACTAAACTCGCTCAGCTTCTATCCCAAACTGACTGGTCCCAGCTTTACTTGTGTAGAGACATGGATAGAGCAATTCAATTATTTTTACTCTACTTTAAACTCATTATTTGATACTCGTGTCCCGTTGGTTAAGCCATGTAGGTCGGACAAGCCTGTGTGGTTTACGCGGGATTTAATAAACTTGAAAAATAGAAAGTCGAGATTGTACAAGAAGTTCAAGGAATCTGGCTCTTTCTTGGATTTCTCTCGCTATTTGATTGCCTGATCTAGCTTCTCTATACTTAATACACAATGCTATAATAACTACCTTAGAAGCTGTAGGTTTCAGTTTCAGCGGGATCCTAAAAAGTTTTATAACTTCGTTAATGCGAAGCGTAAGTCATCAACACTTCCATCAACTGTATTTTGTGAGAACACGACAGCTGACTCTGATCAGGCAATTGCCGACCTCTTTGCAGAGTTTTTTCAGACGACTTATAGTTCACAACCTTATCAAATGGTTTCGCCTTATCCTTATCATGTAAATAACTCCAATTGCATTTTTGGACCGTTAATTGCTAAAAGTTCGCTTTTGCGTGAATTAAAAGCCATTAAGCCCGTATTTTCACCAAGGCCTGATGGAGTACCAAGCTGTGTGCTTAGGTACTGTGCTGAAGGTATTTTAAAGCCATTATTTATTCTTTTTAAATTGTCCGTGGAGTTGTGCTCTTTCCCTAACATTTGGAAAGAATCATTTATTATTCCTCTCCATGACATAGGAAATAAGTCCAACGTCGAGAAGATTCCTAAGATTTTTGAGAAATTAATAACTTCTCAACTTCAACATCTGTGTAGTTCCACAATTTCACCCTGCCAGTACGGGTTTGTGAAATATAGATCTAACCTAACCTATTGGAATTTACTTCGATATAAAATGCAAACAGATGTTATTTATACTGATTTCAGTAAGGCATTTGACTCTGTTAATTATTCTCTTTTACTTCACAAACTTCATCTTCTAGGATTTCCAAACAACTTAATTCTTTGGATCTCTAACTACTTAACTTTTAAGGTGGGAACTCACTTCAATCTACATCGCGATCCAGCATCATTGTATGCGTGGAGTTGAGCGAAAATATGCATGAGTGCGTCGTCCATGTGAGCTCTGTCTGTGATCGCGATCAAGATGAGCGCGATTACAGAAACTAAAGAGCGCACTCCTCTCAACCGAATGTTTCTTGATCGGAGCGGAATATCAACATATGCTTGATATTTTTCTCCGATCATGAAGCTTTGTTGTTGCCAAATTACGCTCATTAGCATATTTGGTGGTGGTTTTTTCCCATGCTCTTCGAATGGCTCGCGCTCAGAGTCATATGTGTTGTTGCTTTTCATTGAGTTGCGTTGGCGTTCTCTGCTTTGTCCGTATTGATTGTTTATGTTTTGTTTTCAGCATTTCGATGCGTTCTGCCGCATTGCATTTTGTTGTTGGCCGTTTTGATTGTTATGAATTGTTGTACGTTAACATTGCTTTACATTTATCAAGTTGTTATTTTAGTGAATTTCTTGGGTACAGTGGGACAGAAAGGTAACTGCAGCATTAATTATGTGTTCTTAATGAAAAATTTATGGTTTCATGAAGGTGAAAAATTTTCATCACATTGTAAAACAATAATTAAATGATATTTAATATTTTATGAAATATTAAAAATTAAAAACACTGATAATACAATAAGTTGCTC
Organism: Hirtodrosophila confusa; assembly: GCA_035043065.1. Classification (NCBI taxonomy): domain Eukaryota; kingdom Metazoa; phylum Arthropoda; class Insecta; order Diptera; family Drosophilidae; genus Hirtodrosophila; species Hirtodrosophila confusa. The sequence goes on along the minus strand of JAWNNI010000185.1, from coordinate 371,166 downwards.
TCTCTTAAGTCATGATCTGATCGCTAGTGACTATCATGATCGCGATCATGCGTGTACGTGTGGAAGTGAGTTCCCACCTTTAGAACCCAAAAGGTTTATTTCAAAGGCTTAATCTCTAAGTCTGTTCAAGTTACTTCCGGAGTACCACAGGGAAGTCATCTTGGCCCCTTATTATTTAGTCTGTTCATAAATGGCCTTCCTTCTGTCATAATTCACTCTCGGTTGCTGATGTATGCCGATGATGTTAAATTGTGTCTGTCATCTACTGATATTTTATCCGGTCAAAGGTTGCAAACTGATCTTGATAGTTTTCAAGCCTGGTGTCGGTTAAATTTATTAAATCTTAATTGTGGTAAGTGTAACGTAATTTCCTTCTACAGGCGAATGACCTTTTTAAATAATTATATTCTTAATGGTAAGCCGCTTGTTCGAATTGAGTCGGTTAATGATTTGGGTATCCTCTTAGATCCCAAGCTTAAGTTCGACAAGCATATCTCTTCCAATGCTAATCGTGCCTTTTGTGTCCTAGGTTTCATTAAGCGTTGGTCGAAAGAATTTAACGATCCCTACATTACTAAAACTCTTTATACCTCTCTTGTTCCACCTTTTCTTGAATATGGGTCTTGTATTTGGTGTTCCCAATACAAGGTTCATCAGAATAGAATAGAATCGGTACAAAAACAATTTCTTTTACTAATAAATCTTCCTTCTCTTTCTGATCGTAGAACCATGCTTTGTGTAATTTTCGTACACAAACTAATAAATGAGGAAATTGATTCATTCGAACTAATTAGCCAAATTAGTTTCGCAGTTCAGAAGTTCTAGAAACGTTCTCCCTTTTTCTCTTCATTCTTGTAGTACTAATTTTGCAATCCATATTCCTTTTCGTATACTATCCTCTAATTATTACAATCTTTATCATCTAATATGTAACGTTACTTATATTTCCGTACTTAGAAATTCACTATTATGTTATTTATGTAGCCTATAGTTAGTTTTTGCATATTGTTTTATTATCTTATATTTATATTTATATAAAATTGGTATTTATTTTGTACTAATTTATTTGCCCGCGATCTTCGCTACCGCATGTTATGCGGCGCGCCCCTCGGTCGGTTGGGCGGGAGGTGGGTTGCATTTTGCCTGGGTCCGCGCGTTAACAAGACCGCGCTTGGTGTCGTTAGGCCACTTGAATGTACTTCTCGATTTAGTACATCAACGTCCAAACAAGAACGGAAAACCAGCGGACGAGCTGGAGTCCTACCGCTCGAAAAGCATACTTCCAGCTTTTCGAAAAATATTCGAGCTATGTATTCTACATAGGCTCCTGGACACGACGGCAGTTAATGAAGCAGTTCAGGTATTCAATTCGGGTTCCGCCTAAGACACGGCACACCGGAGCAACTGCACCGAGTGGTGAACTTTACACTGGAAGGTTTCCACGCAAAGGAATATGTCGTCGGAGCTTATCTTGACATCCAGCAAGCTTTCGATAGAGTCTGTTTAAATGTAAAACTCTGCTAGACCCCCAGCTCTACCTGGTTATAAAGAGCTTTTTAACTGACAGAACCTTTTGCAATGTCCAGGATGGGATCGCAACAAAAAATCATCAAAGCCGCTTGTAACGAACCTATTGGCTTCGCCGGGTCTAGCTCGGTCAACCAGGAGTTCGTGCCAACAAATTTATAATTTGCAGCACTTGCGATAAATAAGGAATCAATTGTTTTACGTTTCAATATATATTTATTTTGCCGGTTCACCCGGATACTTCAATTTCAAATATTATTAATTTCTTTTACTCCCTCGCTGCCGTTGTTGTTTCTCGACGCTCGCGTCATATGCCCGGTTCCAGCTGTTCAGGGTCTCCGTTGACTCGCCCCGTTCGCAAAGTGATCTTGCCCACGTTCGCTGGTATCCACTCGGACTCGACTCAGCCCTCTGTGATATCGATGAGTGTGACTTTATCTCGCCCTAGGTGTCCGAGTAGTTAAGGTATACTGACGGTTTAGACCATGAAAGTTCCTGCTCGTGTCAACTGCAAATTCTCCTAAGTCTCCTAGCAGCCGACGCACTCTAGTTTTAAACCTGATTTACGCTACGGATGATTCTCCTGTTTGCTACTCTCCAGTTATTGTCGAACGTTCGGTATGCTTGCAGGGATGCCCCGGTTTTAAACCAAGTTTAGTCCGCTGCGTTCTGTCCGTGTTCCTCCCTGTTATAGGTCTTGAATGTCGCCAAGGTTACCTTGTTTCAAATTAGGTGCCTGTTTTAAGCTAGGTGCTAGGTTGTACCGATGACTTCCTATTCCGGATTTCCACAAATCTTAGACGTAGACGACAGCCCGGTGAAACTAAGAACTTTGCTTAACACCGCGTAGCAGAGGCAAGAGCAAATGACCTGACTTCTCCCTCGACGATCGGTCGCTGGATGGCCGCAATTGTTTGTTGTTGTTGTACAAACTCTCCAAACTCTCGCTAGCGGTGCATTCCAAGCAACGTTGTTGCTAGACTCGAATTTGGCGTCGACGCCAGTTTTTAAATAACGGCGAAATTGACTGATAAAACACTGACGCCACGCATTGCTCGCCGCCAGTGCAAACGAGTGCAGCATATTTTCCATCGAATGCACTCTTCATGCACTAACGTACGCTCATCCCTAGCGGCGCGTGATCAGCACTAACGGCGCTTATCCTGCCGGCCGCTCTTTGTGCGACACGTAGCATTTGCTGGCTACGTGTGTTAGAGCGAGAGCGAACACGAGAGGGGCGTGAGCACGGCCGTGAGAGCGGATTCGCTGCGAAGCGAGAGGGGTGAGAGAGGTTTTTGCTCGTGATTGTTGACATTGTTGTGGGGAGCTAATACGGGTTCTCACACTCCCCTCTTTGTTCGTGAGAAAAGCGCTAGCCTTTCTTGTTCCGCTGTCGTTGTTTCGTTGCTTGTTTGTTTTGTTATTTTTATTTTTTTTATTGTTATTATAATTATTATTACGTATTTTTATGTTATTGGTGGTATAATGTTAGTATTAGTATTATTCGTACTATTTTATGTTATAGCCACCAAAGCGCATGAATACGTAATTGTTTTCTATTGCTTATTATTTACCATGTTGTCTTGGCTCACGCTATAATTGTCGATCCCTTTTTTCGCTCCTTTGTTGGCGCGTCATTGCATTGGTGTTGGTGTGATCGTTCAACAGTTTTGCTCCTCCTGCTGTTCTAGTATGGTGCTTCTCTTCTGTCTAACAGCGGTTTTTTTCTGTTGATGCAAATGTATGCGCATCTACGCTGTTAACAGCGAATGTGCACGCTGTTAACTCTTATGTATGCGCATCTACGCTTTTAATTTGTTCGTTCCAATGAACTGCTTCCTGTTGTTGTACCTGATCATGTTGGCGTCGTTTTGGGTGAGTGTTTTTTTGTTTTTAATTTTAATTTTGTCTAATTTCCCTCGTTCTTTTGTTCCTAGTGCCCCCAGGCTTGCCGAGATTTTCTTCCAGTGGATCCCTAAAGTCGCCTAATGTTTTCCCCTATCCCGTGGAGTATCTCCTGCGCTGTTTTTTTTTTCTTAAGTTTTTATTCTTCGGTGTTGTATGTATGCATGTTTTTATCGTGTTTTCATATTTATATTTATTCCACTCTCCAGATTTTGGACAGTGTCTATTGTGTCCCACGCGTCTCCTAGCTTCCCTGTCCTCTTGGCCCTGGATTAAATTGCTCGTTTGTGATTTATATTGTACTTTATGTATGTATATTTTTTTTAATTGTTTCTTTGTTTTCCTGTTACTCACGTTTACTCGCTGCCTCTGCCTGGCCACGCCTTTGTGGGTGCGCACCTTATAGCGTGGCCCCTGGTGGACGACCAGTCTGGACGTCCTATGTGCGACGTTCGGGTCCGCTTGAAAAGTGTCCACCAGTGCCGGTGGCCATCCCTCCGGTGTTAGTTGCTACCAACGTTGCGAGTCTCCTGGCCCGGCCCAGGATTGCTGCCGTAGGAGGCCTGGGGGCGTCTTCGTAGCTCAGCCGGGCACGACACTTAGCGGCGAAATCTTGTCATTTGTCGGCCAGGTGGTGTTGTTGGCCGCGACTGTGCCGTCGGTTTTTCTTGCTGATACATGGTGGTCTGCTGCTGCATGTTGGCCTGCTGCTGCATAGTGGCCTGCTGCTGCATCTCTACCTGCTCGTCCTGCTGTGGCTGTCTTGGCCTTTGTGCTGCTTGACATTGCTGCTCTGGCTGCCGTTGCTCTTGTTGGTGAGTTAGCAGCCTTTGCAGCCGGTTTAATGGGCTCGCCATCGCCTGTCTCCGCTGCTCGTACGACAGTTCTTCCTCTGCTGTTGGTGTGAGCAATTCGGCATCGTCACGCTTGTTTGCCCAGAGCCAGGAGGCTGCTCCCAGGTGGCCGCTACCAGGGCCTCGTGCTTCCAGCGATCGTCTCAAAACGTACGCCGATACGCCATTGGCTGGATGGTCCACCTAGGCCCCTCCGACTCCAGCTCTTCGAACTCGGGCGCTGCGTTGGCCTTGACCTCGGAGTCCGAGGAGATGACGATCACCTTCTCTAGAATACGTGGGTCCCTCGTCGTCCGTTGTGCGTGGTAGCACTGTCGTGCCATGGGTGGCGGCGACGACAACGGTGGTGGTTGTGGTGTCGGCATGGCCGGGTTTGGCAACGGGTTGAACCCACCTGTGCGTCCTCATCGTCGGTACTCCACCCGCAGTTGGCCACCCGGTATGGCGTTGGTGGCTGAGCCGCTTGTCAGTCTGGAGGGGTTGGCGTGTGGGTTGGTGAGTAGCGGCCAGGGGCTACTCCCAGGGCTTAAATGGCGCTGCTCCCGTACTGGCGACGGCGACGGTGACCATCTGCGCGTACTCTGCGATGGACTTCGTGACGTGCTGTGCGGTGCGCTGTGCGAAGTAGTGCTGCTGCGTGACTGCTCCCGGTGCACCGCTGGGTGTGGCGATGACGAGGAGCTGCTCTGGTTGCTGGCGTGCTACCCACGCCTGTGCGCCCTTGGATGTACTGGCACACTGCGGTCTTGTGCCGTTGGCGCTTGCCTGCGTAGGCGCATGTGCCATGGGCCCTTCTAGGGTGGAAGGGCAATCTTACCAGCAGTCTTCTTGCTTGACACATATTGGTTGGTTGGTGGTTAGTTTTCAAATGGACAGTCTGCTTACGTAATTCCTGCCATGTGGTCAACTGGTCTGTATGGGTGCTTGCTGTTGTGCCGAAGCGTTTGCCGATGTCGCGCAACGGTGTAGTTCGGTTGCCGTTTGAGTCTCTCCCTGCAGTTTTGTTGTTGCCGGTTTTGCATACTTTTCACCGCAGTTTGTTATTAACAATTATTATTAATTATTGATATTAATAATTATTAATTCATTGATTACTAATTAATTCACCTTTTTTGTTTGAACAGAAAGAAAACGTTTTATTGCTTGTGTGTTTGTGGGGTGTTGTCCGTTATATGGTATGGCTTCATACCGCCAATATGTGCCGTTCTCGCCTTTCTGTTTTTGTCTCCTCGCAGCATGCAAATAACCGGAGACAATTGTATATGCTCCTCCAAACCTGGGTTCCAGTTTTGCTGCAAATCCTTCAGCTGCATTGGAAGAGTGGTGTAGCGTAACCCAAACTTGATCGCCTACTGCCGGTTTCCATGGCCTTCTTTGCAGGTTATAGTACCTTGCCTGATCTTGTGCTGCTTTCTCCAGACTTCGGCGTACCACCTCGAAGTTTTTTTTTAACTTCTCTGCGTTCTCCGCTGGGTCGCGTGATGGTTGTCCTGTGCCTATAGTCACATTGTCGTGCAGTGGTCGTGGTAGTCGGGGCTCGCGTCCCTGTACGATGAATGCAGGACTATATCCGGTGGAGGACGAGATACTTGTATTCACTGCCAGTGTTATTTCTGGCAGTGCTTCATCCCACCGTCGTTTTTTTGTACCTGCAAATTGTGCTATCACTATTTTTACGGTGCAGTTTGCTCGCTCGGTCGGGTTTTCTTGTGGAGTGTATGGCGCTGTGAACTGGTGTTTTACACCCAAGTCCTCAAGGAACGATTTCAAGCTGGTGAACTGTGTTCCGTTGTCCGTAATTAGTTCCTTTGGCATCCCGAATTTTGCCAAGATTCTCTCCCTGAATGCCTTCTGGAGTGTCGCCGTTGTTGCGCTTCGTAGTGGTACTAACTCCGTCCATTTCAATGAACACCTGAACACCAAGAGCATGGTGTTCCCATGCGTCGATCGTGGTAGCGGCCGAACGGAATCCGCACACACGGTAATCCGTGGCTCCTCATCGCCCATACAACCTTGAGACCCCAATTTTCCGCCTATGGGGGTGGATTTTCCCAAATCGGTGCAATACGTGTCAAATTAATTTTTGTGTAGATCTTTGAAAATGAGTTTGAAGCCGATTGGATGGTAAGCAAAAAAGTTTCATACAACAGTTTTCCGCTATTTTCCATGCTTGTGGGTGGAATTTTCCAAAATCCCGTCTTAGTGTGCACTTTCATCATAGATGGAACCTACTTTGAAAATTTCAGCACCCTAGCTAGATAATATAAGCCAGTTAATTGCAATATTTAGTTTAACAATTGTTAATCAATTCGGCACTTGCCGACGGCATTTTTCGAGTAGTGCTACTAAGTAGGCTGATCTGATTGCAGTGTGTAAGGCAAAGACCCAATTTGAGAGACAACTTGTTGCCGCAACCGATTGTGCTAAAATGGCCCCGTATATGGACCGGGTATGGATCAGTAGGTTTGTAGAAATTTTAATTTAAATGTAGAGCGCAAAAAAAACACAGCTGGTCGCAGGTAATCGATAATTGCCATGACACAATTTCACCCTGTCTAGCACGGGCTTATGAAATATAGATCTACTACCACTAACCTATTGAAATTTACTTATTTTGTCATTAAGGGATTTCAATCTAAAATGGAAACAGATGTTATTTATACTGATTTCAATAAGGGTTTTGACTCTGTTAATCATTCTCTTTTACTTCACACTCTTCATCTTCTGGCATTTCCAAATAACTTAATTCTTTGGATCTCGAACTACGTAACTCTTAGAATCCAAATGGTTTATTTCAAAGGCTTAATCTCTAAGTCTTTTCAAGTTACTTCCAGAGTACTACAGGGAAGTCATCTTGGCCTCTTACGTGGTTCATAAATGGACCGTCCTTCTGTCATAAATCACTCTCGGGTGCTGATGTATGCCAATGATGTTAAATTATGTCTGTCATCTACTGATCTATCTGGTCAAAGGTTGCAAACTGATCTTTACAGTTTTTATACTATGTTTGCGAAAATAGTATATTGGGTTTGCGAAATGTCCGTCTGTCCGTATGAACGCAATTTTTTTGCCTTTATCTTTGAGCTAGAGCAACCAAACTTGGTACACATGTTGGTGTATATCGTCAATTTATGAAGTGTCGAGAGTGTTGCGGTCTCATCCGGCTTGCTTAGTGGAAGCTCTAAAAGCTTGTACCAATCCCAAATCCAGGGATGCCGCAAAGTTTTTGTACATGTCAAATTTGGTGACTCGAGCTGTGAAACTGGAGATATACCCCTGTGAAAAATATGTTTTGGGGAAGACTGCCGATTTTCGCAAAAGGGGCGCAGTCAAATTTGGTGACTGTTGCTCAAAATTAAATTTTTAAGATTTAGGTTTCCGCGAAATTGCGGGGGAGGGGGTGGAGTTGGTGAGTCGAACTTGACACTTTATAAATTAAGGGTATACACCAACATACGTACCAAGTTTTGTTGCTCTAGCTTCAAGGGTGTGGAAAAAATTGCGTTCATTGGGACGGACGGACAGACGGTCATTTCACAAACCCAATATAGTCTTTTTTAAAGTTTTTTCTATAACTGTAAATTAAAATTTAATTTATATAAACAATAAGACTATTTTTATACTATGTTCCCGAAGGGAAAATAGTATATTGGGTTTGCGAAATGTCCGTCTGACCGTCTGGCCATCTCGTTTTCCGGCTTCCTGTGTGTCGTGCTGATGGCGTGTCGTGGTTTTCTTGGAGCACACGTTCTCGTTGGTTGCTGGGTACGCAGAGCTTCCATGACACTACATCCTCGTGTCCTGCTTTGTGCGGAATATGCCGGTAGAGTGCGTCTGACTCTGGCATGTAGTCTGGATATTATTTATTTTCTCCAGCATCTGTTCTATCCATCTGCACTTTGTCACCGCCTTATTGTCTGTCATTCGTCTGCAGACATCGCTGGCCAGAGCCTGTCGGGAGAGAGTGAAGTGGTATCCTTCCAGGTATTGTCGCAATTTTCATATTGCCCCGACGATCGCTTTTTCTGCGGCTGAATAGTTCTTCACTGCACCATTCAGGGTCCTGTTGGCATATGATATCTCGCGTACCCCATACTCTGAAGCTTGCGTCAGTATTACCCCCAGTCCATAGTTGCTGGCGTGTGTCTGGAGGCTGAACTGTTTTGACAAATCTGGGCATGCTAGTACCGGAGCCTCCATCAATTTGGCTTTGACTGACTTGAATGAATGTTGTCGTTCCTCATTCCACTACCATTTGACGCCTTTTTTCAGTAGTTCATTAAGGGGATGTACCGTGGTTGCAAAATCGGGCACGAAACGTCGATACCACGATGCTACGCACAGGTACTGCCTTAATTCCGCTATCGCTGTCACTTTTTCCGGATCCGTCCGGATTCCTTGCTCGGTTACGTGGTGTCCCAAGTATTTCAGCTCTTGCTTTAAAAGTCGCACTTGTCCAAGTTGATCCTTAGATTCGCTGCCTATAGTCGCCGAACCACCTTCCGTAGATTGGCCATGTGTTCTTTATTTGTTTTGCCAATGACAATGATGTCGTTAGGTAGGCAAAAGCGTTTGGCATCATTCCCGGCCCGATCCAGGGGCCGTTGGTGCCGAATGGAGTCTGAATAGCATTACCTTCCACTGGAACAGTCCGTTTCCTGGTACTGTGAACGCTGTCAGTGGACAACTGTCTTTCTCCATCGGTATTTGCCATCTTTTATAGAGCGGCTGTTCAGCTGCCGGAAGTCCACACACAGTCTAAATTTTCCCGTTTTTTTACGGACCATGACGCTATTTGACGCTTCTATACAGTCCTTTTCTAAAAGTGCATCCACCTGGTTGTTTATTTCCTCCTGCATTTTTGGATTCTTCAAAAAATACCTTTGTTTTATTGGCAGATGATGCCCATGCGCGTGAGGAAATTCCATCCTAGCACCATGTTATCAATGACTCCTGGTTAGATAAGGAGTGCCAGCGTTATTTTGCTCGTACACATCGCGAGTTCGATGTCTATTTGTTCAGACACCATGCAGTTTCGGCCGTCTGCCAGCCGTACCTGCCTTCTAGTCACACATCTCTGTCCAACACCATCCAGTGCTGTCGCCAGCTTTTCGCTGATAAAGCTACCTTGTATGCCCCTTGCCGATTTGGACCGTCGCTGACAGGTGTGCGCTCTCGTCCTGGAGACTTCCGGTTATGTTCGAGGGGCTGCATCTATCGACATCCGTTCGCCCCTCATTGGCGGACTCCGTTGGCCGTTTCCCAAAGGGCAGCAGTCGATTTTTCTCCTCCCAATGCGACCACATTGCCAGCAGAATATCAGGCGGGGGTTGCGGCATTCGGTTGCCCAGTGCCCCTCCTGACCACACCTGCGGCAGGCCCGTGCTGGGTTCTGGATGCGATCGCCAGAAACGCCTTGCTGTGCTCTTGGTGCTGGTTGGGGATATGTCTGTGCATTGGTGCATTGTCTGCACTGCTCCGTGCATTCTGGAGTCCTCGATGGCCGTCATCCGAGTTCTATTTGGCCGTTGGTATTGGAAGAGCTTTTCCCTGTCTCTTTCCAGCTCCTTGAATTTGTCGGCCAGTTGCATCAGTTCGGGCCGGGTAGCGAACTGGTTTGACCTTGCGTATGGTCGTAGATCGGGTAGACTGTTTTCATAAATTTGTTTTAATTGTTTTTCGGGTGTATGGCATCTCCACCAAGTACACCTTGAACTTTTCTCCAAGTCCTTGCCGCCTTCTGCTGACCTCTTCCTGCAGCCTTGGGAAGTAGTCTCTTGGCAGAAAATATTCATTGAAACTAGCTACAAATGCCGTCCAAGTGGTCCAGTGTTTATTGTTTGCCACATTCAATTTCAGAGCCATGCCCTTAAGCAGTTCTGGCATAGCTCTGGGGACAACGTCCAGGAATTCTAACGGCTTTGTCGTGCCGTCAAAACAGAAGGTCCACTCCCTCACTTGCTTGGTGTGCCAAGTCGTTGAGCCTTAAAGCATGCAATAGGTTCGACACGTTCGCCAGGACCCATTCAACGAACTGCCGGCGCATCATGTCCACCGTGCCTGCCACGGTTATACCGAACTCTTCGCCGGGTCTAGCTTGGTCGACCAGGAGTTCGGGTCAACAAATTTACAATTTGCAGCATTTGCGATAAATAAGGAATCAATTGTTTTAAGTTTCAATACATATTTATTTTGCCGGTTCACCCGAATACTTCAATTTCAAATATTATTAATTACTTTTACTCCCTCGCTGCCGTTGTTGTTTCTCGACGCTCGCGTCATATGCCCAGTTCCAGCTGTTCAGGATCTCCGTTGACTCGCCCCGTTCGCAAAGTGATCTTGCCCACGTTCGCTGGTATCCACTCGGACTCGACTCAGCGCTCTGTGATATCGATGAGTGTGACTTTATCTCGCCCTAGGTGTCCGAGTAGTTAAGGTATACTGACGGTTTAGACCATGAAAGTTCCTGCTCGTGTCAACTGCAAATTCTCCTAAGTCTCCTAGCAGCTACTCCTTATCCGTTGGTACCTTTTTGAGACTCCTGTTCTTATTTCGTATGAGTTACCGAGGATACCCCAGTTTTAAACTAGGTTTAGCCGTCGGTGCTCTTCGAAATGCCGTATCACTGTCTTTAGTTGGCCCCTGATACTCCAGTTTTTAACTAGGTTTGGTCCGGTGACTGACTTTAGGCCGCCCTCCAAAGGAAATGAAGTGACACCAGTGCCCCAGTTTTAAACTAGGTTGCACCGATGACTGCCTTTTCCGGATTTCCACAAATCTTATCTCACTTGTCTTTTTACTCACGATTCACGGCCACGAGCTTTGCTTGACACCGCGTAGCAGAGGCTCGTTTCTGGATTTCCCGTTGACTGGTCGGAGCAAATGACCCGACTTGTCTCTCCACGATCGCCCACTGGATAGACGCACTTGTTAGTTGTACTTGACAACACCGCACTCGTTGCTGTTGCTTTTGAAATTTCTCACGTCGACACTTGACCGATGCTTTACTCGCACTCGTTTCTATATTCATGCACTTGACTTGCTCACTTTGTATTTCCCATCTGATCCCAGTTCCTACGCAGCTGTCGCCTTTTATTGCATCTGCCGCCAGGCCCCGCTTGACGGCGGATAGGGGCCCCCGGCAGCGGCAAACTCTCTCAACTCTCGCCTAGCGGTGCATACCAGCAACGTTGTTGCTAGACTCGAATTTGGCGCCAACGCCAGCTTCGAAATAACGGCGAAATCGGTTGATAAAACACTGATGCCACGCATTGCTCGCCGCCAGTGCAAACGAGTGCAGCATATTGTACATCGAATGCACTAACGGCGTACGCTCATCCCTAACGGCGCGTGATCAGCACTAACGGCGCTTATCCTGCCGGCCGCTCTTTGTGCGACACGTAGCATTTGCTGGCTACGTGTGTTAGAGCGAGAGCGAACACGAGAGGGGCGTGAGCACGGCCGTGAGAGCGGATTCGCTGCGAAGCGAGAGGGGTGAGAGAGGTTTTTGCTCGTGATTGTTGACATTGTTGTGGGGAGCCAATACGGCTCCACACACGGTGTACCACAGGGTAGTGTTCTTGGCCCAACACTATACAGTGTATTCACCGGCGATATGCCCACCTCGGAAATTTCTATCCCAAGCCAGCAGGACCTCCTTGTTGCCACCTTCGCTGATGACACAGCCGTATTAGCTCGAAGCACATGTGCTTATGAAGCTACGGATGTCGTGCAGGAATACCTGAAGCGCTTTGAGAATTGTGCCTGCCGCTGGAATATCTCAATTAACACTGGAAAATGCGTCAGCGTTACACATGCACTCAAGAAAGATACCTGCCCTGGTGTGTTCCTTAATGGACATACGGAATCCAGGTCTAGGGAATTGCCGCTAGAGCCCACCGAATACGTGTTTTCCAGGCTAAACTGCTTAGAAAGTTACAGGCGCTGAGCTGTACATCAGGAACGCGTGTATTAAAAGGGATTGCCGAGTAGCTCTAGTCGGCGATGTCATGAACAAACGGGCTGCACAGTACATAAATAAGCTAGCATCTCACCCAAAATTATTTCCATAAGACTATTAAGAGCTAGAAGAGTAAACGGCCTCAGGGCATCAAGAAGGCTAAAAGGCACACGCCCTGGCGATCTTGCAAATCGCAGAACCTAAAAAAACAGCTGACGCATCAATGTAAATATAACCCATATACACCAAGAAACACAATACAAGTAATTGTAAATAAAATTTATAGCTACTTAACATAACATAACCCACAATTTAAATTCAACTTAAATCCTACCAAGAAACACAAAACAAACAAATATAAATAAATTATAGCTAGCTAACATAACATATACACATAACCCATAGATGTTAAGACGAATATAATACTCCATACATTCTTCCGACACCTACACACTTAAGACTAGCTGATAAAACTCCTTCATATAGGACTAACAACAAAAACCTTCAAACCACGAAATGTATATAAAATGTTTAAATATAACATTACATTATAAGTTCACTTTATGAGTAACAGCAAAATGTAAAAATTTAGATTTAAGGGTTGCTAAATTCTAAACATCTTGACACTTCAAAAATTGAGGGTATACACCAACATGTGTCCCAAGTTTTGTTGCTCTAGCTTCAAGGGTGCGGAAAAAATTTCGTTCATACGGACAGACGGACATTTCGCAAACCCAATAAATTCTTTTTCACTTCGGGAATGCATTGGAATTTTCCAGTGTATTTATTCGCTAAACAACTTTTTATTAGATATATATATTATATATTTATGTACCATGTATATCTATATATGTTTAAATATATATGTATTTATGTAATATATACATACATACATACAGTGGCCGCAGACAAAATACGGACAAGCCTATGTCTATAGTTCAATGCGACCTATTTTTTTTTATCAGTTTTCGCGAAACGGCTTGATGTTATTCTCTTTCCCATCCTGGTCTCGGACTTTTTTTTGATAGAGAAGGACGTTGAACACTTTATTATTGAAGCAGTTCATGATATTCACAATTTCACGAATGGTTTTTCCCTCATTCTTAAGTTTTAGCATCCTATCTCTTTGCAATGTGTTGCGCGGCCCATCTTCAATTTTCCACGACTTCATTTCCAAAAAAAATAAATTCAAAATTAGTTTTTCTTATTTATAATTCAATAAATAACTAATCTATAACTCACAAGCCGGTTTTATATTGATATTTTGCTTTTGAAAGTATTTACGGCACGCGTCCCTATTATTTTTGCTCAACCCTAACATTGTTCTTACCATAGTATATTCAAATGGTGATTTATTAATTTATAAATTTTTGATGCAGATTTGTCCAGGGGGTCAACATTAGTATGTATGCCAAATTTGGTGATTCTACCTGTACAGGTGTGGGAGATATAGATTTTTCTCATTTGCTGGAGAGGGGGTGGGGGATCACACATTAGTTGATCTCGACACTTCATAAATTGAAAATTGAAATTCCCTTCGGGAACATAGTATAATAATTAAAGAGTATGCCAACCGATGATAGATGATAGCCCGTTGCCACGGGCGGGAAATGGGGGTTAATGTCAAATGAGTGAGATTATTTGTTTAGTTAGATCGGCTTGAAGTCATTTTCATAGCCATACACAAGCAAGTAAGAATGCTATAGTCGAGTATACCCGACTACAAAACTCCCTGTACCCAGGTCAAAATTTTCCCATCGCATCTTCGTACACTTACACATAGACACACACATACACAAAGACTTACACACACAAGCGACAGCGTAAGCGAGGCATTTTAAGTGGTGGTACACGCACTGCACCACTGAATTTTCTTGCGTAAATAACTTCCGTGTTTATTATCTGATCGACTTGAAATTTGGATAGTAGATTAAGAGTGACAAAAGTATTAAACATGGGCAAATCCGGCAAAAGGTCCACCACGACGAAAAAACTAAGAGTTGATAAACAAATCCGTTTTTACTCCCTGTACCCATAAAATGGGTAAAAAGGGGGTATTACATCTGTGCAAATGTATGTAACAGACAGAAGGAGACATCTCCGACCCTATAAAGTATATATATTCTTGATCAGTATCAAAAGAGATTTCGATTTGGCCATGTCCGTCTGTCTGTCCGTCTGTCCGTCTGTCCGTATGAACGCGTCGATCTCAGCAACTACAAGAGCTAGAGACACCAAATTTGGAATGTAGGTTCCTGTATACCATACGCAGATCAAGTTTGTTTCATATTTCAGATATCTCCCCCGTTCCCCCGCAAATCGATTAAAACCGTTTTATAGTAACAATTTTCAAGATACAGCCTTAAGATTTGGCATGTTCAATACTTTAGTCTTTCTTAATCTACTGTTCAAATTTCAAGTCGATCAGATAATAAACACGGAAGTTGTTCACGAAAGAAGATTCAGAAATGCAGCGAGAGGGGGAAGGAGAAGCACAGCCACCAATTAAAATGCCTCGCTTGCGCTGTCGCTTTTGCCGCCTGTGTGCGTGCGTCTTTGTGTATGTGTGTGTGTATGTGTAAGTGGACGTAGATGTGATTGAATGTTTTAGACCTGGGTACAGGGAGTTTCGTAGTCGGGTATACTCGACTACAGCATTCTTACTTGTTATACTATGTACCCGAAGGGAAATGTCGGTCTGTCCGTCTGTCCGTCTGGCCGTCTGGCCGTCTGTCCGTCTGTCCGTATGAACGCAATTTTTTTGCCTTTATCTTTGAGCTAGAGCAACCAAACTTGGTACACCTGTTGGTGTATACCGTCAATTTATGAAGTGTCGAGATCGACCCCCACCACTACCCCCTCCCCCACAATTTGGGGAAAACCTGTAATTTCCTCATTTTTAAAGATATAGTCACCAAATTTGGCATACAGACTAATGTTGAGATTCCCGACAGATCTGCATAAAAAAATTTGACCCCCCACCCCCACCCCCACAAATCGGCATATGATATCCCCAAAATACGTTTTTCAAGGGTAATATCTCCTACAGTTTCAAAGATAGAGTTACCTAATTTAATGTTGACCACCTGGGAAAATCTGCATCAACAATTTTTGGACCCCCCCACCCCCTCCTCCGCAAAGAAGAAAAATCTATATCTTCCACACCTTTACAGGTAGAGTCACCAAATTTGGCATACATACTAAAATTGACCCCTGGACAAATCTGTTTCAAAAATTTTTGGAAGTTATATATAAATATTTGAAGTTAATGAATATATTGAGTTTACAGCATATTTTTGTTTTTGTTGTGAACTATTTGAATAGAAACTCACAAATATGTTTATTTCACTTTTGACAACTTGTAGTGGTGATTTTGCTTTTCGTTGTTATGTATCACATATTCGTCTAATGGATGCAATCTTCTTTCAAGATCTTTCTACCAACAACAAGATAATACAAAAATAGAAGCAGAGATAAGGCATGCATCTATAAACGGTTAGTTTTTGGGTTTCTTTCCCCTGCTATTTCTATGTCGCGTTCGCGATCGCAAATGCAATTAGTTATCAGTACTCATCATCTAGTCGGAGCATGTAGACGAAAATTCCAGAACAAAGAAAGTTAATTGTGCTTTTCTTAAAAGTACAACAAATTGTGTGCTTTTCCTTTTTATAAAGTTTTAATTTACACCCAAAGTTCGTCGCGTTCGCCATCGTAAGTTCGACATATAAGAAAAAATATAATAGTTTCGCATGCCATACTTTTTCTTGCAGATGAGTGAAAATAAAAGAAAAAAAGGGACGATATCGAGAAAAAATTAAAGCAAGTCCCGTCAAGCGCCAAAAGTACTTGGAGAATGCTGCAATTAGAAGCAAAATACGGCGCTCGAAATTAAAGGAATTGGCGAAGAAAAGTCCAAGTATTTTGGCAAGTAAGTGGAAGAAAGATCGCCTAAGGCAGCAAATTTACAGAGAAAATCTTAGGATTAAGTCAATGCAACAAAAAGACGCCGTTAAACCGTTCAGCTGTTAGCAGATATTTGGAAAAGCTTGTAAAAAGTAGAAGGATCTTTAACTGATGCGCTAGATAGGTTAGGTTAGGTAGAACCGGTTGACCACCACAAGGTGGTCTCACATAGACCGAGCAGGTCCTTAGTGTCGCCGGATACTGAAGGTCGTTAGGAGACTTGTTGATCCTGTAGAATTCGTGTGCGCTTGGCAAACGTCAACAGCGCATTGGGAGTGTGTCTGTCCGCTTCTTCTAGCGATACGAGACACTGGTAAGAGTAAGGATGTCTAAGTGTTGCGAGTGATGGACAGCTGCACAAAAGGTGTTCCAAGGTTTCCACAACTTCTGGCTCCTTACATTTCCGGCAACCGTCTTCTGTTAATATCCCCAGCTTTTAGCATGAGCTGCTGCTGGCAATGTCCAGTTAATACTCTTATCATTAGTCTGCAATCTTTTCTTGGAAGATATAGCAGGAATTTGGTGAGTTTCTGGTTTCGCTCCTTGCACATAATTTTGGTAATTCTGCAGCTGGTGGTATTCCGCCAACTTTCTTCAGATTTAGCCTAAGCGGATTTATCCAGTTCGCTGTATAGCGACTGCAATGAGATTTGTATATTTCCTTCGTTCTCAAGAGGTAGCCCGACTCCTTCTTTTGCCAGACGATTCGCCATTTCGTTACCATCAATGCCTCGGAGGCTGGGAACCCAATAGATATGCACTGTGCTAGCAGTGCTTAGATTATCTAAGGCCACCCTGCTTGCCAGGACAGTTTTGGAACCAATGGAAGAGGCCCGCAATGATTTTATAGCAGCTTCGCTGTCTAGGAATATATTTATTCGTTCATTCCCAGTAGTTATGGATAGAGCTACTTCTGCTGCTTTCCTTATTGCGAAGACTTCCGCCTGGAATATGCTGCAGTAGTCGGGCAGCTTGTACGGCAACCTTATTTCCGGTTCTGCACAATACACGGCCGCACCTACGCCTGTATCCATTTTTCAGCCGTCCGTAAATATCTTAATGGCGTGTTGGTTCAGTCTTGTACACCAGTCTTCTTTGAAGTTAGTTCGAGGAGTCATGTAGTCCATGCTACTTTGCATCTCCCTCCCAATCGAACTAAGCCCATAATTTTGAAGTTCAATGTTACCCGTTGCGCATAGATGTTGGGCCGTCCTCTGTGCGAGCGGGTGAGCGTGGATGTCCAGTGAATTGTATGTACTCGTGATCCGAGAAGGAAGTTTTATCGAGAACCCTCTATTCTGTCGCTTGTGTACTATTCCGGGCTGCAAGTGTTAGATCTAGAATATTGGAAGACGTGGGTCCCACATATGTAGGCTCGAGCCCAACATTTGCTAACCTTATTCTAGATTGTAGTAGAAAGTTTAGAAGAGACTCACCTCTATAGTTGATGTCCGGACTGCCCCACACAGTATGATGAGCGTTGGCGTCCATTCCGACAATTAGGAGCTGCCTAATCAGGCCTGCCTCCGTGGTCAGTCTCTTGAGTTCTTGGGTTGGTGCTTCCCTGTCGTGCGCCATGTAAAAGGACGCTATAAGCGTGGGCTCATCCTTATTACCTTCTAGCGCCACGACTGTGAGATCATCAGAACTGTTATTAGACATAAGGTACTAGTTCCTTACTAGGATAGCTGTGCTCCTCTTACTTACTGTTGACGAGTGGAACGTGTTGAAGTTAGCGGACTTAAGCCCAGACACCTTGTTGCCCGCTGCCAACCAATGTTCCTGGACTAGAGCAACATCGGCGGGCCCTTGCTCCAGGGCTAGAAGGAGCTCCGCCGACGCTAGCTTACTTTCATGTAAGTTGAGCTGGAGGACCTTCAGCTGCGTGGCTGTTAGATTCCTCCAATCGCGGTGACTCGACTATCAACGTCGTTTCGCCATCCTCGTTGTCCTCCGTCTTAGGGTTCTCAGGCGTGGCTACTATGGCCGCTTCCCCGATTTCCAAGCTGTAGGTAGCTTCCACCATGGACACAAGGCCCAGGTCTTGCTCCACCTCACCAGCCATCAGCGTGTTATTATTGTTGTCGTGGGGGTGGTGCTTCTTGAGACGCAGGTATGGGTAGCCCACGCCCCACGCCATTTTCCCGTACCTAGGAAACAGAAGATCCTCGGCTTCCTTGCTAATTTGCAGAATCATGTGCTGTCACTTTTTATCAGGCTTAGCGACATGAATGACCTGCCAATCAGCGGTGGGCACGTCAGGAATCTGCTATTTGAGTAATTTAAGAGCCTGCTCTTTAGGCACGACAGTCGGAAGTAGCACTCATGCCTTTGGTACGGACGGAATACTAGTTCTGTCCACTACCTCTAGCTTGGCGCCCATCCACGGGGCGGCCATTGAGGCGACTGTTTGAGAGACCCACTTCAAGGTGGGGTCGTGTCTGCAGCTGAGAATTTTGACTCCATTGAGCCAACCTGCACCATCGAATATGGTGGGTACGGCATCCGGAATCTCCATCCTCTTTAACTTCGCCTCGAGCAGTAGTGTTTCCACTACCTTCCACAGTTCCGGTGACATCTTGCCATTGGGTCACTTTTGTCGACGAGCGCAACGACAAGATGTCGTTTTGCTACGTCGCTCGCGGATCCCTGGTGGTCTTGTTGGTGGGGCGGGGCCGCTTGCTCACGGGCACTCCAGCCTTTGTTGTCTCAGTCGAGCGCTAGCGTTTAGTGGCCAATTGCTCCTCGACCATGTTCGCGTATTTGCCACTAGAAGCCTGTAGAGTAGCTTTTTTCGACTTCCGTTGTTATGCTGTCGCCGTGCGATTCGCAGTCCGTGTCTGTTTAGACTACGGCACCGCCACGCCACAGCTTAGCGTTAGTTTTGGTGGCAGTAGCTTTGCAACTACCATGGGCTGCTCCAACCATGGCAGAGGTGTGACCGCTGGTGACAAGCAGAGAGGATTGCTCTTCCCCGTGCTCGCCGGTGGTAGCAGTCACGCTTCCCACCGACGTTTGATCCGACATCCCGACTCGAGTTGTCTCCTTATTTTCCTCCATTTAGATTTTTATATTCGGGGAATCACCCTTAGCGTTTTATACATGGTACCTCGAACTATGGCTAAAAGCATTTTATTCACAAGAAGACATAAGCATACAGTCGGCAGCGAAAAAAACACTATTATTTATAACGGACAGTTCATTTTAAAGCGATTTATGATAATGAGCGTAAAATAAGCTTACGAACTTTTTACAATAAAAAACGTTGGCAGTGGTATAGGCAGAACCACTTTTTACTCCCTGTACCCATAAAATGGGTAAAAAGGGGGTACTTAATCTGTGCAAATGTATGTAACAGGCAGAAGGAGACATCTCCGACCCTATAAAGTATATATATTCTTGATCAGTATCAAAAGAGATTTCGATTTGGCCATGTCCGTCTGTCTGTCCGTCTGTCCGTATGAACGCGTCGATCTCATCAACTACAAGAGCTAGAGACACCAAATTTGGAATGTAGGGTCCCGTATACCATACGCAGATCAAGTTTGTTTCATATTTCAGATATCTCTTCCCGTTCTTCTGCAAATCGATAAAAACCGTTTTACAGTAAAAATTTTCAAGATATAGCTTTTAGATTTGGCATGTACAATACTTTAGTCACTCTAAATCTAAATTTCAAGTTGATCAGATAATAAACACGGAAGTTATTCACGAAAGAAGATTCAGTGTTGCAGCGAGGGGGGGGGGGGGAAGAAGAAACACATCCACCATTTAAAATGCCTCGCTTGCCGTGTCGCTCATGTGTGTGCGTCCTTATGTATGTGTGTGTGTATATGTAAGTTTACGAAGATGCGATCGGAAATTTTTGACCTGGGTACAGGGAGCTATGTAGTCGGGTATACTCGACTATAGCATTCTTACTTGTTACTAATGTCGACCTAACCACATGAAATTGTCGAGCAAAATGCCTCACAACTTGTACGTATGCATTTATCATGCAAATTTTTGTTTTTGAAGAGAGTCTTGTACCAAAATAATTCCAACAATTTCAAGCAATTATGTGAACTTTTTGCAATCAGTTTGTTGCTACATTAAAAATGAAACTTGTGTGACCACTGATTGCAAGAATTGCACTGATGATGTGTGCTATGAATTAATGCCACTAGCCTCCTTAAGGGCTATTAAAGAAAATGTTAAATTTAAACTTTGGAAAAAAGTTGACAATAGAGTCTCCTTGGCAGATACTATTGCTCCATTATCTGTACAATATAAACAGGCCGAAACCAATTTATAATGCTTGTGGCTACGTTTGTCCAACTGTGGCGCAACTCCTAAGAATTGCTGTTATTAGTTAGACTATCGCACTGCCTCTTTCCCTATGAAATGCAAACGAATATGTCGCGACTTCAGTTGGTACTAATCTTTTATTGAGAATCCATGGGTTTTTATACCCTATTTTGTGGATTCTATTAATCGTGTGAGTAAACAGAATACATATTTTTGTCCTTATGTGGATTCTTAGTCTTAATTGGTCCCCATTTTTACACCTCTTACAACTCGGACACCCACATGTGCATTGTCCCTTTTTACCAAGACCGTTTTCAAGTGACCTGGGCAAGCGAGGATCGAATGCATGTGTATATTTATGACTTGGTTTTTTGGATGTGCTTCTTGAGGGTTGCGAGGGTTTTATGTTTAGTTTCTAAACATTTTGGTGGATTTCCAAATTCGATTTTAATTTTTTTCTTGTCTGTTTTACATTTTCTTATTACATAATATGCCTATCGCTAATATTCCAATAATAATTAGCGTAAGCGATGTATGACCACTTACATTGTGGAAATTTGTACTTCTTAATTTTATGTTTTCTAATTTTTGTTCTTCAACTAATTTTTAAATTTTATTTATTTCATACGAGTTGCTTATTAATTTTGTTACCAGAGTCTTCACATTTTCTAATTTTATCTTATCAGCTATTGTAAAGAGAGGAGAAAATCGTTCCGTGATGACGTCTTGAGTTGTTAGATCATGTGCAGCAGCTAGTAGATGTTTGCCATTGCGAGCAGTGCAGCCTTTTAGCAGCTTTAGTACACCTTGGCCGGGGAGTTTCATCACTTGGATCTGGATATTTCCACATGTCGGATCCGAACTTTGTTTAAGGGCGGATAGTTCGCATGAATTGTCTGAGACGGTTTTCCATACCCAGTTTAAGCGGCACAGTAAATGTTTGTTCGTTTGACGTGAACAGCTGTTATGAGCGTGTAGGCGTCCATGTTGAAATTGTAGATCAGGAAGTCCGTCTTTAGTTGGGCCGTAATGGTTTTTTCATATCTTTGAAAGGGTATAGGAATTAGTTTATACACGTTGGAGGATTCCTGATTGAATAACGGAATCTGCGTATATTATTAGTTTCTTATCCACAATGATGGCTTGTGCACTCATAAGATTGTAGATTTCTCTAATTTCTGTTCCAGATGTTGTTCCTGGTATTTGTAGTTTAGGTGGTAGCTTTTCATTGATGATGCTTATTTCTTGTTTTATTTGTGTTGGTTTCCGTAATTGTGGAATTATTCGCTCATGGTTCAAATCGATGAGTAAATTTGTGACTGATGCTTGTGTTTTCTCACAGTTTTCTATTAGCTAGGTTATTTGTGATAGTACTATTTGATACGATAGTGCCATCTTATTTACATACTGGCTCTCCTTTATTTCGTACTGCAGTCGTTGTATTGCGTCATCCACTTCTTTGAACTGGCTGTCCATATCCTCCGTGGTTTTTGTTAATATATTGAGTGTGGAGTCAATCAGTGATGTTTGCTTTTTGTAGAGTTTCTGTAGGTCTTGCTGGTTTTCAAAAACATTCCTTTTGTTCCTTTCTATCATGTTCCTGTCTTCGGCATCCATTGTCCCAAATAGTATGTGATGTAATGTCCCAACAAACTCAAATGGTGCGCGCTTAACTCTTTTGTTTTTGAATGTGAGTTCATTGTTTGCTTGAAGTTGATTGTAACGGTTTTTCATTGTTGTTGCTATGATTTTACATGCTCCTTCAAACCAATACCAATGTACCAATGCTTTGCAATTAATTGTTAGTTCTGATTTTCTGTTCTGATGTCTGTGCTTCTGATGTTGAAACTCCTTGTATCATTGATAACATTAGGAGACAATTCAGGATGACTGCTGGTTTGACCGATTTTGTTTCTTGCCTTGGCTTTTCCTCTTCCAATTCTGATCTCAATGGGCATACTTTATGGATCGGTCTTTTTATGATTCGATTCTGAGTTTTGATTGATATAACTCGGACTTTTCCGTCGCTTCCTGCGTGAGTTTCTTCAATTCGTCTGAGAGGCCATTTTGTTGGGTTAGTATTTTTATTAATACCATCTGGCCTATTTTTAAATTTGTATATTCCTTTTGCCATTTTATTCGTTTTTGAAGAGTTACGAGGAACTTGACCTTCCATTTTTGCCAAAAGTGATTTTTCCTTTTGGTTTTCTCTATTGGAGGAAGTATTTTTTATTTTTGTCTTAGCCGCGGTACGCGCTTCTGTAGCCTCTCTGGTTTTAGTTTCCTAGTCGGGTTCTTAAGATGTGCAACCCCGCGTTTACATCCTTTGTCGATCCCACGTCGATTTCCCAGTCGCCCAAACGCCGCTGTTTCTCTCCGCTCTCATTTCGTTTCTATGTGTGGGTCCAAGTGCGCATATTCGCTTGCTTCTTAGTATGCGTGAGCATTGAAAAAATGCAACAGCGCATGGCAATATGAAATCTGAATTCAGAAATGGAAATGGAAATGGAAGCGACCAAGCGCACAAACATGCCCTGTTATATGCACATAGGTTGATTTGATCTGTGGGCACCGCGCCTATTATGAGTTTTCGTAGAACCTTCAAAATGAGTTCGAAGCCAATCGCATAAAAATTAAAAATGTCGATTGCCAGAGTTTTCCGCTAATTTTCCGACCATGGGGCTGAAATTTTCAAAATCGCTGATACAGGTGTCAGAATTATTTAATGTGTAGAGCTTAGAAAATTAGTTTGAAGCCAATCAGACGATAATCAAAAAAAGGATCATACAACAGTTTTCTTCGAATTTTCCGACTTTGGGGGTATATTTTCCAAAATCTTTGACCACCGCGTCTATTTAGTTTACCTATAGAACAATGAAAATGAGTTTAAAGCCAATCGCATGAAAATTAAAAATGTCGAATGCCAGAGTTTTCCACCAATTTTCCGACCATAGGGCTGAATTTCCCAAAATCGGTGATACAGGTGTCAAATTATTTTACGTAAAGAGCTTTGAAAATGAATTTGAAGGTAATCGGACTAAAATTAGACTTTTGCCCATGAGACCCCCATTTTCCGCCCGGGGGTGGATTTTCCAAAATCGATGAAATATGTGTCAAATGAATTTTTGTGTAGATCTTTGAAAATGAGTTTGAAGCCGATTGGATGGTAAACAAAAAAGTTTCATACAACAGTTTTCCGCGATTTTCTATTATTTTCTTCAACTATGTCGTCAAGTTCATAACCACGCAGTGCACTTTCATAGCTAATTATTTACCCTCTAATACTAGTATTACTTACCTCACTAGGTAATTAAAAACAAGTAAGAATGCTATAGTCGAGAATACCCGACTACAAAACTCCCCGTACCCAGGTCAAAAATTTCCGATCGCATCTTCGTACACTTACACATACACAAAGACGCACACACACAAGCGACAGCACAAACGACGGCGCATGCGAGGCATTTTAAGTGGTGGTTTTGCTTCTTCTTCTCCCGCACGCTGCAGCACTGCATCTTCTTTCGTGAATAACTTCCGTGTTTATTATCCGATCGACTTGAAAATTTGACAGTACATTAAGAGTGACTCAAGTATTGTACATGTTAAATCCCAAATTTATATCAGATGTACAGACCGAAGGACATGGCCAAATCGAAATTTCTTTTGATACTGATCAAGAATATATATACTTTATAGGGCCGGAGATTTCTCCTTCTGTCTGTTACATACATTTGCACAGATTTAGTACCTCCTTTTTACCCATTTTATGGGATATGGAGTCAAAATATAAAATATGAAATTTTGTCGTTAAAAATCGGAAACTCGATTTTGACTTTAGACCCATTGTTTCATGGGCAAATTTTCTTAGAATTCGTCGTAGATTACGATTTTGACAACCGCGTGGAAGAGAACAAAATTTACCCACTCTAATGAGCATACTGTAATAAAGGGCAAGGCTTACCCCAAATACGTTTATACTTCAACCCATTAACTAAAGGTTGTCACCGCCTACCACCATGCAGCGCACTCCGCACTACGGTGGTACAGTTAGCGCAAAATTGCGCGCGACGCGTCTCATTTTGCGTATTTTCGAAGTCAGGTGCGTTCATTGTAAGGGTAAAACTTCAGGCAATCCTGCTCCCAGTTAAAGCAGCAATATTGCAGCTCTTTTAACTGTTCCTGTTACCCTCATTGCTAGTAAATCTTCAGCTAGCGTGTCTATCTCAAAATGTAATTTTTCTACCCCCGTGAAATCTCTTCATTCATAATTAGTGTCCCTCATGATTCGTTTCCAATTATTTATGATCCAAAATTTTAGCTGCTTCATATGGTTGTCCACGAATTTAAACCAAAAAAAGAATTCGGCCTTTGCCTGTCACCCTTTTAGCTTCACAACCTTCGACTAGTAATATTCCAAAAAATTAGGTTCGTCTTTTGACTTAGCTAACATTCAATATAAGAATGTTACAGGCCTCATTTGCAAGCTAAAGTAAGAATGCTATAGTCGAGTATACCCGACTACAAAACTGCCTGTACCTAGGTCAAATATTTCCGATCGCATCTTCGTACACTTACACATACACACACACACATACACAAAGACGCACACACACAAGCGTCAGCACAAGCGAAAGAGCAAGCGAGGCATTTAAAGTGGTGACTGTGCTTCTTCTTCCCCCCCAGAAGTGGAAATGGAAATGGAAGCGACCAAGCGCACAAACATGCCCTGTTATATGCACATAGGTTGATTTTGTCGGCAATAGAATTCATGATGCTGTGGCGGTGTTGAAAGAGTGCTTGTTTGATAATCGGCTTTTTGCAGGTTCGATCCCCAGTTCCTCCATTCCTTTTAATTTTTTTTCCAAATCTTAAAGCTATATCTTGAAAATTGTTACTGTAAATCGGTTTTAATCGATTTGCGGGGGAACGGGGGGAGATATCTGAAATATATATTCGGACGTTGATGTACTAAACGGGCAGTACATTCAAGTGGCCCAAACGACACCAAGCACGGGCTTGTTAACGCGCGGACCCAAGCAAAATGCAATCCCACCTCCCGCCCAACCGACCGAGGGGCGCGCCGCATAACGTGCGGTAACGAAGATCGCGAAACATATAAAAACGAACAGACTAAATAAAAGTTCTACATAAATTAAACAATATACAAAAAACTATAGATTACACAGATAACATAAAATTGAAGTTCTAAGTACGGAAATAGAACTAGCATTACATATTAAATGATAAAGATTGTTATAATTAGAACATATGATACGAAAAGGGTTATGGATAGAATAGTTAGTGTTACAAACTTGAAGACAAAGGGGAAGAAAGTTTCTGGAATTTCTGATCGGAACTGCAAAACTAATCTGGCTAATTAATTCAGAAGAATCAATTTCGCCTTTGATTAGTTTGTGTAAAAAAATTACACCAAGCATGGTTCTACGATCAGAAAGAGAAGGAAGATTTATTAGTAAAAGTCTACTACGATAAGAAGGCAAGTGAGTATTAGGATTCCAGTTAAGACCCCGGAGTGCAAAGAGAAGAAATTGTTTTTGAACCGATTCTATTCTATCCTGATGAATCTTGTACTGGGGACACCAAATACAAGACCCATATTCAAGAATAGGTCGAACAAGCGAAGTATATAGAGTTTTAGTAATGTAAGGATCGTTAAATTCTTTAGACCAACGCTTAATGAAACCCAGGACACCAAAGGCACGATTAACGGTGGAAAAGATATGTTTGTCAAACTTAAGCTTGGAATCTAAAAGGATACCCAAATCATCAACCGACTCAATTCGAACAAGCGGCTTACCATTAAGAATATAACTGTTAAAAAAAGGCATTCGCCTGTAAAAGGACATTACTTTACACTTACCACAATTAAGATTTAATAAATTTACCCGACACCAGGCTTGAAAACTGTCAAGATCAGTTTGCAACCTTTGACCAGATAAGAAATCAGTAGATGACAGACAAAGTTTAACATCATCGGCATACATCAGCACCCGAGAGTAATTTACGACAGAAGGAAGGTCATTGATGAAAAGAGTAAATAATAAGGGGCCAAGATGACTTCCTTGTGGTACTCCAGAAGTAACTTGAACAGACTTAGAGACAAAGCCTTTGAAATAAACCTTTTGGGTTCTAAGAGTTAAATAGTTAGAAATCCAAAGAATTAAGTTATTTGGAAATCCTAGAAGATGAAGCTTGTGAAGTAAAAGAGAATGATTAACAGAATCAAAAGCCTTACTGAAATCAGTATAAATAACATCTGTTTGCATTTTAGATTGAAATCCCTTAATAATAAGAGAAGTGAATTCCAATAGGTTAGTGGTAGTAGATCTATATTTCACAAACCCATGCTGGCAGGGTGAAATTATAGATCTACATAAATGTTGAAGTTGAGAAGTTATTAATTTCTCAAAAATCTTAGGAATAGCAGACAACTTAGAAATACCTCTATAGTTCTCGACATTAGACTTGTTTCCTTTTTTATGGAGAGGAATAATAAATGATTCTTTCCAAATATTGGGGAAAGAACACAACTCCACGGACAATTTAAAAAGAACAAATAATGGCT
The DNA here is from genome assembly GCA_035043065.1 of Hirtodrosophila confusa. Taxonomy (NCBI): domain Eukaryota; kingdom Metazoa; phylum Arthropoda; class Insecta; order Diptera; family Drosophilidae; genus Hirtodrosophila; species Hirtodrosophila confusa. The sequence goes on along the minus strand of JAWNNI010000185.1, from coordinate 344,084 downwards.
TAAAAATACCTTCAGCACAGTACTTGAGCACACAGCCTGGTACTCCATCAGGTCCCGGAGAAAATACGGGGTTAATAGACTTCAAATCACGTAGAAGCGAGCTTTCAGTGATTAAAGGCCCAAAAATGCAATTGGAGTTAATTACCTGATAAGGATAAGGCGAAAGCAATTGATAAGGTTGTGAACTGTAAGTCGTTTGAAAAAATTCGGCAAAAAGATCGGCGATAGCCTGATCTGAGTCAGCTGTCTTTTTATCAAAAAATACAGTTGATGGAAATGTTGATGACCTACGCTTCGCATTAACGAAGTTATAAAACCTTTTAGGATCCCGCTGAAACTGTAACCTACAGCTCCTGAGGTAGTTGTTATAACAGTGTAAATTAAGTGCAGAGAAGTTAGATCGGGCAATCAAATAGCGAGAGAAATCCGAGGAAGAGCCAAATTCCTTGAACTTTTTGTACAATCTCGACTTTCTATTTTTTAAGTTTATCAATTCACGTGTAAACCACACAGGTTTGTTAGACCTACGAGGGTTACAAAACGGGACACAACAATCAAATAATGAATTTAATGTAGAATAAAAGTAATTGATTGCACAATCCATATCTCTACACATGTACAGCTGGGACCAGTCAGTCTGGGATAGGAGCTGAGCAAGTTTAGTAAAATCGGTTTTCCGAAATTGTCGAACTCGCTCAGCCGGTTCTCTACCAGGGCTTGGCACACTGGCTGGTAAGTCAATCAACACCTCCAAAGTTGGGTGATAAGGATCTTCAGGAGTGGATATAGGTTCAGTACGGGAGACAGAATATAATGAGGAATCCAAGACAAAAACAAGATCAAGCATTTTATGTGAAGAATTTGGGATATCATTGATTTGACACAATGACATCCCAAATAAACTTTCAATAAAATCGTGCTGAGATGTGGGAGTCAACACGCTAGAATCGGGACTTGAAGTCCAAGTAGTTCCGGCGATATTAAAGTCACCAAGAACTACAAGAAAATCACGATCAGAAACCATAGATGAGACAGATTGTATAGCAGAAGCATGCAAAGAATATATAGAAATATCGGAAGAAGGTGGAATATAAGAACAAGTAATATAAAAGCAAATACTGGACATACACAATTTTACAGCAACAAATTCAATATCTATACAATTATCGATTATTACAAGTTCCGATGATAAATCAGCGTCAACAGCAATAAGAACACCACCACCACGACGAGGGGTGCGATCTTTTCTATAAATGGAGAATTTGTTAGACAGGATTTCAGAATTAAGGATGTCGGGCCTTAGCCAAGTTTCAGAGAAGGCAACGACATGGAAAGGAAAAGTTAGGCTATTTAGATAAAGATTTCTAAGTTTACTACAAAGACCTCTTACATTCTGATAGCCAAGTGAGAGGGAGGATGTTAGTTTTTTGAACTATCAGATATTACAATAGGTGGGTTAGAACTACCACCGGAAGAAGGAAGTGAAATCGGAGGCCGATTTTTCTTTTTTACGGTATATTCTTTAATAACTAAGTGGTCGGGCCAGAATTCTTTGCAACAAATATTGTTGAAATATTCAGCCGGAACACTTATTTTAAATGACGAAATTTCCCGAGAATACGTAAATTTGAATTTTTCCACCGTAATGTGGGCTTTAGATTTGGCCTGTATAAAGGCCTTCACATCATCAGATGTAGTATCAGGGGCAAGCCTGGAAACAAAGATTTGTTTCCGTGGTGGAATTCCTATAAGGGTCTTCTTAGCAACCAATGCAGTTGCATCCGCTGGAGCCACAGCATTGGTTGCTAGACCAGTTGATTCGACCGGTATATTATCACTAGGCTGTTGATCCGGATCAACAGTGTTAATAGCCAGCGAATCAGAATGCTCTACGGGGTCAGAAGGAACAACATCCATGGGTACGATGCTATTCTCGTCACTTCTGATTATTGAATTATGAGGAGAGGGGGACGATAAATTTATTAATTCTAACTGTTTATTAGTTGCGGATGAAGTGAAAGCATGTGTGGGGAGTTGCAGTTCATTGGGGCCAATAGACAGCCTAAAATTAGCCTTCTTCCGTTTTGGGGACTCATTCAAAAGTTTCATACTTTTGAATTCGTTCTCCAAGTCGGAAAAACCATCGAACAGTTTTTTGAACCGCCCGAATATGTCACCAAAGCCTTTCTTAGTCTGCCTCATGAAACCCATGATGTCCCGTTCAACATCCCTACAGGATACACATGTCCACTTGAGGCCAGATTTTGACTCAATCTGGTCCACAATTCTGCCGTTTAGGCCAGCACATTTTTCGTGTGACACATTATCACACAGCCAGCAACAAACAAAGCCCATCTTCGAGTTTGCTCTAACCTGGCAATTTTTATTATAGCAGACAAACATTCTAACAAAAAGGAATTTAAATATAAGAAAATAGAATATAAAAAAAGATAAACAAAAAATAAAATAAAAGGCAAAAGAACCAAAAAAGAATGTAAAAAGAACGGAAAGGCACCCTAGGGTTAAACAACTACCGCTGATTTGTACTTACAAACGCAATAACAAACACAAAGCGCGGGCGCGACGACCGAAACTCACAAACGGATTTCTAACAGAAAAGACCGCGACCAACACCAACAACACCACTAATGCAAGCGCGGGAGAGAGATAAAAAAAGAGAGTGATGTGAGTACACACAAAAACAAATTATATGCAGACAGCAATGCAACTGCAAAAACAAACAGAATGCTTGGCTGCAGTTTGTTGTTGTGTATAGGCACAAAAATTTTAAATTTGCAAATAAAGCACAAATAATAACAATTAAAGTTCAACACAGGTGTTTAACACAACCGCATGAAAACACACGTCACAAATATAAAACTTGCAATTTAATAATTGCTAAGAACGAGGAAAGAAAATTAACTGCGAGGCGCAAGAAAAAAACACGTCCGTTTGCGAAAGCGAAGCGAAACAAACTTAATGGGAAACAATATTTATTTTTGATTTTCTAATTTTTTTAATTTTTATCATTATTTTTAGACTAGTTATTATCTAATAAATTACATTGGCTAATTATAATAAATTTATCTTCTTCGGTGGCAGCTCACAGCAGACCGAAAGTATGTGAGATGTTTTGCTTAATAATTTATAAATGGCTCTATTGCAGCTTAAGTTTTGTTATGAGTTTAATTAATGCTATTAAGGCACGGGACATTTCTTTAATAAGTAACTTGAGGTTGAAGTCGGACTGGGTCAAGAACCCCCCACAGGCTGTTCTGCTAGCTGTGTCCCAAACGACCTTCGTTGCCGTCAACAGCACTCAAGGTAGGCCATATATGGGATTTTTGCTAGTTATCCTACCGCAGTAGGATAACCATATGCGTGTTACGCGAGGCCGGATAGCGATGTTTATTCTCATTATACCCGCGATCTGCCTCCGCAGGAAACAACACACCAAAACGTAGTATTAGTATATTACAGTATGTCCGATGCACACAAGCCAGTTTGTGTCCAAGCAAGCTAACTGCAATTTATATATACACTAGCTGGTAAAACGCCAGCGTTGCCCGGCGAAATATTTAGATTAAAATGCATTATGTTGAATTTGACTACTTTCGTCAATTGTAAGAAATACACAAAACTAACGTATCACAGTTTTCCCTCCCGTTAGGGTAGGAAACTAAATAGTTGAGCCACGTGACTTATGTTTTTTGTGTAGGGCTATGAAAATGTATGTGAAGCCGATCTGACTAAACAAATAATCCCACTCTTTGTCCTTGACTTCCATTTCCCGCCCATGGCGACGCGGAGTAGATTTTCCAAAATCATTTGGCATTTGAAAACCAATTCAACGAATAATACTAAAAATTCAGACTAAAGCTTCCCAACAATTTTCCACCCGTTGCATTGTATAAGTACCGAGGTCTTGTTATACTATGTTCCCGAAGGGAAAATAATATATTGGGCTTGCGAAATGTCGGTCTGTCCGTCTGTCCGTATGAACGCAATTTTTTTGCCTTTATCTTTGAGCTAGAGCAACCAAACTTGGTACACATGTTGGTGTATATCGTCAATTTATGAAGTGCCGAGATCGACAGATCTAATGTTAACTTTCTGAACAAATCTGCAAATTTTCTTAGAATTCGTCGTAGATTACGATTTTGACAACCGCGTGGAAGAGAACAAAATTTACCCACTCTAATGAGCATACTGTAATAAAGGGCAAGGCTTACCCCAAATACGTTTATACTTCAATCCATTAACTAAAGGTTGTCACCGCCTACCACCATGCAGCGCACTCCGCACTACGGTGGTACAGTTAGCGCAAAATTGCGCGCGACGCGTCTCATTTTGCGTATTTTCGAAGTCAGGTGCGTTCATTGTAAGGGTAAAACTTCGGGCAATCCTACTCCCAGTTAAAGCAGCAATATTGCAGCTCTTTTAACTGTTCCTGTTACCCTCACAGTTGTTGCCCCTCGTAGGCAAGTTTTTGTTTCAAGGCTTTCATGGGACACCACTTGCGAATCCTTACCATCGTATATTGCTATTAAATCTTCAGCTAGCGTGTCTATCTCAAAATGTAATTTTTCTACCCCGTGAAATCTCTTCATTCATAATTAGTGTCCCTCATGATTTGTTTCCAATGATTTATGATCCAAAATTTTAGCTGCTTCATATGGTTGTCCACGAATTTAAACCAAAAAAGAATTCGGCCTTTGCCTGTCACCCTTTTAGCTTCACAACCTTCGACTAGTAATATTCCAAAAATTAGGTTCGACTTTTGACTTAGCTAACATTCAATATAAGAATGTTACAGGCCTCATTTGCAAGCTTAACAAGTAAGAATGCTATAGTCGAGTATACCCGACTACAAAACTGCCTGTACCTAGGTCAGATATTTCCGATCGCATCTTCGTACACTTACACATACACACACATACACAAAGACGCACACACACAAGCGTCAGCACAAGCGAAAGAGGAAGCGAGGCATTTAAAGTGGTGGCTGTGCTTCTTCTCCCCCCCGCGCTGCAGCACTGAATCTTCTTTCGTGAATAACTTCCGTGTTGATTATCCGATCGACTTAAAATTTGAACAGTGGATTAAGAGTAAAGTAACGTGAATTATTATACATGCCAAATTCTAAAGCTATATCCTAAAAAGTGTGGCTGTAAAACGTTTTTATCAAATTGCGGAGGAACGGGGGGAGATATCTTCATCTGCGTTTGGTAAACAAGAACCTACATTCCAAATTTGGTGTCTCTAGCTCTTATAGTTGCTGAGATCGACGCGTTCATCCGGACAGACGGACATGCATTTAGTAAAAATCTTTTTTTGAATAGTTGTTCTTTGAATCTGACATTATTGCATTTACAGAGACTTGGTTAAACCCTTCTATCTCTGACTGCGAAATTTTGTCAACCAGTTTTATAATTTACAGACGTGATCAATCGAACCGCCGAGATGGTGGCGTACTTATTGCTATCAAATCCAACCTCTCCAACCTGCACTTATTCAATTGAATTCTCAAATTGATGTTGAAATTATTGCAGTTAAAATATATTTTCCTTCATGCGCTAAATTTGTTATTTGGTGCTATATTCCTCCTTGTTCTGATATTCAAGTTTATAAGCACCAAATAAATTGAATAAGAGAAGTTTCCACTCAAGTGCGAGATAATGACTTTTTTGTTGTGCTAGGCGATTTTAATTTGTCAAATATCTCTTGGTCTTTCTAGCTCAAATTTTTTTTTATAGTTTCGGACGTTGATGTACTAAACGGGCAGTACATTCAAGTGGCCCAAACGACACCAAGCACGGGCTTGTTAACGCGCGGACCCAGGCAAAATGCAAACCCACCTCCCGCCCAACCGACCGAGGGGCGCGCCGCATAACGTGCGGTAACGAAGATCGCGAAACATACAAATACGAACAGACTCCATAAAAGTTCAACATCAATTAAACAATATAAAAAAACTATAGATTACACAGATAACATAAAATGGAAGTTCTAAGTAAGGAAATAGAACTAGCATTACATATTAAATGATAAAGATTGTTATAATTAGAACATATGATACGAAAAGGGTTATGGATAACATAGTTAGTGTTACAAACTTGAAGACAAAGGGGAAGAAAGTTTCTGGAATTTCTAATTGGAACTGCAAAACTAATCTGGCTAATTAATTCAGAAGAATCAATTTCTTCTTTAATTAGTTTGTGTAAATTACACCAAGCATGGTTCTACGATCAGAAAGAGAAGGAAGATTTATTAGTAAAAGTCTACTACGATAAGAAGGCAAGTGAGTATTAGGATTCCAGTTAAGACCCCGGAGAGCAAAGAGAAGAAATTGTTTTTGAACCGATTCTATTCTATCCTGATGAATCCTGTACTGGGGACACCAAATACAAGACCCATATTCAAGAATAGGTCGAACAAGCGAAGTATATAGAGTTTTAGTAATGTAAGGATCGTTAAATTCTTTAGACCAACGCTTAATGAAACCCAGGACACCAAAGGCACGATTAACGGTGGAAAAGATATGCTTGTCAAACTTAAGCTTGGAATCTAAAAGGATACCCAAATCTTCAACCGACTCAATTCGAACAAGCGGCTTACCATTAAGTATATAACTGTTAAAAAAAGGCATTCGCCTGTAAAAGGACATTACTTTACACTTACCACAATTAAGATTTAATAAATTTACCCGACACCAGGCTTGAAGACTGTCAAGATCAGTTTGCAACCTTTGACCAGATAAGAAATCAGTAGATGACAGACAAAGTTTAACATCATCGGCATACATCAGCACCCGAGAGTAATTTACGACAGAAGGAAGGTCATTGATGAAAAGAGTAAATAATAAGGGGCCAAGATGACTTCCTTGTGGTACTCCGGAAGTAACTTTAACAGACTAAGAGACAAAGCCTTTGAAATAAACCTTTTGGGTTCTAAGAGTTAAATAGTTAGAAATCCAAAGAATTAAGTTAATTGGAAATCCTAGAAGATGAATCTTGTGAAGTAAAAGAGAATGATTAACAGAATCAAAAGCCTTACTGAAATCAGTGTAAATAACTTCTGTTTGCTTTTTAGATTGAAATCCCTTAATAACAAGAGAAGTGAATTCCAATAGGTTAGTGGTAGTAGATCTATATTTCACAAGCCCATGCTGGCAGGGTGAAATTATAGACCTACATAAATGTTGAAGTTGAGAAGTTATTAATTTCTCAAAAATCTTAGGAATAGCAGACAACTTAGAAATACCTCTATAGTTCTCAACATTAGACTTATTTCCTTTTTTATGGAGAGGAATAATAAATGATTCTTTCCAAATATTGGGGAAAGAGCACAACTCCACGGACAATTTAAAAAGAACAAATAATGGCTTAAAAATACCTTCAGCACAGTACTTGAGCACACAGCGTGGTACTCCATCAGGTCCCGGAGAAAATACGGGGTTAATAGACTTCAAATCACGTAGAAGCGAGCTTTCAGTGATTAAAGGCCCAAAAATGCAATTGGAGTTATTTACCTGTTAAGGATAAGGCGAAAGCAATTGATAAGGTTGTGAATTGTAAGTCGTTTGAAAAAATTCGGCAAAAAGATCGGCGATAGCCTGATCTGAGTCAGCTGTCTTTTTTTCAAAAAATACAGTTGATGGTAATGTTGATGACCTACGCTTCGCATTAACGAAGTTATAAAACCTTTTAGGATCCCGTTGAAACTGTAACCTACAGCTCCTGAGGTAGTTGTTATAACAGTGTAAATTAAGTACCTTAATTACCTTGTACTTTCATCTCAACATGATTTTTACTCCCTGTACCCATAAAATGGGTAAAAAGGGGTATTACATCTGTGCAAATGTATGTAACAGACAGAAGGAGACATCTCCGACCCTATAAAGTATATATATTCTTGATCAGTATCAAAAGAGATTTCGATTTGGCCATGTCCGTCTGTCTGTCCGTCTGTCCGTCTGTCCGTATGAACGCGTCGATCTCACCAACTACAAGAGCTAGACACACCAAATTTGGAATGTTGGTTCCTGTATACCATACGCAGATCAAGTTTGTTTCATATTTCAAATATCTCCCCCGTTCCCCCGCAAATCGATTAAAACCGTTTTACAGTAACAATTTTCAAGATATAGCTTTAAGATTTGGCATGTACAATACTTTAGTCTCTCTCAATCTACTGTTTAAATTTCAAGTCAATCGGATAATAAACACGGAAGTTATTCACGAAAGAAGATTCAGTGATGCAGCGAGAGGGGGAAAGAAGCACAGCCACCAATTAAATTGCTTCGCCTGCGCTGTCGCTTTTGCCTTCTGTGTGCGAGCGTCTTTGTGTATGTGTGTGTGTATGTGTAACAGGACGTAGATGTGATTGAATGTTTTAGACCTGGGTACAGGGAGTTTCGTAGTCGGGTATACTCGACTATAGCATTCTTACTTGTTTAGATTGCATCTTTTCTAACTCGTTATTTCAGATCAATTCAATTCAGAATAAACTGAATGTCATTCTTGATGTAATATTTGCAAATGATTGCCCCAATGCTTCTGTCGGTTGCCCCCTCCATCCGTCTCCGAAGATTTATACCATCCTACCTTGGAAATATGTTTTTTTAATTTTCAAACCTAATAGTTGCTGAATCAACTTATTTATGCAACCGATTGGACTATTTATGACACTCTGAAGTCTCTTTGAAACGTGTGCATCCCTATTTTCACCTCGTTGCCTTCTTCTTGTGTCTTAAAAAGTTAAAAAAATTTGGTTCCTGTGCCGACTTGGACAAATACTCCATTGTCAAAGCTAAGTTTCTTCTGATGTACTCCCAGTGTTATGAGAACTATCTTTGTGGCTGCAAACGACAATTTACTCAGGATCCTAAGCAAATATATAATTTTGTTAACTCGAAGCGAATGTCTTCATTTTTTCTGGGGAATGAAAATGCATGCAATGATTCTGATGCATCCGATCTTTATGCCAATTTTTTCCAAACAACTTAGCCCCCTATGTCCCAAACTAAATTGACTTATCCTTATAACATTTATTGAAGAGTATTTCTTGCGTGAAAGTTTTTGGGCTTATAAAACGAAATATAAAAATACGTGTTCATGTGGTTAACATAATTATACTTCGGTGTGACCAATGTTTCGTACACACACTGTAATGTTATTACTAACAGCTGTTCTATACATGCATGCATTGTTTATTTTCAACACCCTTCCACAATGCAAGCATGTTTACAAATTACTTTAAATTCAACATTTTTGTAAGCTCATTATGCTTTGATTTCGGCAGATTCTTTGTTAGTACGTCTGCTATCATAGCATCTGTCGAAACATATCTCAACCCAATTTTTCCTTCATTAACTATTTGACGCACAAAATGATAGCGTATATCAATGTGCTTTGATCGTGAATTATGAACAGGATTCTTTGCCAGTTGCTGAGCGCTCAGGTTATCACCACACAACACCGTCAGAGTGTCATCTATGCCGCAGCCAACTTCAATGATAAGCCAGCGCAGGACGATGGCTTCTTTGCAAGCAATAGACAAAGCCATATACTCGGCTTCAGTGCTGCTGAGTGCCTTGCTGCTCTGTTTCTCCGATTTCCAAGATATCGGACCACCAGCCAGGAAATACAAATAGCCGGTATACGATTTTCGGTCGACCTTGTCGCCGCCCAAATCAGCGTCAACAATACCTTCAAACAGCTTTCCACACTTTCTGTAATGCAATTTCAGATCCAGTGTAGACGCTAGATAACGCAAGACGTGCTTCACGCCTGCAAGGTGCTCGCTATGCGGATCCTTATTCCGCTGCGACAATTTTGCAACGGAATGCAAAATATCGGGTCTTATCGTCAAGGCAAGCCACATTAGCTCTCCTATTGTAGACTGATATGACGTCACATCTACCTTTTTGACAATGGTCATCTTCATCTTCACCTGATGTCCTACATCTAAAGGCGTCGCTGCTGACCTGCAGTTCTCCATACTATGCCGACGCAAAATATCCTTGATGTACTGCGTATGACCCAAGGCGATCTCGCCCAGCTCAGCATCGCGTTGAATCTCCATGCCAAGGAACAGCGTCAGTGGACCCTTGTCGACACATTCGAAAGTCTTCGAAGTTGCACGCTTAATGTTGTCCAAGTCCAGCTTCTCTTGGCATGCTATAAGAAGATCATCAACGTAGACCAATATTAGCGATAAGTTACCTCCAGCCTTTGTAATGTAAAGGCATGGCTCGTTGTTGCAATACACAACTCCAATTTTGCGTAAAGCACCATCAAGCTTCGAGTTCCACGCCCTTCCAATCAGGAATTGCCTTCTTCAGCAACAAAACTTTGCCCGATTGACCGCTGTCTGCATATCCCTTTGGTTGCTGCATATACACCGTCTCCGTCAGTTCGCTGTTAAGGTATGCCGTGCATACATCCATCTGATGCAAGTGTAGTTGCAACTCTGCCGATAATGCCAATATAAGCCGCATGCTCTCCAGTCGACATACTGGTGAAAAAGTTCACGCCATACTGTTGCGAGCATCCTTTCGCAACCAAACGTGCCTTGAAACGCTCTATTTGCCCGCATGCATCCCGCTTCAGATTAAATACCCAGATACATCCAATTGCCCGCTGTTTATTTGGTAAACCTGCAATCTGCCAGGTTTGATTTGCAATCAAAGCACCGTACTCCTTTTCCATTGCCTCACGCCAATAAGAAGCATGCGAACTGCTCATCGCCTCCTCGTAGGATGATGGAATAGTTACATCACTTGTAACCATTGCGCTAAGTACGTTGTACTGCCTCTTTGGGCGACCAGGTCTGCCCGTTCTCAGCAATCCAGGACCAACCCGTGCAGCTGGCTCCTGCATAACCACCTTCTCTGCCGCACTTGCAAAAGATTCTATGCTGCTGCCATCAGAATCATCATCGTCACTGTCGTCGCTCGATTTGATCCCATCGTCGCTAGCACTTGGAGTCTCACTTTTGTTCTTGCCCATTGGCAAATCAAAAGAATTGGTCTCGCCATTCCCCTGCTCCAGTACTCCGATCTCATCAAACACCACATCTCGTAGCTCGACTACTCGTCTCCACTGTGCATCGTACAACCGATAGCCTTGCATCGAATACCCAACCATGCGATATTCCTTTCCTCTAGCTTGGAATTTGCCTTTACGATGACCTTTGTCCAGTGCCACTGCAACTGAGCCAAAAACTTTAAAATGACTGATAGATGGCTTCTCACCAGTCCACGCTTCCATCGGTGTCATATTTGGTAGTGCTCTGGTGGGCGCGGTTGACCCAAACCTGACTGCACCAATAAGAATCTGTTCTGCAACACCATTTTATTGCGGAGTGTATGCCACAGTCAGCTGTCGTGCAATTCCAGTTTTTTTAAAGACTATCGAATTTGTTGTTGTTCACGTACTCGCGCCCATTGTCGCTTCGAATACATTTGAGCCCTTTTCCTGTTTGCCGCTCTACCAGATTCTTATATTCCATGAACTTGCTAAAAACCTTGTCTTTGCCTTTCAAAAAATAAACGTATGTGCGTCTTGACATATCATCGATAAATGTAAGAAAGTATCGAGATCCGCCAATCGATTTTGTATCGAATGGCCCACATACATACGTCGGTGTGAACTAGTTCCAGTAGCTCTTTCTGTTGCGATTGGAAACGGCTGCACATGAACTTTACTAATCATGCACGTCTTGCACGATACTATCGATGTAAAACCGATCTTATCCATTCCATGCACCAACCCTTGCTTGCAATCTCCTGCAAACTTGCGTAATGAAGGTGACCGTATCTATTTTGCCACAGTGCGCTGTCCGCCTTAACAGCTGCATAACATTTAGTCTGTTGATCTGTAAATGTATACAGACTTCCAACTCTGTTAACGTCCATTATGCCAATTATTCCATTATTCCAAACGCCAAGTTGCATTATTTTCGCGCTCTTTTCATCCAAATGGACGACACATTTATTTGCAATGGCTCGACTAAACGAAATAAAATTTCCTGTCCATTGCAAAAACCCTGAGTCCGCCAAACCGATCGTTTAGGTATGCTTGTCAAACTTTGAGAACATTTTCCTCTCACAACACATGTGACTTGTTGCACCGCTGTCCAAACACCAGTTAGATCTTTGAAAACTGCTGGCATCCAAAGCATTCAATAACCCGAACTGCTTGAGCTCGTTTTTACTCCCTGTACCCATAAAATGGGTAAAAGGGGGTATTACATCTGTGCAAATGTATGTAACAGACAGAAGGAGACATCTCCGACCCTATAAAGTATATATATTCTTGATCAGTATCAAAAGAGATTTCGATTTGGCCATGTCCGTCTGTCTGTCCGTCTGTCCGTCTGTCCGTCTGTCCGTATGAACGCGTCGATCTCAGCAACTACAAGAGCTAGAGACACCAAATTTGAAATGTAGGTTCCTGTATACCATACGCAGATCAAGTTTGTTTCATATTTCAGATATCTCCCCCGTTCCCCCGCAAATCGATTAAAACCGTTTTACAGTAACAATTTTCAAGATATAGCTTTTAGATTTAGCATGTACAATACTTTAGTCTCTCTTTATATACTGTCCAAATTTCAAGTCGATCGGATAATAAACACGGAAGTTATTCACGAAAGAAGATTCAGTGATGCAGCGAGAGGAGGGAAGAAGAAGCACAGCCACCAATTAAATTGCCTCGCTTGCGCTGTCGCTTTTGCCGCCAGTGTGTCTGTGCGTCTTTGTGTATGTGTGTATGTATGTATGTGCAAGTTGGACGTAGATGTGATTGAATGTTTTAGACCTGGGTACAGGGAGTTACGTAGTCGGGTATACTCGACTATAGCATTCTTACTTGTTCACTGCTACATTTTTGCTCTCTTACCTTTTAACAGCGTCATTGCGGCAATTCGCTTTAATGTGCCCTTTTCCGCTGCACTTGAAGCAGACAATGTTTGTCAGTCTTTTCTTTGTGGCGCTCTTCGCACTGTTTCCATGCCTCTGCATAACTGCGAATGCTTGTACATTATCGCTGTGTCTTTCTACACATTCCTTGCGATCTCCCTCTTCTTTCAATTGGATGCACAGAATTTCAAATTTTAGCAAACTGTCGCGCGTCTCTATGGCGACAACGAAATTTTCATACCCCTCTGATAGACTTCAAAGCAATATGATGGTCTGCAACTCATCATTTATCTCGATTCCAACTGCAGCAAGTTGATCGACGATTCCGCTGAACAAGCTCAAATAACTTGTCATGCTTTGACCATCCGACATGCGTAAACTGAGCAACTTTTTGTAAAGTGAAACTTTACGCACAGGACCACTTGGCTGATGGACTTCTTGCGACGCTATCTCCCATAACTCCATATGCACCAGCACGCTGAGAATCTGTATGCTCCAAGAACCATAATTCTTTTCTTCGAGTTTCTCAATCTGATAGAGACTACTCATTTTACTATTACTACTACGTCCAACTTTAATGTCTCGGAGTTCGTAACTCTTGCATTAACTCTATACCGAACCGTTTTCTAAGCTCAAACCGTTATCCTGGGCCCATAACCTATTGAAGAGTATTTCTTGCGGGAAAGTTCTTGGGCCTATAAAACGAAATAAAACAATACGTGCTCATTCAGTGGTAATTTATTCGCGACTGACTTTGCGCTATTAGTTAACATAATTGTATTTCGGTGTGGACAATGTTTCGTACACACACTGTAATGTTATTACTAACAGCTGTTCTATACATGCATGCATTAGTTATTTTCAACAACATTTAATACTCTAATGCTATATTTTTCTCTATTATCTTGCGTTGCTCTCTTATCTCCGTTATTAAATGTTTCAAATCTTCCTTTTCTCCTGAGCCCGACAACATTCCTAGTTGCGTGCTTAAGGAATGCTGTACTCGCCTACTCCAACCATTGCTTAAGCTTTTCAATTTATCCCTCTGTTCTGAAATCCAAAGAATTTGAAAGATTCCTATATTATTCCGCTTCACAAAAAAGGTGGTAAATCCAATATTTCAAATTACAGAAGCATTGCAAAGTTTTCTGCTATTCCCAAGCTTTTTGAAAAAATCCTAACTTCAACTTTGCAGCATCTCTGTCAATCAATTGTCTCCCCTGCTCAACATGGGTTCGTAAAGAGTCGATCCACCACGACCAACTTATTAGAATTTTCTTCTATTGTAAATGATGCATTTCTCAAGAAAATGCAAACTGATGTCATCTATACTGACTTCAGTAAAGCATTTGACTCCGTAAATTATGACCTTTTACTCTACAAACGCAATTGTATAGGATTTCCACCATCCCTTCTGCGTTGGATATCCTCCTATTTAAAAGGTAGAACCCAAATTTACAGCTTAGGTCGTCCACTTCGAAGTCGGTTCACGTCACTTCTGGTGTACCGCAAGGTAGTCATCTAGGCCCATTACTTTTTACCCTTTTTATAAATGATCTTCCCTCTACTTTATTAAATTCTCGTATTCTCATGTACTCGATGATGTAAAACTCATTCTTTTGTATTCTGATCCCCTCCATCGTAATCTTCTTCCAACTGACTTGAACGCTTTGCAGCTGTAGTGTTCGACCAATATGCTGCATCTCAACTGTTCAAAGTGTATGTTTATGACTTTCAGCCGTACTAGACCCCACTTAGGTCCTTATACGATTGATAATATTCCATTGCAACGTATCTCTACTGTGAAAGATTTAGGAGTTCTTTTGATTCCAAACTATGCTTTAATATGCATATCTCCACTATATTAATGAAGCTAATGGTGTACTTGACTTTATTAAACGATGCACTATGGGCAAAAAGTCGTTTTTAATACAAAAATTTTGTTGTTCAGAACTCGAATTCTGTTTTGTTTTTTGTAATCTTAATACTCAAGATTAAATCAAGCAATTTTCTTTTAATTTTTGCGGACTACCCTTAAACTTTAACAGATGATCAAAGTCAGATGATTCAGAGTTTCTTTGTTCAGTGCAAAAACCGCGCGAATACTATTTACGACTTTCAAGTGAATGAACATTTGTGTGTTATCTGTTGACATATGCACAAATGTAGAAAAAGTTAGTCAAGGTATATAAAATATATTGTTCATAGACATTATTCAGTAGTTATGATTTTTGTCCAACTGTCCAATGTTTTGTCGATGTGTATTTTTAGATAAAAGTTAACAATTGTATGTGTGTTCTTTGGAATATTACTTTTGAGTCTTCAAAGATCGAGGCGATATGTAAGTTGACATATCTTCACTAAACTGTATTGAATCAGGTGTAATTTAATTTAATTTAATTTGCACTTATAAGTTTTAAGGCCGAGAGTTCGATTCAAGAGAGAATCGTTTTATCTCTTTTGCACTTTCACGTTGTTATCTAGCAGCTGGCGCATACCGAGATTTTCATACAATTTTCAAATACAATTTTCTTATACTTCCCGATATATATTTAACCTTTTTTTTCGACAGTTCCACCTAATTTTATAATAAGAAGGAACTGTAAAAATTGCAGGCTTCTAGCTTCTACCGTTTAGGCTGCCAAAATGTCACCAATCAGTCAGTCAGTCAATCAGGTTGAACTCTTTTATATATGTATATAGATGTACATATATGTATCTATTTAATTTTTTTTACTCCCTGGGTAAAATGGGTAAAAAGGGGGTACTAAATCTGTGCAAATGTATGTAACGGGCAGAAGGAGACATATCCGACCCTATAAAGTATATATATTCTTGACCAGTATCAAAAGAGATTTCGATTTGGCCATGTCCGTCTGTCCGTCCATCCGTCTGGCCGTATGAACGCGTCGATCTCAGCAACTATAAGAGCTAGGGACACCAGATTTAGAATGTAGGTTTCTGTATACCATACGCAGATCAAGTTTGTTTCAAAATTAATATATCTCCCCCCGTTCCCCTGAAATTCGATAAAAAGGTTTTATACCAACATCTTCAAAGATACAGCTACTGTTTACTGTTTTCAAGTCGATCGGATAATAAACACGGAAGTTACTCACGAAAGAAGATTCAGTACTGGGGGGCGGTGGGGGAGAAGAAGCACAGCCACCACTTAAAATGCCTCGCTTGCTCTGTCGCGCAGCCGCTTGTGTGCGTGCGTCTTTGTATATGTGTGTGTTCATGCGTGAGTGTACGATGATGCGTTCGCAAATTTTTTACCTGGGTACAGGGAGTTTTGTAGTCGGGTATACTCGAGTATAGCATTCTTACTTGTTATTATTTGGTCGGCTTGAAATTTGGACAGACGAATAAAAGTTACCAAATTAATATACAAGTTAACCATTGACACTCGGAATTGGCTGACCCAGCGCTTTGGGAAAGTCATTGACTGGAGTCATGAGCGCGGCGGATGTGCCGCGACAATGTTGCACGCCGCGACGGTAATACAACACCGTACACGAGGCGCCAACGCTGCAGTTTTCTGGCAGCGACGGCAGCCTGGCGGCAGCGTTAGCTGCATGGTTGAGGGCTGGCTTTAAGTTTGAAGAATTGTAATATTTATTGCAGCGGAGCGGGGGGAAATATCTGAGATCCGAAATATACTTAACCTGCGCCTGCTAAAGACGAATCTACATTCCAGATTTGGTGTCTCTACCTCTAATAGTTTATGAGATATTGGATTTGTTTCCATAGTTGTTTGGGGAGGGGGTGAAGGCGTGGTACAATTTGAAAAAAAAACAAGTAAGAATGCTATAGTCGAGTATACCCGACTACGAAACTCCCTGTACCCAGGTCTAAAACATCCAATCACATCTAAGTCCACTTACCCATACACACACACATACACAAAGACGCACGCACACAGGCGGCAAAAGTGGCTGTGCTTCTTCTTCCCCCTCTCGCTGCATTACTGAATCTTCTTTCGTGAATAACTTCCGTGTTTATTATCCGATCGACTTGAAATTTGGACAGTAGATTAAGAGAGACTAAAGTATTGTACATGCCAAATCTTATATATCTATATATAAGAAAATTGAAGTATCTTGAAAATTGTTACTGTAAAACGGTTTTAATCGATTTGCGGGGGAACGGGGGGAGATATCTGAAATATGAAACAAACTTGATCTGCGTATGCTATACAGGAACCTACATTCCAAATTTGGTGTCTCTAGCTATTATAGTTGCTGAGATCGACGCGTTCATCCGGACAGACAGACAGACGGACAGACGGACAGACGGACAGACAGACAGACAGACGGACATGGCCAAATCGAAATCTCTTTTGATACTGATCAAGAATATATATACTTTATAGGGTCGGAGATGTCTCCTTCTGCCTGTTACATACTTTTGCACAAATCCAATACCCCCTTTTTACCCATTTTATGGGTACAGGGAGTAAAAATTCAAAACTCTACCAAATTATTGCTAACATTCATGACAAATTTAAAAACTCTAGCTTTAAAATTGTAATTAATATGTTTCATATGTAGTACAGCCGCCACTTAATTTGCCTCGCTTACGCTGTGGGTTGTGTGTGTGGCTTTGTGTATGTGTAAGCGTACGAAGATGTGTTTGAAAGTTTTAGTCCTGGGTACAGGAAGTGTTGTAGTCGGGTAGTAGTCGGGCAGTAGTAGTGTAGTATGTAGGTAGTGTAGTCGGCTAGAGCCTTTTTAATTGTTTTGTTTAATTTTTGTCGTTCATGTGGGCAGAGAAAAATCAAATTGCTCGACTTTTATCAAAACTAAAATACTCGCTTAAACTACACTCTATATATTTAAATATATATGATTTTACGACGGGTGCATGGCAATTGTTGCTGGGCCAAACCTTCAGCAACGCTGAACGGCAAAACTCGTACCCAACTGCATGTGTTTTTCCCCGAAAATGGGCAAAAACGGGCAAAAGTTATAAATTACACCTGATTCAATACAGTTTAGTGAAGATATGTCAACTTACAGATCGCCTCGATCTTTGAAGACTCAAAAGTAATATTCCAAAGAACACACATACAATTGTTAACTTTTATCTAAAAATACACATCGACTTCAAATATTTACCAGAGTTGCCAGACAGACAAATTTGAATTTGTTAATAATAGCTTAAAATAAAATGTGAATATGCCGCTTAAAATAATAGCGCGATGGATCGATCTCAACACTTTATAAATTGAGGGTATACACC
Organism: Hirtodrosophila confusa; assembly: GCA_035043065.1. Classification (NCBI taxonomy): domain Eukaryota; kingdom Metazoa; phylum Arthropoda; class Insecta; order Diptera; family Drosophilidae; genus Hirtodrosophila; species Hirtodrosophila confusa. Next base: position 325,915 of record JAWNNI010000185.1, on the reverse strand, counting down.
AACATGTGTACCAAGTTTAGTTGCTCTAGCTTAAAGATAAAGGCAAAAAAAATTGCGTTCATACGGACAGACGGACGGACGGACAGACGGACATTTCGCAAACCCAATATAAATTTAAATAGATATATGTATGTAGAAATATATATATAAAAGAGTTCAACGTGACTAGCTAGAAGCCTGCAATTTGTACAGTACCTTCTTATTATAAAACAAGTAAGAATGCTTTAGTCGAGTATACCCGACTACAGAACTCCCTGTACCCTGGTCAAAAATTTCCGATCACATCTACGTACACTTACACATACACACACATATACACAAAAGACGCACACACACGAGCGACAGCTCGAGCGCAGCGCAAGCGAGGCATTTTAAGTGGTGGCTGTGCTGCATCTTCCCCCCGCGCTCCAGCACTGAATCTTGTTTGTTGAATAACTTCCGTGTTTGTTATCCGATCGAAATTGAAATTTTGACAGTAGATTAAGAGTGACTAAAGTATTGTACATGCCAAATCCCAAATCTATATCTTGAAAATTGTTACTGTAAAATGGTTTTTATCGAATAGCGGGAAAACGGGGGGAGATATCTCAAATCTAAAATAAACTTGACCTGCTCCCGCTATACACGAACCTACATTCCAAATTTATTGTCTCTAGATCTTATAGTTGCTGAGATCCTTGCGCTCATACATACGGAAAGACAGAGGGACAGACAGACGGACATGGCCAAATCGAAATCTCTTTTGATTCTGATCAAAAATATATGTACTTTATTGGGTCGGAGATGTCTCCTTCTGCCTGTTACATACATTTGCACAGATTTAGTACCCCCTTTTTACCCATTTTATGGGTACAGGGAGTAATTAGGTGGAACTGCCGAATAAAATTTTTAAATATCGGAAGTATAAGAAAATTGTATTTGAAAATTGTATAAAATCTCGGTATGCACCAGCTGCTACATAACAACGTGAAAGTGCAAAGGAGATAAAACTATTCTCTCTTGAATCGCTCTCTCGGTCTTAAAACTTATAAGTGCGACTAAAACCACCATATTGGTTATGTCTCTCAGACTCTGCCTAGCTTTGCAATGGATCTACGGTAGATGGCGCGATGCTGCTCGACATGTGTTTGGCGGGTAATTCTTTAGTATAGCGCCCCATATAAAGACTGGGTCAAAATGTCTGACTTTGGTCTTAATCGCCGCGTCTCAAAATTAGAAAGCAAATTCTGTCGGCGGAACAAAACTTTATTGTCGAAATAATGAAATGTATGCAATTAAAAGTTGACCGATATGCGTATATCGACACGATAGTTGTTCGTCTTAGTGTTGAAAAACATCAAATATTTACCAGAGTTGCCAGACGGGTAGATATAGAACCGCACAAATTTGAATTTGTTAATAATTTGAAATAAAATGTGAATACGCCGCTTAAAATAATAGCGCGATTTATCGCTCTCTCGGCCTTAAAACTTATAAGTGCGACTGAAATCGCCACATTGCTCATGTCTCTCAGACATTGCCTATGCTTTGCTATCGATTTACGGTAGTTGGGGCGCTGCTGCTGCAGTACTACAATTTGGTTATTTTTAATTATTTAAGTTTATTAATTAGTTATGTAAATTTTTAGTTAATATAATGCGAATGTTGCTGGGCTGATTTACTGCACAATATATAATAATTGTAGTAAATCGGAACAGCTGCATTCGCATTATAGATTGTTGATCGATATCCCATCTATATATATAAAAGAGTTCGTGCTGACTGACTGACTGACTGACTAATTGGCAATCATCGCACAGCCCAAACCGTAAGAGCTAGGATGCTGAAATTTTCACAGTAGGTTCCATCTATGATGAAAGTGCACGCTTAGACGGGATTTTGGAAAATTCCACCCACAAGCGTGGAAAATCGCGGAAAACTGTTGTATGAAACTTTTTTGTTTACCATCCAATCGGCTTCAAACTCATTTTCAAAGATCTACACAAAAATTCATTTGACACATATTTCACCGATTTTGGAAAAGCCACCCCCCTGGGCGGAAAATGGAGTCTCAAGGTTGTATGCGTGAAAGTCAAATTTTAGTCCGATCACCTTCAAGTTAATTTCTAAAGGTCTACACGCAAAATAATTCGGTACATGTATCACCGATATTGGGAAATTCAGCCCAAAGTTCGGAAAATCGGTGGAAAACGCTGGCAATCGACATTTTTAATTTTCATGCGATTGGCTTAAAACACATTTTCATATGTAGTACAGCCGCCACTTAATTTGCCTCGCTTACGCTGTGGGTTGTGTGTGTGGCTTTGTGTATGTGTAAGCGTACGAAGATGTGTTTGAAAGTTTTAGTCCTGGGTACAGGAAGTGTTGTAGTCGGGTAGTAGTCGGGCAGTAGTAGTGTAGTATGTAGGTAGTGTAGTCGGCTAGAGCCTTTTTAATTGTTTTGTTTAATTTTTGTCGTTCATGTGGGCAGAGAAAAATCAAATTGCTCGACTTTTATCAAAACTAAAATACTCGCTTAAACTACACTCTATATATTTAAATATATATGATTTTACGACGGGTGCATGGCAATTGTTGCTGGGCCAAACCTTCAGCAACGCTGAACGGCAAAACTCGTACCCAACTGCATGTGTTTTTCCCCGAAAATGGGCAAAAACGGGCAAAAGTTATAAATTACACCTGATTCAATACAGTTTAGTGAAGATATGTCAACTTACAGATCGCCTCGATCTTTGAAGACTCAAAAGTAATATTCCAAAGAACACACATACAATTGTTAACTTTTATCTAAAAATACACATCGACTTCAAATATTTACCAGAGTTGCCAGACAGACAAATTTGAATTTGTTAATAATAGCTTAAAATAAAATGTGAATATGCCGCTTAAAATAATAGCGCGATGGATCGATCTCAACACTTTATAAATTGAGGGTATACACCAACATGTGTACCAAGTTTAGTTGCTCTAGCTTAAAGATAAAGGCAAAAAAAATTGCGTTCATACGGACAGACGGACGGACGGACAGACGGACATTTCGCAAACCCAATATAAATTTAAATAGATATATGTATGTAGAAATATATATATAAAAGAGTTCAACGTGACTAGCTAGAAGCCTGCAATTTGTACAGTACCTTCTTATTATAAAACAAGTAAGAATGCTTTAGTCGAGTATACCCGACTACAGAACTCCCTGTACCCTGGTCAAAAATTTCCGATCACATCTACGTACACTTACACATACACACACATATACACAAAAGACGCACACACACGAGCGACAGCTCGAGCGCAGCGCAAGCGAGGCATTTTAAGTGGTGGCTGTGCTGCATCTTCCCCCCGCGCTCCAGCACTGAATCTTGTTTGTTGAATAACTTCCGTGTTTGTTATCCGATCGAAATTGAAATTTTGACAGTAGATTAAGAGTGACTAAAGTATTGTACATGCCAAATCCCAAATCTATATCTTGAAAATTGTTACTGTAAAATGGTTTTTATCGAATAGCGGGAAAACGGGGGGAGATATCTCAAATCTAAAATAAACTTGACCTGCTCCCGCTATACACGAACCTACATTCCAAATTTATTGTCTCTAGATCTTATAGTTGCTGAGATCCTTGCGCTCATACATACGGAAAGACAGAGGGACAGACAGACGGACATGGCCAAATCGAAATCTCTTTTGATTCTGATCAAAAATATATGTACTTTATTGGGTCGGAGATGTCTCCTTCTGCCTGTTACATACATTTGCACAGATTTAGTACCCCCTTTTTACCCATTTTATGGGTACAGGGAGTAATTAGGTGGAACTGCCGAATAAAATTTTTAAATATCGGAAGTATAAGAAAATTGTATTTGAAAATTGTATAAAATCTCGGTATGCACCAGCTGCTACATAACAACGTGAAAGTGCAAAGGAGATAAAACTATTCTCTCTTGAATCGCTCTCTCGGTCTTAAAACTTATAAGTGCGACTAAAACCACCATATTGGTTATGTCTCTCAGACTCTGCCTAGCTTTGCAATGGATCTACGGTAGATGGCGCGATGCTGCTCGACATGTGTTTGGCGGGTAATTCTTTAGTATAGCGCCCCATATAAAGACTGGGTCAAAATGTCTGACTTTGGTCTTAATCGCCGCGTCTCAAAATTAGAAAGCAAATTCTGTCGGCGGAACAAAACTTTATTGTCGAAATAATGAAATGTATGCAATTAAAAGTTGACCGATATGCGTATATCGACACGATAGTTGTTCGTCTTAGTGTTGAAAAACATCAAATATTTACCAGAGTTGCCAGACGGGTAGATATAGAACCGCACAAATTTGAATTTGTTAATAATTTGAAATAAAATGTGAATACGCCGCTTAAAATAATAGCGCGATTTATCGCTCTCTCGGCCTTAAAACTTATAAGTGCGACTGAAATCGCCACATTGCTCATGTCTCTCAGACATTGCCTATGCTTTGCTATCGATTTACGGTAGTTGGGGCGCTGCTGCTGCAGTACTACAATTTGGTTATTTTTAATTATTTAAGTTTATTAATTAGTTATGTAAATTTTTAGTTAATATAATGCGAATGTTGCTGGGCTGATTTACTGCACAATATATAATAATTGTAGTAAATCGGAACAGCTGCATTCGCATTATAGATTGTTGATCGATATCCCATCTATATATATAAAAGAGTTCGTGCTGACTGACTGACTGACTGACTAATTGGCAATCATCGCACAGCCCAAACCGTAAGAGCTAGGATGCTGAAATTTTCACAGTAGGTTCCATCTATGATGAAAGTGCACGCTTAGACGGGATTTTGGAAAATTCCACCCACAAGCGTGGAAAATCGCGGAAAACTGTTGTATGAAACTTTTTTGTTTACCATCCAATCGGCTTCAAACTCATTTTCAAAGATCTACACAAAAATTCATTTGACACATATTTCACCGATTTTGGAAAAGCCACCCCCCTGGGCGGAAAATGGAGTCTCAAGGTTGTATGCGTGAAAGTCAAATTTTAGTCCGATCACCTTCAAGTTAATTTCTAAAGGTCTACACGCAAAATAATTCGGTACATGTATCACCGATATTGGGAAATTCAGCCCAAAGTTCGGAAAATCGGTGGAAAACGCTGGCAATCGACATTTTTAATTTTCATGCGATTGGCTTAAAACACATTTTCAAGGTTCTAAAGGAAAACATAATAGGCGCGGTGCTCACAGATTTTGGAAAATCTATCCCCAAGTTCGGAATATTCGCAGAAAACTATTGTGTGTCTCTTTTTGCTTATCGTCTGAGTGGCTTTTTTCTTGGACGTCGACGTACTAAAACGGGCAGTACATTCAAGATTACATTATTATAGATTACACAGATAACATAAAAGTGAAGTTCTGAGTAAGGAAATAGAAGTAGCATTACATATTAGATGATGAATCTCGAGACTTCATAAATTGAGGGTATACACCAACATGTGTACCAAGTTTTGTTGCTCTAGCTTAAAGATAAAGGCAAAAAAATTGCGTTCATACGGACAGACGGACATTTTTCCCTTCGGGAACATAGTATAATGATACACGTACAAATATAAAAAAAAAATAAAATACACTTGCACCGTAATAAAATATGAAATTTATGACCTTTTGAAGATTGCTCTTGAGAATGTTAAAATATTATCCTTAAGTAAATTCTTGTCATGTACCTACATGTGTATGCCAGATACCTAAGCCTTCTGTTGGGCTGCGTCCCTTTGTATAGATTACAGGTCGAATTAGAGATAGCACTAGCCTAAGATTCTTATGTTACCTAAGTAAGCATAGGATTTGTAAGAATAAATTCAGTTTCTTTTTGTAACTCAACAAATTTTAAGGTCGTAATAGATTTAACATTTTGGTCCTTCGAACACTCTGTCGTTTTCCCCCACTAGTGGTAAGAGATACAGAGTTGAATCAAATACAAACTGATGAAAGCGCTTCCATATAAGTCTGTCAATATTGATAAATCAAAATGGCAAACCTATATATATATAAACCATTGAGGTTAATAACTTAGAACGATTTTGGGACTTAGAGGCTGAAGATAAAAATGATATAGAAGTTCAGATTTGTGAAGAAAATTTCGTTCAGACCACAAAAATAGATTCAAGCGGACGATACGTAGTAACGATTTAAAAGGGATAGAGATTTAGGAAATTCAAGAAACCAAGCTATGACCTAGAGAAAAAATTACAAAGGATTTTAAGGCTTAAAGAGCAATATTGGAAGTTCATGGCAGAATATATAGATTTATGGCTCATGGTTGAAGCTAAAGCAGAAGAGAAATAATTTCTGCCGCATCAAGCAGTAATTTGCGAAACAAGACTAACGCACAAAAAATAAGTTAGTTCAAAAAGGCTCAAATCCCTTTTTAGATAAGGACGGCATTCTCCGAGTAGGTGGTAGATTAGAAAATTGCATCACTCTATTCGATGTCAAACACCCAATTATTTTAGATAAGTCTTAAATATCTACATTAATCATAAACAAGTACGTCTGCTATAGTCGAGTACACCCGACTACAAAACTCCCTGTACCCAGGTCGAATATTTCCGATCGCATCTTCGTACACTTACACATACACACACACAAAGACGCACACATACAACCCTGTAGTACGGCTGGTGCCAAGGCATACCAAATTTTAGTCCTTTGATGCATCACTAGTAGTTAGCAAAATCAGCGAAGGCAAGAAAAGCGACAAAAGCAACACAGGAATACGAAGTGCATGTATCCAAGTAAACAGTTGTTGTAACTAATAATTACCAGAATTTTGTCAATTTCTGTCTTCGTTTTTTTGTTCTCTTGTCGCTAGCACATTTTTCTCTGACTTGAGCGCTAGCACATTTTTCTGTGCATTCTGACGTGTAAAGTGTTCGAACGCAGTGATTTTGAAAGTAAAATTAAATTCTTGTGAGTACATATATGTATTAATCAAAGTGTAAATATTTTATACTTTGATGAGCGTGGTAATAGTGACTCGTGTATTATAGCTTTGATTTATTTTTGGTGTCGCTGTTGTTAGACTCTGTACTTTTTGTTGTTATTACTTTGTCCGCGTGTACATTACTTCTCTGTCGGAGGTAAAGCGATTGGCTCACATACGTACATATAGTATTAATTAGGATCGCGTTTTGTTGAGTTTGCGCACATAAATAATAAAATAATGAAGGTCATGAAGAAAATTGTTAGTAAAAGGCATATAAGGCGGTTAGTAAATAATGAAAAGAAAAAGTGTTTTGAAAAAATGATCAATGTGTCTGGGCAGGGTTCATCTGAGAAGCAAATCTTTATGTCATATTTTGAAAATAAAAGTGAAAGCGAAATGAAAATGGATACAGATCTTAATTCAGATGATATTAATTCAGACAATACTTGAGATTTGAATAATTTGAATCAAAAACAAGTAAGAACGTTGCAGTCGGACTCACCCGACCGCAGAATACTATGTTCTATATAATATGGTTATTTGTGGGTTCGGAAAGAGACGCAAAAAAAAATTTGTATGCCAAATTTGGTGACTCTACCTGTACAGGTGTGGGAGATATAGATTTTTCTCATTTGCGGGGGAGAGGGTGGCGGCGTCAAAATTTTTTTGATGCAGATCTGTCAGGAATGTCAACATTAGTCAGTATGCCAAATTTGGTGACTATAGCTTTAAAAATGGAGAAGATACAGGTTTTCCCCAAATAGCGGGGGAGGGGGGTCGATCTTGACACTTCATAAATTGAGGGTATATACCAACATGTGTACCAAGGTCAATATCTATATATAGGTTTACAGAGGCAGTTAGAACATATCAACAAGTAGTTCAGTTTGGCGACACCTTAAGTCTAGACGTAAACATTGACGGATTACCGCTATTTAGGAGTTCAAGAATTCAGTTCAATGTTGCCAATTAAGCTATTTCACCGATAGATCTAGCGGGTTGCAATTGGCAAATGCGGGATAAATTCTAAACTAGCGGCTAGCGGGAATTATAGCTATTTTTCAAGCAAAATTGGCGTAATTTTATCTTTTTAAAACCATCTGGAACTTCATGTATTTTGATGCTTTACGAGACCACACTTAAGTACTTCATAGTATTTTTTCCATTTGAATGGCAAAAAACATTGATAAGCCAAAAGAGCATTAAATTTTTATCGATCTTAACTATGAAAACAATTTAATCGAGCTGTATACCATCACTAACGAGGTATTTCACAATTTTTAAATCGATCGCGAATGTAAGGTGAAAATGCCTAAAATATACAAACAAAAACCGCGTGATGCTTGGATGCAAGACCCTGCATTTAAGGATTGGCTGGCTTTAGATGCAGCCGATGATGGAAAATGCTTTTGCAAATATTGCAAGTCTAGCATTAATGCGAAACTTTCGAATTTACACGCACATGCCAGCAAAGCATAAGTCTTCTTCAGCTTCTTTTGCACAGACAAACAAAATACCGTTTGTTGCATCTGTTTCTGTGAAAACGTGTCAACAAGAGGCGGCATTATGTTTATATATTGCCACACACTCATCTGTCAACCCAATTGACCATTTGGGATTGTTGTGCGGAACCAAATTTCAAGATGGCAGTGCTACTTATGAAGCTTCATAGATCAAAGTGCATCAGCATTATAAAAAATGTTTTAGCTCCAAACTTTATAGATATGTATATAGAATTTGTAGATACGGACTACGCCGCGAAAACAAATGCTGTCATGACTATGAAGTGTTTAAATAAGATAGGGACCAATCAGTCCTACATAAGTTCAGCTGCAGAAAAGGATATGTTGGACGAAATTTTAAAAAATGCTGACTTGATTCAATAAAAATATCGTTTCACTACTCTAGCGATTTTTTTTTGGCTACCAAAAAAAATCTGGCTATTTCTAGCTTTTTTCGAAGGCTAATTTAGCTTTTTTATGAGCCGAAGAGTTGGCAACACTGATTCAGTTATAGCCAATTTTAGTCCGTCTTAACAACGTTGAAAAAGTCCCGTTTTTTCAGTGGGTATATTGTGGGAATTGTGAAGCATTTTTAAAAAAAAATTTGTTGATGAAGTCTCCGATATAATAGAGTCAGGATTTTCGTACAATAATAAAACTGTTGAAACTCGGATTAGCTTGTAGCTTGTAGCTTGTGACGCACCTGCTCGGGCATTTAATAGTGGCACGCCCTCCCATACATCACGATATGGGTGCTCGAAGTGTATTCAGGTAGGCAGAAAAGTAGAAGGAGTCTTGACTTACAGTGAGAATTCGGAAAAGTTAATAGCAGATTTAGATTTTTCAACCAGAAAATACCCCCAGCACCACAGTCCTTGTTATTTATCAGATATAACAGTTTTAGAAAACCTTAATCTTTCAATGGTTACACAAATTCCATTAGATTATATGCATCTTGTAGATTTAGGAGTTATGCGCAAATTTCTTTTACGATTAATTAAAAACAAGGTTTCTTACAAAGTTTCAATTCGGAATTTAGAAAATATATCAGAAAAATTGGATGCAATTAGTGCTTATGTTCCCAGGAAGTTTTCACGCAAACCTAGGCCTTTAAAGGATTTAGTGCATTGGAAAGCCATTGAGCTTATACAGTTTTTGTTGTACACAGGTAACATTGCTCTAAAAAATGAGGTTCACGATGACCTATATTATACTTTTCTTTTGCTACACTGTTCATGTAGGATTATTTCATGTTCCAAACAAAGTTCTTCAGCAAACTTAGTGACAGCCCAACTAATCCTAAACAACTTTGTACAACATTTTCCATCTCTTTTTGGGGAAAATAGCATTTCGTACAACTTTCATAGTCTATTGCACTTAGGGGATACTGTAAAACATGTGGGGGATCCAGTTTCAAGCTCGGCTTACTCCTTCGAAAACTATTTGCAGACCATGAAAAATATGGTCAGAAGTCCAAAAAATATTTTGCAACAATTGCACCGAAAAGTTTTAGAAATCCCTTTTTCATTTTTGCTTGACAAACCAACAACTAAAGTTAGTCGAAAGGAATATATTTTTAAAGGTTGTGTTCTTTCTTGTAAAAAACCTAATAATTTTTGTTTTATGAAAGATGGTATTCCAGTTATTATTAACGAATTTAGGGACAATTTTTTCATAGGCAGAAGATATTCCAAAATACATAGTTTTTACCAAGAACCATTTAATTCAGCATGTTTAGATATATATGTTGTAGATGATTTAGAGAAAGATGAGGAAATGTTTCCATTAACCGACTTAGAATGTAAATCAATCGCTTTACCTTTTGAGAATAAATTAGTTGTAATGCCATTGCTGCATTTTTATTAGGAAATTATATTCGTCACTATTACCATTGTAACCACTAAAATACTCAAGTCTAACACTAATCATAAATTATATGTTAAGAACTTACGAATTTAAATCAATTTTCTTTCTGAGGCTTTAAAAATTGAGCCTTTCATCACCCCAAGAAAAATTAAAAAAGGAAACTTTAAGAAAAATATTGAAAATAATTCCAATAATATTGAAAATGAGGAAAATAATAACAATAATAATAATAAAGAGAATATTTCTGGACGTTGATGTACTAACGAACAGTACATACAACTGGCCCAACGACACCAAGCACGGGCTTGTTAACGCACGGACCCAAGCATAAATGCAACCCACCTCCCGTCCAACCGACCGAGGGGCACGCCGCATAACGTACGGTAGCGAAAGATCGCGGACATGCAAATACAAAAATAACATTATACAAAAGTTCCTAAGGATTACATAAATAACGTAAGAGTAAAGTTTTAAGTGTAGAAATTGAAGTAGCATTATTTATTAGATGGAAAAGATTGTTATAGTTACAGCATAATACTCGAAAGGGGTTATGAATAGAATAATTAGAACTACAAGCTTGAAGAGATAGTGGAAGAAAGTTTCTAGAACATCTGATCGGAACTGCAAAACTAATTTGGCTGATTAACTCAGAAGAATCAATTTCCCCATTAATTAGTTTGTGTAAGAAAATTACACCCAGCATGGTTCTACGATCAGAAAGAGAAGGAAGGTTTATTAGTAAAAGTCTACTACGATAAGAAGGCAAGCGAGTATTAGTATTCCAGTTAAGACCGCGGAGTGCAAAGAGCAGAAATTGTTTTTGTACCGATTCTAATCTATCCTGATGAACCTTGTATTGGGGACACCAAATACAAGAACCATGTTCAAGAATAGGTCGGACAAGAGAAGTATAAAGAGTTTTAGTAATGTAGGGATCGTTAAATTCCTTCGACCAACGCTTAATGAAACCCAGGACACCAAAAGCACGATTAGCGGTGAAAAAGATATGCTTGTCAAACTTATGCTTGGGATTTAAAAGGATACCCAAATCATCAACCGACTCAATTCGAACAAGCGGCTTACCATTAACAATATAATTATTAATTCGCCTGTAAAAGGACATTACGTTACACTTACCACAATTAAGATTTAATAAATTTACCCGACACCAGGCTTGAAAACTATCAAGATCAGTTTGCACCCTTTGACCAGATAAGAAATCAGTAGATGACAGACAAATTTTAACATCATCGGCATACATCAGCACCCGGGAGTGATTTACAACAGAAGGAAGGTCATTTATAAACAGAGTAAATAATAAGGGGCCAAGATGACTTCCTTGTGGAACTCCGGAAGTAACTTGAACAGACCTAGAAACTAAGCCTTTGAAATACACTTTTTGGGTTCTAAGAGTTAAATAGTTGGAGATCCAAAGAATTAAGTTATTTGGAAATCCCAGAAGGTGAAGTTTATGAAGTAAAAGAGAATGATTAACAGAGTCAAAGGCCTTACTGAAATCAGTGTAAATAACGTCTGTTTGCTTTTTAGATTGAAATCCCTTAATGACAAATGAAGTGAATTCCAATAGGTTAGTGGTAGTAGATCTATATTTCACAAACCCATGCTGGCAGGGTGAAATTATAGATCTACATAAATGTTGAAGTTGAGAAGTTATTAATTTCTCAAAAATCTTAGGAATAGCAGACAACTTAGAAATACCTCTATAGTTCTCAACATTAGACTTGTTTCCTTTTTTATGGAGAGGAATAATAAATGATTCTTTCCAAATTTTGGGGAAAGAGCACAACTCCACGGACAGTTTAAAAATAAAAAATAGTGGCTTTAAAATACCTTCAGCACAGTACCTAAGCACACAGCTTGGTACTCCATCAGGTCCCGGTGAAAATACGGGCTTAATGGCCTTTAAATCACGTAGAAGCGAACTTTCAGTTATTAAAGGTCCAAAAATGCAATTGGAGTTATTTACATGATAAGGATAAGGCGAAACCATATGATAAGGTTGTGAACTATAAGTCGTTTGAAAAAATTCGGCAAAAAGATCGTCAATAGCCTGATCTGAGTCAGCTGTCCTTTTTTTTCGAAAAATACAGTTGATGGAAGTGTTGATGACCTACGCTTCGCATTAACGAAGTTATAAAACCTTTTAGGATCCCGCTGAAACTGTAACCTACAGCTTCTGAGGTAGTTATAATAACAGTGTATATTAAGTACAGAGAATAGCGCGAAAAATCCAAGAAAGAGCCAGATTTCTTGAACTTTTTGTACAATCTCGACTTTCTATTTTTTAAGTTAGTTAAATCCCGTGTACACCACGCAGGTTTGTTAGACCTACGAGGGTTACAAAATGGAACACAGGAATCAATTAATGAATTTAAAGTTAAATAAAAATATTCGATTGCACAATCCATATCTCTACACATGTACAGCTGGGACCAGTCAGTCTGGGTTAGGAGCAGAGCAAGTTTAGAAAAATCGGTTTTCCGAAATTTACGAACTCGCTCTGCAAATTTTCTGCCTGGGCTTGGCATCCTGGCTGGTAAGTCAATCAACACTTCCAAATATGGGTGATAAGGATCTTCAGGAATGGATATAGGTATAGTCCGGGAGACAGAATAGAAGGAGGAATCCAAGACAAAAATAAGATCAAGCATTTTATGTAACGAATTTGGGATACCATTGATTTTACACAATGACATCCCAAATAAACTATCAGTAAAATCATGCTGAGTCGTGGGTGTCAACACGCTGGAGTCAGGACTAGAAATCCAGGTAGTTCCGGCAATATTAAAATCACCAAGAACTACAAGAAAATCACGATCAGAAAGCATAGATGAGACAGAATGTATAGCAGAAGCATGCGAAGAATAAACAGAGAAATCTGAAAAAGGTGGTATATATGAACAAGTAATAAAAAACCAAACACCACAAAAACTAACTTTAACAGCAATAAATTCAATATCTACAGAGCTATCGGTTATTACTATCTCAGATGACAAATCAACGTCAACAGCAATAAGTACACCACCACCACGACGAGTAGTGCGATCTTTTCTATATATAGAGAATTTATTAGAAAGAATTTCAGAATTAAGAATGTCGGGCCTTAGCCATGTTTCAGAAAAGACAACGACATGGAAAGGGAAAGTTAGGCCATTTAGATAAAGATTACTAAGTTTACTACAAAGACCTCTTACATTCTGATAGCCCAATGAGAGGGAGGATGTTAGTTTTTTGAACTATCAGATACTACAATATGTGGGTTAGAACTACCACCGGAGGAAGGAAGAGATCGGAGGTCGATTTTTCTTTTTTGCCGTATATTCCTTAACAACTAAGTGGTCGGGCCAGAATTCTTTGCAACAAATGTTGTTGAAATACTCTGCCGGAACACTTATTTTAAATGACGATATTTCCCGATAATACGTGAATTTGAACTTTTCCACCGTAATGTGTGCTTTAGATTTAGCCTGTATAAAGGCCTTCACATCATCTGATGTAGCATCTGGGGCAAGCCTAGAAACAAAGATTTGTTTCCGTGGTTTTTTGTTGTTTTTGTACCGATTCTAATCTATCCTGATGAACCTTGTATTGGGGACACCAAATACAAGAACCATATTCAAGAATAGGTCGGACAAGAGAAGTATAAAGAGTTTTAGTAATGTAGGGATCGTTAAATTCCTTCGACCAACGCTTAATGAAACCCAGGACACCAAAAGCACGATTAGCGGTGAAAAAGATATGCTTGTCAAACTTATGCTTGGGATTTAAAAGGATACCCAAATCATCAACCGACTCAATTCGAACAAGCGGCTTACCATTAAGAATATAATTATTAATTCGCCTGTAAAAGGACATTACGTTACACTTACCACAATTAAGATTTAATAAATTTACCCGACACCAGGCTTGAAAACTATCAAGATCAGTTTGCACCCTTTGACCAGATAAGAAATCAGTAGATGACAGACAAATTTTAACATCATCGGCATACATCAGCACCCGGGAGTGATTTACAACAGAAGGAAGGTCATTTATGAACAGAGTAAATAATAAGGGGCCAAGATGACTTCCTTGTGGAACTCCGGAAGTAACTTGAACAGACCTAGAAACTAAGCCTTTGAAATACACTTTTTGGGTTCTAAGAGTTAAATAGTTGGAGATCCAAAGAATTAAGTTATTTGGAAATCCCAGAAGGTGAAGTTTATGAAGTAAAAGAGAATGATTAACAGAGTCAAAGGCCTTACTGAAATCAGTGTAAATAACATCTGTTTGCTTTTTAGATTGAAATCCCTTAATGACAAATGAAGTGAATTCCAATAGGTTAGTGGTAGTAGATCTATATTTCACAAACCCATGCTGGCAGGGTGAAATTATAGATCTACATAAATGTTGAAGTTGAGAAGTTATTAATTTCTCAAAAATCTTAGGAATAGCAGACAACTTAGAAATACCTCTATAGTTCTCAACATTAGACTTGTTTCCTTTTTTATGGAGAGGAATAATAAATGATTCTTTCCAAATTTTGGGGAAAAAGCACAACTCCACGGACAGTTTAAAAATAAAAAATAGTGGCTTTAAAATACCTTCAGCACAGTACCTAAGCACACAGCTTGGTACTCCATCAGGTCCCGGTGAAAATACGGGCTTAATGGCCTTTAAATCACGTAGAAGCGAACTTTCAGTTATTAAAGGTCCAAAAATGCAATTGGAGTTATTTACATGATAAGGATAAGGCGAAACCATATGATAAGGTTGTGAACTATAAGTCGTTTGAAAAAATTCGGCAAAAAGATCGTCAATAGCCTGATCTGAGTCAGCTGTCCTTTTTTTTTTCGAAAAATACAGTTGATGGAAGTGTTGATGACCTACGCTTCGCATTAACGAAGTTATAAAACCTTTTAGGATCCCGCTGAAACTGTAACCTACAGCTTCTGAGGTAGTTATAATAACAGTGTATATTAAGTACAGAGAATAGCGCGAAAAATCCAAGAAAGAGCCAGATTTCTTGAACTTTTTGTACAATCTCGACTTTCTATTTTTTAAGTTAGTTAAATCCCGTGTACACCACGCAGGTTTGTTAGACCTACGAGGGTTACAAAATGGAACACAGGAATCAATTAATGAATTTAAAGTTAAATAAAAATATTCGATTGCACAATCCATATCTCTACACATGTACAGCTGGGACCAGTCAGTCTGGGTTAGGAGCAGAGCAAGTTTAGAAAAATCGGTTTTCCGAAATTGACGAACTCGCTCTGCAAATTTTCTGCCTGGGCTTGGCATCCTGGCTGGTAAGTCAATCAACACTTCCAAATATGGGTGATAAGGATCTTCAGGAATGGATATAGGTATAGTCCGGGAGACAGAATAGAAGGAGGAATCCAAGACAAAAATAAGATCAAGCATTTTATGTAACGAATTTGGGATACCATTGATTTTACACAATGACATCCCAAATAAACTATCAGTAAAATCATGCTGAGTCGTGGGTGTCAACACGCTGGAGTCAGGACTAGAAATCCAGGTAGTTCCGGCAATATTAAAATCACCAAGAACTACAAGAAAATCACGATCAGAAAGCATAGATGAGACAGAATGTATAGCAGAAGCATGCGAAGAATAAACAGAGAAATCTGAAAAAGGTGGTATATATGAACAAGTAATAAAAAACCAAACACCACAAAAACTAACTTTAACAGCAATAAATTCAATATCTACAGAGCTATCGGTTATTACTATCTCAGATGACAAATCAACGTCAACAGCAATAAGTACACCACCACCACGACGAGTAGTGCGATCTTTTCTATATATAGAGAATTTATTAGAAAGAATTTCAGAATTAAGAATGTCGGGCCTTAGCCATGTTTCAGAAAACACAACGACATGGAAAGGGAAAGTTAGGCCATTTAGATAAAGATTACTAAGTTTACTACAAAGACCTCTTACATTCTGATAGCCCAATGAGAGGGAGGATGTTAGTTTTTTGAACTATCAGATACTACAATATGTGGGTTAGAACTACCACCGGAGGAAGGAAGAGATCGGAGGTAGATTTTTCTTTTTTGCCGTATATTCCTTAACAACTAAGTGGTCGGGCCAGAATTCTTTGCAACAAATGTTGTTGAAATACTCTGCCGGAACACTTATTTTAAATGACGATATTTCCCGATAATACGTGAATTTGAACTTTTCCACCGTAATGTGTGCTTTAGATTTAGCCTGTATAAAGGCCTTCACATCATCTGATGTAGCATCTGGGGCAAGCCTAGAAACAAAGATTTGTTTCCGTGGTGGAATACCTGTAAGGGTCTTCTTGGTAGCCAAAGCAGTTGCATCCAATGGAGCCACAGCATTGGTTACTAGACCAGTTGATTCGATTGGTATATTATCACTAGAGTGTTGATCTGGAACAACAGTGTTAATAGCTAGCGAATCAGAATGCTCTACGGGGTCAGAAGGAAAAACATCCATGGGTATGATGCTATTCTCGTCACTTCTGATTATTAAACTATGAGGAGACAGGGACGATAAATTTATCAATTCAATTCAAAGTTTCATACTTTTAAATTCGTTCTCCAAGTCGGAAAAACCATCGAACAGTTTTTTAAACCGCCCGAAAATGTCACCAAAGCCTTTCTTAGTCTGCCTCATAAGACCCATATTATCCCTTTCAACATCCCTACAGGATACACATGTCCACTTGAGGCCAGATTTTGACTCAATCTGGTCCACAATTCTGCCGTTAAGGCCAGCACATTTTTCGTGTGATACATTATCACACAGCCAGCAGCAAACAAAGCCCATCTTAGAGTTTGCTCTAACCTGGCAATTTTTAGTATAGCAGACAAATATTTTATTAAAAGAAAAATGTAAATAGATAAAAAATAAAATTAACAGGAACCACTGCACAAGAAATATAAAGTACAAAATAAAAAAGAAGGCACCCTAGGTTTGTTGATGCTGATTTGTACTTACGCACAACAACACCAATTAGAAAATATTAAAGCGCGGGCGCGTCGACCGAAATCTGCACAACGGAATACAAAGCGAAGAGAGAAACCGTAACCAACACCAACGATAGAGGTGCGCGAGAGCGTTAAGCAAGCATTTAAAGCGCGGATTAGTAGAAATACAAAAACAAATATAAGCACAATGCAAACTGTACAAATCAACCACAAGATTGCTTGTGATGCAGTTTGTTGTTGTATTTGAACAAATTTAGTAAATATTAATGATATTAAATTGCAATTTAGTGTCCAACAATGTGTTCACACAACCGATGTATAACACACGTCACAAGAACAAAAAAAAACACAAGTTATCACTTGATATCACGAGGAAAATAAACAAAAACGATGCGCAAGAAAAAAAACACGTCCGTTGCGAATGCGAAGCGAATGCGAATGTGTGGGATTGATGTTGGGCGGCTTTTTCTAGGTTTTATCCGGCCAAGTCGTATGTCTCTTGTATGCGTATTGCTCGTTCCATCTCGTCCTCTTTGCTTAGCGCTGATCCTGATGTGACTTCATCGAATAGGCCTCCTGGGAGTCGCAATTCTCTCCCATATAATAGGTAGGCGGGGCTCTATCCCGTGGTCTCTGATCGACTGCTATTGAATGCCAGTATGAGTTCCGGTATGGCGTCGCCCCATCGTGTATGTCGGTCTCCCGTAAACTGGGCTATCATGGTTTTGATGGTTCTGTTTGCCCGTTTGGCTGGGTTCTCTTGAGGAGTGTATGGGGCCGTGAATTGTTGTTGTACGCCCCATTTTTTCATCTGGGCCTTTACTTTGTGGCTGGTGAATTGTACGCTATTGTCGGAAATAAATACCTTCGGTGTTCCACAGCGTGTTCGGATGCGCTCCTTGAAGGTGCGTAGTACGACGTCGGCGGTGGATTTCCGACCGGCGGCCATTTTGACCCATTTGGTAAACTTATCGATGAACACTAATAGCATGGTGTTCCCGTGACTCGATCATGGGAGCAGTCCGACGAAATCGACGCAAATTGTCTCCCAGGGGGCTCGTGCGATCTGCGTCAGTATTTTTCCGGCCGCTCTTTTTTTGCACACCTTATATTTTTCGCAGTTTTGGCATTGCTGTACGAATTTCGTAATATCTCGGTGCATCCCTGGCCAATAATACCGTGACATGATTCGATGTTTCGTTCTCCTGACGCCTAGGTGACCGGCTGTTGGCTGGCAGTGGTTTTCGTTGAGTACCCTGCTCTGCTGTTGCTTTGCTACGCAGAGTTACCACGGCTGAGTATCTTCGTCGGTTGCCCATGATAGGAAGTGGCGGCACAGTTGTCCCTTTTGGATGGTGTAGTTGGGTTGTGTTTCTGGCGTTTTCTGCACTGCAATGAGTTTTCTTGGTTGGGTTCTATATCAGAGCTGTGCGCCTCCTCGCTAGGGTTTCGTGAAAGTGCCTCTGCTATTACATTGAGCTTTCTTTTCCGATACCGCACCTCGAAACTGTACGGCTGCAAGGCTGGTGCCCACCTGGCGATCCGTCCATTTGAGGGCCAGGTGGTCGGTCACTACGATAAAATGGTACCCTTCGAGGTACATTCGCATTTTTTGGGTTCCCCATAGAATAGCTAGACATTCTCTTTCTGTGGCCGAGTAGTTTAGTTCCTCTTTGCGTAGTTTTCGGCTTTCATATACGATCACATGTTCCCCTTCTTCATCTCCTTACGTTAGCACCGCGCCTAATCCGCTGATACCTGTAAGATAAAATTTTTTGTGAAGTCGGGGCAGGCGGGGACTGGTGCTTCTGTTAAGGCTTGTTTGAGAGCAGTAAACGCTTCCTCGTGTTCTTGGCTCCACTCAATTTTTCTTCCCTTCTTGATTAGCTTGTACAGGGGCTTGGCTAGTTCCGTGAAGTCTGCCACAAAACGTCTATACCAAGATGCTACTCCCACGACTGTGGACTTCTCGCGTTGTCTGTGGTTGTGGTAGCTCTTTGATGGCTTTGACCTGGTCGGGATCGGTGTGTATGCCTTCCGCGCTCACCACATGTCCAAAGTATTTAGGCTTGCTGGCACTTCTCGGGGTTGATGCGTAGATCGGCTTGTCGTAGTCGCCTTAGCACCTCTTGTAATTTTTGAAGGTGTTCTTGCGGGCGAACTACAATGTTTACAATATCGTTCAGATAGGCAAATGCAAGGGGTTGCATTTCTGGACCGATTATTGTGTCGAGCGCTCTTTGGAACTTGGTGAGTGCGGTGTGGAGCCCAAACGGCATCACTTTCCATTGGAATAAGCCCAGTCCTGGTACTGTGAATGCCGTGTACTGTCTGCTCTGTTCGTCCATGGGGATTTGCCAATACCCACTTTTTAGGTTTAATGCGCTGATTTACTTGGCCTCGCGGAGTTGGTTGAGGATGTGATCCATCCTCTCCGAGTGGGCGTTTAGCTGCCTGTAAGCGATGCAGAGTCTCCATTCGTTATTTTTCTTTCGCACGAGCACTACTGGTGCGCTGTAGGCGGAATGTGATGGTTCGATCAAGTCTTGTTCGAGGAGTTCGTTCAATTGCTTGCGGATGATAGCTCGTATAGCCGGATTTCGCGGGTAGTACCGTTGTTTGATTGGTACGTTATCCTTCATGTAGATGCGGTGTTTTGTGATTGGGGTGATACCGCTCATTCTATTAAAATAAGCGAGCTCTCGATGATTTCTTGCTTGGGTGCCGCTGCCGTCGTGGTCCAGCTTAGGATGGCCTTTGTTCCTTGGCGTTTTATTCTGGGCGCTGTGGTGACTGGTTTTTGCGATGTGTTTTTCCTTGTCCTTGGTTTGGGGGTTTCATAGTGGGGGTTAATCCTCCGCAGGTAAACACTGCTCCCCAGTAGGCTAGGAAATCTAAGCCGAGGAGGATGTCATCGACCACATCGGCGAGTATGAGAAAAGCGACTATTGTTTGTTCGCCCAGTTGATGTGGAATTTCCAGAGTCTGGGTCACCACTCGGTGTGTCCCATCGACTAGGCGGATTGCCTCCTCCACTTGTTGCCAGCGGCCGAGTGACGTCATTTTTTCGGCCATGGTCTCGCTCATAAAGCTGCGTGTTGCGCCGGTGTCGATGGCTGGTTCCACCAGCTTTCCCCCGATCTGGATTCGGGCGAGCAGACGGCGTCCGTTGAACTTTAGGGATGTGGTGGGCGGACTCCGTGTGCTCCTGCCCCTGGGTGTCCGCTTTGTCCCCGAGGCCGTTGTAGTTTCCCTCTGTCTGTCGGCAGCACTCCTTGGTTTGGATGTTGTCACGTCCACACACCCAACAGTATAACCTGGGTGTGTTGGTGCAACTTCTGGCGATGTGGCCGGCATTTTTCATCGGCGGCACAGGTTGAATCCTTGAAAGTTGCCCACTATGGCTTGGGTAATCGTGGCACTGGGAGGGGGTGGGATACCCTTGTGGTGCTGTGCAGGTAAGTAGGCGCTCGAATTCTACTTGAAGTCTACTCGACTGTTGCGGTAAGTCAACTCCAACTTGTGCTCTTCGTTGAGGTTGGTGAATCGCATGATCTTACGCAATTCTCGCACGTATTCTTTGGCCCGTTCCCGTAGTCGTTGGTGATGGCGGGTGATTTCTTCCATGGCTCGCTCCTGGTAGTCGGTTGGCACATAGTAGCGTAAGAACTCCCGTTTGAACGATACCCAGGCATCTCGATTGGGCTGGTGTGCCACCAATCTAGAGCATCTCCTCGGAGTAGTATGACCATTGCTCCCGCTGCCTGGTCTAACTCTATTCCATACGCGCAAGCTAATTTCTCTATTCACTTGATAAATTCCAACGGGTTTCCGCGTCCATAGAATTCTTCGCCCCAGCTGCGAATGATACCGATCGGAGCTACTCGTGTATTGTTCCTGGTGGTCTGGGCGTCGGGTGTGCTGGATCTCCACCGGGGTGACGTCTTTTCGTTCGGGGCTCACTATGGTCTTCTTGTTCATAATGGGTACCTGGAGTACCCTTCCGGGGGCTGTGAGGGTTGATGTTTCTGGTGGCACCAGTGATGGTGCTCGGGAATGTCTCTGGGACAAGAAAATGATCCGCTCTCTTGTGGTCTCGTTATGTGGTTCAGTTTTGATGCGTCCGTGACTTGTATTCGTTTCTGATTTTGTCGAAACCTTTTCTGTAGACTTCGCATGGGGTACTGTCTTTTTTATATTTCGAGAGCTCTAACAGTGTAGAGTGACTGTTTATTGTCCATGGTGGAAATTTTTCTTTGTATTTGCGTTCTGGTGAGATGAATATGTTTAGAGCTGCAGCTTCTTTGATGATCATTTCTAGGCTTGATGGCTTTTTTATTGCTCTTTTCCGTTTAAGTTGCCTGAGTAGTGTATTTTGTAAGGAAGATCCATGTGCATTGGTTATGTTTTTAATATGTCGTCCAATGCTCCATTGGAATCTAGTGTTTAAGTCGGGGAGTCCTGTTTCTGCCAGCATGTTTTTTATTGGGGTAGTACGGAGGGCGCCTAATGAGAGTCTGATGGAGGAATGGAAGGGAGTGAAAAGTTTTGAAAAATTTGTTTTGTTTGTTTTACTGTAAATTGAAAAACCGTAGTCAATCTTGGCGAGTATTATTGACTTAGCTATATTAATGAGGGATGAGGTGTTGCTTTTTAACTTAAAGCTACTTAAACATTTAATTATATTTAGTCTATAATTTAATGAGTTAGTTATAGCTTTGACATGTTCGTTCCAATTATATTTACTGTCGAATGTTAAACCTAGAATTTTGAGGTGTTGTGTTTTCGGTATGCTTACATTATTTATTGTAATATCTATGTTAGAGCAATTGTGTTTTCTGCATATATGTAGGTGATATTTTTGTTCCAGTGAGTTAGGATCGGTTATATGGGTCTCTTGTAGGGCTATTATATGTGGGTTTTGGTTTTTTATTAAGAGAGAGAGATTATGGTATTTGTCTTTATATCCATTTATGTTCCATTGTAATATTTTTAAAGTCATTATGCTAGTGAGTGAGTTGTGTTAATTCGTTTTGTATTGGTTCTTGTGTTAGTTTTATAATCTCTCCCTTGCTCGGTATCCCTCTCGGCTCAGCGAAACTGCGCTTTAATGCATAGATCATTATAGGCTTTCGTAGGGACCGAGAAAGAGAGCGAGCACAGCCTAAAAGGGCTTTGAGAGGTTTTATCACAACTCAACGTCTTCTATGATACTATCCGTATCAGAGAGCGTTGAGTGATTTTGGTTGTTGGTGTTATATTTATTTCTTTCGTAATTGATGTGTGAGTCTGTTTCTGAGTCGCTTGAGGTAATCTTTTCTGTGTGAGTTGAGTGTTTCGTTATCTTGAGTGTTTGTTTTTTCGGTTTGCTTAAGTTGTTTTCTATGTTTGCTTTTGTATATTTTGTGATTGTGAAGTCAAAAGGTTTTTCGGGTGTGCTTTTAGTTTTTATTTTGTCTTTAGAATTGTTTTCTTTATTGGAGTTGGATGGTAAGATTTTTGTCTCGTTTTCTTTTGTGGTGTTTGTGTGGCGGTTATTTCTGAAAATGTTTTTTTCATATTTGTCGGTGTTTGTGTGTATTGTTTGTTATATTTCGTTTTGGCTTCGTACATAGTGCATTTTTCAGTGGTTTTTATTTTAATTATTTCTTGTGCTTCTTTAAATTTGGGACAGACTTTGTTGCTAGCCGCATGCTCTCCCTTACAGTTCATGCAGAAAGTACGAGTGCACTCAGTTGGATTGTGAACTGGTAGACCACATGGGTCACAAACCTTTGTGCCTTTGCAGTACTTTGCTGTGTGGCCTATAATTTGACAATTTTTGCAGCGCATTGGGTTTAGTATATATTCTTTAACCTTTACGACATGCCATGATATTTGTATTTTTTGGGGAAGATTGTATAGATTGAAGGTGAGCTGCACCACGCCAGAGGGAATTGTTTTGCCATTAATGAGTTTTGTGAATTTATATACATCGACAACTCCTTGAGACTTAAGTTCCTTAAGTATTTCTTCGTTTGGTATGTTGTTAAGGCATGGGGCGTATACTGTGCCTTTGCAGTGATTAAGATTTTTGTGGTATTCACATGATATTTGGCAGATACCATGGAGTTCTTTGGAAGCGATGAATTTCTCTGCTATTGTTGCATTCTCTACGAATATTAGTAGATTTCCATCGCACGCTCTACAGCAAAACACGAGTATGTGGAGATTGGGTTTTTAGTGTCGGTAGCTAACATAATAATGAATTTGGGATAAGGTAAATTAGGAGTTGGGAGTTCTGGGAAAGCTTCCGACATTGGTGTAGGCATTTTATACTATGTTCCCGAAGAGAAAATAGTATATTGGGCTTGCGAAATGTCCGTCTGTCCGTCTGGCCGTCTGTCCGTCTGTCCGTATGAACGCAATTTTTTTGCCTTTATCTTTGAGCTAGAGCAACCAAACTTGGTACACCTGTTGGTGTATACCGTCAATTTATGAAGTGTCGAGATTGACCCCCTACCATATGATATCCCCAAAACACGTTTTTCAAGGGCTATATCTCCTACAGTTTAAAAGATAGAGTTACCTAATTTGGCATACAGACTAATGTTGACCACCTGGATGAATCTGCAAAGGAGAAAAATTTATATCTCTCACACCTTTACGGGTAGTCTCCAAATTTGGCACACAGACTAATGTTAACATTCTGGACAAATCTGCATCAAAAAATTTTGACCCTCCCACCCCTCCCCCGCAAATGAGAAAAATCTATATCTCCCACACCTGTACAGGTACAGTCACCAAATTTGGCATACATACTAATGTTGACCCTCTGGACAAATCTGCATCTCCACAAAGGAGCAAAATCTATATCTCAAAGACCTGTGCAGTTTTTTTCGTGTCTCTTTCTGAACACACAAATAACTAAATTATATAGGACTAGGAACATAGTATTCTGCAGTCGGGTGCGTCCGACTGCAACGTTCTAACTTGTTTGTTTTGGTTTTGGGGCTGTCGCTTAGTATTGCAAAGCGATTCGCCCCTTGACTTGTGCCCGGTGGGCATAGCTGTAGATTTGACTTACTTTATGCTTTTATGCTTTTGTTTATATTGAAAGGTGAAGAATAAGTGTACAAAAAGAAAAAGGCGCTTGAAAAATTGAACTGAACTCTGCGATAACACAACCGATCGGTACGAGGTCAAGTCGACGACTGAAAAAGGGGGTACTAAATCTATACAAATGTATGTAACAGGCAGAAGGAGACATCTCCGACCCTAAAAAGTGTATATATTCTTGAGCCGTGTCAAAAGATATTTCGATTTGGCCATATCCGTCTGTCTGTCCGTCTGTCCGTATGAACGCGTCGATCAAGAGCTAGAGACACCAAATTTGGAATGTAGGTTCCTGTATACCATACGAAAATCAAGTTTGTTTTATATTTCAGATATCTCCCCAAGTTCCCCCGCAAATCGATAAAAACCGTTTAACAGTAACAATTTTCAAGATATAGCTTTAAGATTTGGCATGCACAATTCTCCCTCAATAGTCCAATAGTCCCTCTTAATCTACTGTCCAAATTTCAAGTCGATGGGATAATATAACATAATAACACGGAAGTTATTCACGAAAGAAGATTCAGTGCTGCAGCGAGGGGAAGAAGAAGCACAGTCACCATTTTAAATGCCTCGCTTGCGCTGTCGCTTGCGCGGTGGCTCGTGTGTGTGCGTCTTTGTGTATGTGTAAGTTTACGAAGATGCGATCGGAAATTTTTGACCTGGGTACAGGGAGTTTCGTTAGCGGGTATACTCGACTACAGCATTCTTACTTGTTTTATAAAGTAAAATACCACAGTTTTTTTTTTCTTGGCTCCTTGGCTGATTATCGTGATACTAATAATAATAATAATAAACATGACAATAGCTTCTTGTCTGAGCATAAAGTAAGTAATAACAGTATTTGGTTTAATTGCGCGCCTGTGGGGCGTCGCAAAGTGTAGTCGATGACTTTATTAATCCCTGTACCCATAAAATCGGTAAAAAGCGGGTACTAAGTCTGTGCATATGCATGTAACGGGCAGAAGGAGACACCTCCGACCCTATAAAGTATGTATATTCTTGATCAGCATCAAAAGAGATTTCGATTTGGCCATGTCCGTCTGGCTGTCCGTCCGTTCGTCTGTCCGTCCGTATGTATGAACGCAAGGATCTCAGCAACTATTAGAGCTAGAGACACAAAATTTTATTTTAGATCCGAGATATTCCCCCGGGGTCATTGTTTTAGTTTCTGTTATTTAACATGTGTCTATTTAAGTCGGGTGGACTCATTGTTGTTGTTGTTGGGCTTGTGCCCTGCAACTGTTCACTGTTGTAACTGTTCTTAGCGTGTGTGTTGTTTTTATTCGATTTGGGTTTTTTATATGTGGATCGGTTTTTGTTTGTTAGTTTGTTTACTGTTGACGCTCGCTGATCACTAGGCAACCGTTCGCAAATCTTTACTTCTCGAAGCTTAGATTTGCACTGATTTGCTAAATTAAGAGAAGCAATCTCAAATTGCAGCTCGACAAATCGAGTTTATGAAAAAAGAAACAGAGTTCTTAGGTCACATCATAACAACTGTCAAAGCAATCAAAATTTAAGAAGTACAAAAGTTTCCAATACCTAAAACACCCAAACAAATAAAATCATTCCTTGGACTTTGCGGTTAATATCGAAAGTTATACCCAACTTTGCTAAAATAGCTAAGCCAATGACATCAAAATTGAAAAAGGTGCAACAATGGACACAAAAAACCAGAAATATGTATTAGCATTTGAAAAAATTAAAACGGTAATAATGTCCGATCCGAAATTAATCTATCCAAGCTTCGAGAAACCATCCTCACTAACTACCGCTGCGAGTAATATTGCTGTAGGTGCAGTGTTATCAAAAGATGGCAAACCCATTTGCTATGGCAGCAGAACTTTTAATGAACATGAAATTAATTATTCGGCAATAGAAAAATAACTCTTAGCTATTGTCTGGGCCACCAAATATTTGAGGTCCTACCTTTTTGGAAGAAAATTCGAGATCGTCAGTGATCACAGACCTTTAGTCTGGCTTAACAATATAAAAGAATCAAACATGAAATTTCAAAGATGGCGAATCAAACTAAATGAGTTTGATTACCATATCAAATATGCCTACTAGACCTTCCTGTTTTCCAAATTAACTCTATCAGTAATAACCAGAGCTCGCACATAACCGTCAACCATTTCAAACTGTCCGAACAAAACCGATCATCTACGAACAATATGAGAGCGTGGAGCGAACAAACACATTCAAAAGTGTTTTCGCTCAACAGCTGTTCCGCTCAGAGCAAGACACATGGTCTTGTGTTTTATTTGGTCCAGTCTTTCGCTGACTACTTTGATCTTACATTTTCGTCAAAAGTGTTTTTGTGTATGTATGCGTGTGTCTGCGTGACTATTGCGTGCCAGCGAACTTGAGTTGGCGATTTTTAGTCGCAATTACATACATACATATGCATTGGAGCTTAACCATTGTGAATGTGTGGTTCGTGAACAAAATAAAAAAGTATATTTGTTTTTCAAATTTGATAATGGAAAATCTATTTGTAATGTGTGTGGTCTGAAGCTGAGCGGAAAGCGGAAAGAGCATTCACCGCCCTGCACTTTATTTTAAATGAGAGGCGCAGCTCACTAAAAGCAGAAAACATAAACTCTTTGTTAATTGTTAAATTGAATTTAGAATTCAAAAAATGTATGTATTAATGCAATGTTTGTAATTTCTTGTTTTTCTTCATTACATTATGCCGCTTCTTTTCTCTTTCTCGCACACAGCAAGAAAAAAACACTTTATCCAGACACTTATTGCACAGTAATCTTTTAAAAACAGTTTTGCAGCGAGCGCTCAATTAAAAGTGTCTCACTGAGCTGTTGTTGAGAAACCGATTCGTTTGTTCGGTTAAGGCAAACACACTCGAACCGAAGAGCGCAAGAGAGTGATCGTGCATGCAACATTTTTTTCTGTTTTGTCAGTCTGCGTTTGAAAAATCGGTTGACGGTTATTTGCTCTGGTTATACTTTAAATAAAATATTAGATCTTGCTTTTACTAACGACTATCTAAATGCTTCCATCACCAGGTCAACTCCCCTCTCTGTGCCTGAAGATTTATACCATCCTACATTACAAATTTATATTTTCTAAGCCTTTTAGCTCACCTTCTTCCATTTCGTCTGAGCCATATCGTTGCTTTCGCAAAGGTAATTTTACTTTACTTAATCAACTGATCTCTGCAACTGATTGGGTTTTGCTTGACAACGCAGTTGATATTGATAACGCTCTAATCTCATTCTATGTAACACTTAACTCTCTATTAGACATATGTATTCCTAACTCTTTTCGCAAATCAATTTGTGCTAAGCCCCTTGGCTTACACCCAGACTCTCAAACTTAAAAAAATTAAGTTTAAATATTTTAAAAAGTTTAAGATGTCTGGTTCTAGTCTTGACTTATCTAAATATTCTATTGCTAAATCGAACTTCTTTCTTCTTAACTCACAATGTTGGAATATATAGCCCGATGCAAAAGACAATTTGCATATGATTTTTCTTCAGTATTTCTTCATCTAACAATATTTTTGCTCCCATTATTTCCGCGCCATCCCTTCTATCTGCTATTAAGTCCGTAAAACTTTCTTAATCTCCTGGGCCTCATAATATCCCAAGTTGTGTGTCAAAGGAGTGTAGCTCTTCTTTAATTCATCCCTTACTAAAACTTTTTAATCTTTTCCTTACTACGGAAGTCTTTCCATCTCTTTGCAAAGTTGTCTGCTATCCCAAAATTATTTGAGAAAATTATTACAGAACCTTTGCAGCATCTCTGTAAATCTATAATTTCATCATCCCAACATGGATTTATAAAGAGTACTAGGACAAACTTGCAGGAGTTTTCATATATCATAAGTTAATCATTCCAAAAGAAAATGCAAACTGATGTAATTTACACTGACTTCAGTAAAGCATTTGACTCTGTAAACCATGATCTTTTAATTTATAAACTTAATTGTATTGGTTTTTCTATCTCATTTCTGTCTTGGATTTCTTCTTATTTAAAAAATAGAACCCAAAAAATACTACTTAGATCTACAATTTCTAAATCTGTTTTTGTAACTTCTGGTGTACCCCAAGGAAGTCCCCTTGGTCCTTTATTCTTTACACTTTTTATTAACGATCTTCCATCTATTTTATTACACTCACGTATACTCATGTATGCAGATGATGTAAAACTTATTCTATCATTTAATATTCGTCTCCAAACTAGAATATGACTTAAATTCTATGCAACTTTGGTGCTTGGCTAATCACCTTCCTCTCAATTGCTGTAAGTGCATGTTTATGACTTTCTGTCGATCTAAGCCCTATCTTGGTAACTATACTATTGATAACTTTGCCTTAAAATGTATGACCTCTGTTAAAGACTTGGGTGTTACTTTTGATTCGAAGCTTAACTTTAACTTGCATATTTCCTCTATTGTTAACTTTGCCAAGGGCGTACTCGGATTCATGAAGCGTTGGTCGAAGGAATTTAACGATCCTTTCACTACAAAATTGCATTATGTGTCGCTCGTACGCCCTGTTTTGGAATACTGCTCACCAGTGGCGTAGATAGCTTTATGCAAAGGGGGGGATGGATTCTGGAAAATTAAAATTTTCTTTTGTTTTTTTTTTTGGTCTTCCCATTTTGCTCATATTTAATTAATTCTAAAATACTTATATGTATCTCGACAGAATAATATCAAGTTTTAAAAATTCTTTACACAGCCCAAATCGAAAGAGCTAGCGAGCTGGAAGTGCACACTAATGCGGTGTTTTGGGAAATTCCACCCGCAAGCGTGGAAAATCGCGGATAAGTGTTGTGTAAAACTTTTTGTTTATCATCCAATAGGCTTCCAACTCATTTTCCAGGATCTGTACAAAAATCATTTGACGCATATTTCAACGATTTTAGAAAATTAACACCCGCGGGCGGAAAATCATGTGATTTGAATCATATTTATTTTCAAAGCTCCACACAAGAGAAAATTAAACGTGGTGGTTATTAATTTTTTAAACTTTTCAAAACTTCATCAAAACAAATTCAAAAAAATGCTGATCGATATTAAGAAATCTCCATCACCATCACGGGCGTTAAATGAGAGTCAAGGAGAAATGTGTTAGGTTATGTTTTTCTTAGATTAACTTCAGTCGTTTTTCTACAAAAATAATTAGCAACGGAATAGCATAGGAATATTTACCCTACGGACGCAAAAATTGTGTTACGCTATTTTTTATATCTTTCTCACAACGTAAAAAGCTATTGAGTAAATAAAATCGAACAGGTCATCCGGGTGGGAAGGTTAAGCTAACAATTTTTTTTAAAAAAAATTATTGGGTTTTTTGTCAATATCGAATGAACCGTTCTTAAAGAAGAATAATTTCGTGATCCAAGGTCCATAACATAGACGTCCAGAAATTGATTGTTTGTATTTGGTTTTAATGTCAACAGCTTCAGCCATTTTTTTAATCTTCGTGGATTTTAGAAAACACACCCTTATTTGCTCGAATCGAGAGATCCATGGCTTGAGTTAAGTTTTAAGAGAAGAAACTCAATGGGGGGATTGATCCCCTTAACCCCCCCTCCCCTATCTACCCCACTGGTCTCCACAGTACAAAAATAGCGAGGTCCGTATTGAGTCGATCCAGAAGCAATTTCTTCTATTTGCCTTAAGTAGCTTAAATTGGGATCCTTGGGATCTTCGTCTGCCATCTTATCCCAGTAGACTCTTACTTTTAAATCTTCCGACTTTAGCTAACCGTAGAATAACTCTTGGTGTGGTTTTTATACATAATTTGATTAGTGGTGACATAGATTCTCCTTTTCTCGTCGTCTTTATTTATCTGTCCCTTGTAGACCTACAATAAAATTTTTTCCTTATCTCTTCCTACATGCACTACTGCTTATGTTTTACCAAAGAATATAAAGTCATACAGAAGGCGCATCACAAGCAAAAATTTCGTCGATTTGTTTTCACGTTTGTTGATGCGGGCAGGCGGTCAACGGGGTAAATATTCTAAAAATAGATTCCGTTTGCTTCGTTTCAAACGAGCCAAGCCTTGGCATGCACAGTCCAAATCACAGCTTTCATTCTCTTTTATGCTTGTTGCACAGTTATCTGCCGTTTGTCACTGCTAATAATTAGTGGCAGTGGTGCAGAGGGAAGTGATGCAGTACGCTGTTTGAAGGACCTGAGGTTCAAACCTGCCTGGGGCGATGATGACGGGGTAACATTTAATTATTTTTATTATTGGTTTTTTCTGTTAATTGGAATTGTTTTTGTGTTATCCGGTTTGATAAATTTTCTCTTATTCTACTTTAAGGTTGATAGAGAGGGACAAAATTAGGAGCGGATAGATTGACAGACACACGGACGGACCGACAAAGAACGGACGGACGAAAAAAGATATTTTTCTCTCCAAATTTGACCCAAAACTTTATCGGCATCAGGAAATTTGAAAAGCCTCAAATTTATATTGCCTCGCTTGGATTTTCGGCACACGCAACAGAATCTGATGCCCGATTGCCTGTATTTTGGTGTATCCATTGTTTGCTTGCATGCGCTCATTATGACTGCTCGCTTCAACTGCAAATCAACGAATAACTTTACAAAATGCAGACAAAAAGCAATACATTTTTGCCACACAAATTCTTTTCCAAAATGAAATTTTTACATATAGAAAAGTGTGCGTATAAACTCCACTTTGAAGCGCCGAAACGTAAATACTCTATCTTCAAAGAAAAAAAATGTTCACAGCCAGTTAATTAAAATGGTGGCCATGTACGCTTAGTCAAAAATAAAATCAAAAATACATTTTCCATTATTTATTAACATTAATGAAATATATATTTTATAGGCCAAATAATAGCAGTAGCCTAATTTATAAAAAGTAGAGTATCTAAATCGCGAGCTTAAAAAAAACCAAGCCGAAAGCGAAAGCGAATGCCAGCTGTGTTACAAAAATTGGCGAGGTTTGGCTCGCTGATGTCGAAGCACAACGAAATCTATTTTTAGAACCGTTACCGTTACCTCGTCCTAAGAGAACGACGAAATTGTTGCTTGTGTGATTCTGTATGCCTTGTGATTCTGTATGCTTCAACTTTTCAATCAACCGTTATTTTTTTATGAAGTTGCTTGTCTACATATATTTAATTAATTTAATTTTTTAAATTAATAGAAGTATTAAATGTAAAATAATAAACCTTTGTCTATCCATTCATATGTTTATCTATCTGTCCGCTTCTATCAATCATAAATAATAAAAATAAATTAAATACAGCAAACCGAACAGTTAAAAAATAATACCAATTAACAAAAACAAACAAAACATTATAGAAAAATAAAAAAAATTGATGTTAGCCAGCTGCCACCAGTTGGGCTTGAACACAGGTCGTCCACCGTGACAACGTGCCGCACCACATCCCACTGCACTACTGCCTTGAAAAACTCTCGCTGGCTAACGACATATACGAGTATTTAAGTAAGTGCCCACCAAGCAAAATATGGGTACGTTGAAATGAGTCCCCTCATAGAACATTTTTCGTTGTATGAGATGCGCCTTCTGTATGACTTTATATTCTTTGGTTTTACACAATCCTTTTCGTGTACTATGCACACAGTATAATTCTGTTTTTCATGTTTTCTCCTCTGAACTCTCTTTTCCGTCTATTAAGCTTGCTATTCTAACTCACCTACGGGTGAAAAACGAAAAGAAAAAGAAAATATTGTAAGCCTGTCACAAATAGATGAAATAGCCATAAGAAATAAACCAACTTTGTACCCTAAAATGTCCGCCTGAGGACAGGATAATTTCTTAAGGATGGGTAAGTGACAAATATATCAACCAAATAAACTATGAGCACCAAACGAATGCCATAGTATATAAGTTACGTATATTGACAATATACACGTTTAGTATATAAGTGCATAGCAACATTATCAATGTCACATGCACGCAAAGTATATTAGTTTAATTCACATAAATAATAATAACATAAGCAAATAAAACACTAAAAGTCAAATCAATGTCAATGTAAGCAATCTGACCATCTGGATATAAACATCCGCCGCAAATGTACCCACAAGCGCGCAAATATGTTGACAACCAACATAAATCTTCCCACAATACCAAATATGCTGACGCAGCTCAAACACTGGCTAATCAAGAGCTTATTAAGAAGAGAATCAATTAAAAGCTGCTAAGAGAGAAAGCGTATATTTAATCTCACAAAAAGCTTCTAGCCAAGGCTTGATCGGCGATAACAACATGATCAGAGATTGAGTCTTAATTTGCATTCCGAGTAATACGAACGAGATTGTCGGAAGCCAACAACTAACAATTTGTATATTTATAACTTCACTTAGTTTGAATAAAGATATATTTTTTTCAAATATATTAAACGCCACTATTTAATTATATACATATATTCGCATTCGCAACGGACGTGTTCTTTTCTTGCACATTGTTATAATTTGTTTTTCCTCGAGATATCAAGTGATAACTTGTGGTGTTTTGTTCTTGTGACGTGTGTTATACATCGGTTGTGTGGAACACATAGTTGGACATTAAATTGCAATAAATTACATATTACAACATTACTAAATTTGTTCAAATACAACAACAACCAGCAGCACAAGAAAGCTGGTGGTCGATTTGTGCAGTTTGTATCGTGCTCCTACTTTATTTTTGTATTTTTACTTATTCGCGCTCTTAACGATCTCGCGGGCTCCTATCGATGGTATTGGTTGCGGTTAATCTCTTTTTACTCCCTGTACCCATAAAATGGGTGAAAAGGGGATACTTAATCTGTGCAAATGTATGTAACAGGCAGAAGGAGACATCTCCGACCCTATAAAGCAGGAGTGCCCAGCCCATTGCTCATCTGGCTCATTTTGTTTTTGTAATTGCTCTTAAGGTGGGAACTCACTTCAATCTTGATCGCGATCCAGCATCATTGCATGCGTGAAGTTGAGCGATAGCATGCATGTGTGCGTCGTCCGTGTGAGCTTTGTCCGTGATCGCGATCAATATGAGCGCGATCACAAAACTAATGAAAACTCTCAACCGAAGTTTCTTGATCGCGGTCAGAGTCATATCTGTTGTTGGTTTTCTATTGAATTGCGTTGGCGTTCTCCGCTTTGTCCGTATTGAGTGTTTATGTTTTGCGTGATGCGTTCTGCTCCATTGCATTTTGTTGTTGTCTGTTTTGATGGTTATGAATTTTTGTTGCAACTGTACATTGCACATTTATATTAATTGGCCTTTGCAATATGCCAAATCTCGCTGTAAGAATACCGAAAGCATTCTCCACTATGCGACGAGCCATGCTTACCCTGTAATTGTAGATACACTCGTCGTTCGTAATGCCAATATGCGTAAATGGCTTCAAAAAATTTTCGTTAAGTTGAAAAGCATCGTCGCCAATAAAAATATAGGGCAGGACTCTCTCACTGCCAGGCAGACAACTTGGAGACGGCTATTTCAATTTATGGCTATAGAAAGCCTCGCCAAAAGCCGTATTGCGCAAAACTCCACCAACAGACACTTTGCCATTTGTGCCAACATCCACCATCATAAATTCATAATTGGCATTTACGACGGCCATCATGACTACCGAAAATAATTTCTTGTAATTGAAATACATTGACCCGGAATTTGGTGGGTGCTAAGAACACGCAATACTTTGCGAAGTGTAACTTCGAGTTAAATTATGTAATTAATTTATTAATATGTATTATAATAACCAATACTGTTTGCAAAACTTTCTAGACTGAAGAAATGCAGCCGAAGCCTCCTTCAAAAAAAAGAAAGTCAGGCAAACTGACAACTTTTTACAATTGGGAACAAAAAAGTTGGAAGAGGCTGATGAATTCACCAAAGAAGCTGAAGTCAGGGCGATGAACATAAGAAAAATGAGTGCCAGTCAGGGAAACATCACAATGCGCTTTATCAATGAGGCAATATACCGCGGGCAGGCCGGCACGATAACCGCTGAAACCAGAATGACGGAGGACAGCATCCCGTCGGCTTCGGTTGCAGCTCCAGTGGAGCAATGCTATTTTTCGGAAGACAGCATCCCGTCGACTTCGCTGCAGCACCAGTGGACGACGGCTGCTTCATAAACTTAACGCAGCGACCATTCACAATTACTGAACTTCAGTAGTCCAGTAGTTGTAAATGGTCTTACTTTAAGATTTGTTAAAATTAAATTTGAGTTACTTTTAATTGAAACAAATATTTATTTTTTTCACTTCTTTATAATTTGATTTATTTCACTTTTTGATTTACTTTCATATAAATGTTTTATTTTGTATATATAATAATTTCGATTTTAAGTTATTTCTATAATTGTATATTGTTTCATTATTTAATTTATCTCATATTTCTTTATTTAGCTCTAATTTATTATTCCAATAAAAGTATAATAATATTAAAATACTTACCATTAAATAATTATTGAAGGTGGCAATAATAGCTTCACACGTTACGATTACAATTCGACCAATGGACTGCGCAGATATTGCACTGATAAATTTCAAATCTGCAAAGCTATTACCAGTGGCCAAATATCTCAATGTAATTGAGAGCTTCTGCTCAATAGGAATTGCGGCGCGCAATTGCTTATTTTGTTTTTTTTTTATAAGCGGGCCAACTAAAGCCAACAGCTTATCAAACAAAGATACGTTTAATTGCATAAAATTTCTGAAGTCATCTGGTGCATATTTTGTTAGCTCGTCCAACAAATTGTGATGGGTGAAACGGCCCCTTTTCTTAAGCCACTCCTTCATCCAAAATCGTTTTCTTTGGTTTTTTCCTCATTTAAAGTAATTGCAATTGCAATTCCACAAAAAACTTCATTGGATAACGGCATTTTGCAACTGTACACTTTGAGCACTGATAATAGAATAAGTTGCTCTCTCTTAAGCCATGATCTGGTCGCTAGTGACTATCATGATCGCGATCCACACGTACGCTCATGGATTACGATCATGATTGAAATGAGTTCCCACCTTTAGGCATAGGCGAATAATGCGCCAATGCCAGAAGCCAATGCAGAATACAAAAACAATCTTGCGTGTTCCCTTTCTTATCTCTTTTTGCTGTCTGGGCTAATGGGCAAAAAGCAACAGCAATTTCATTATTTTGTTGTTGCACTACTGAATTTCAATATAATTTTGTTGTTGCTTTTCGATGAGGCCTGTACTTAAGAAAACTGCCAAGCATGTTAAGAGCATTATTTGCAAGCAAAAATAGCTATTTTTAAATAGTGGTGCTGAAAGATGGCTCGCTAAAAACAATTTTTTTTTTTTTTGAACAAAAAAAAAACAAGTATTAGCAAATGTATAGTGACATATTCATAGCAATATCATTTTTGATATTCACAGATTGCATTGCATATTGTAACCAACTGTATGTTTACAAATTGAAAACTCATAACAGTGGCCTGAATTGAAAATTCATAACAGTGGCGTGCTTTTTATAGCCACATTCAAATAATGTCAATAAATACCGAATTTAATTCTCTAATTAAAATCGTACAATCGTTAATAAGTGTCAGCGAATTCCAATCTGATCATCAGCATGCCTTCTGCAGCTGAACTTAATAAGTGTCAATATATTCCAAACAGATCAACAGCATGCCTTCTGCAGCTGAACTTAATATCAACAAACAATTGTATAAACATACACTGATGAACGGCAATAGGTCAGTAGAATACCAAAATATAAACAAATCCCAATCGCTGACTCATTGCAAAGAGTCACGTACTCCAACTATTCTAAGCTTTAAATACTAACATAAGCAGATATTGTATCTTAGTCTTAATCAAACTACTCAATGGAATAAACGAACATTTCAAAAATACTATTTATCCCTTTTTTATTTTTCCACAACGGAAGGATAAGAATGTAATTGGCGCAGCCGGTAGGATCGTTTAAAAATTGTGAAATAACTTAATGTTCGTGAGTGATATGATCAATTAAAGAAAGGCTTATCCATACAACTGGTATCCTTTCTGATCAACGAGTGTAATTGTGCACAATATCGCTAACTAAATCGAACGTATTTTATTTTCAACTAACGATCCGCAAAAGAACTTGACGTGTCAACAAAAAAATTCAATCAACGTATAAATCCAATTCGGTCGTTGTAATAAAAATTGAATTTTGTGACTAAAGATCAAAAATAAAAATACAAAAAAAAACTCATCCGAATTCAATCAACGTATAAATCCAATTCGGTCGTTGTACAAAAATTAAATTTTGTGAAAAACAAAAACCAACAAGTGCCACTCATTTAGTATTGATCGTTGATCAATCGAGGGTATTTAGTAGTGTACGCTATTACACTACATAAACGGTAAAATACGTCTGGGCGTTGAAAATAAATTGTGATCCCCGCAACCCGTATTTTACTGGGAACAACATTCAAAAAAAAAAACTGAAAATGCGAAAATTTGTGCATTTGCAAAAAACAAAAATAAAAACTGGCAGTGAAAACAAAAAGACATTTTATAAATAAAAACAATAAACTTTAAAACAAATACTATAAACGCCAACTACTCAAAATACAAAAAAAAAACTAATACAAAAATGGATCCACCACAAGAACTTAATATCGGTGCAAATTCATCAATCAAATTAAATGAGCAGAATTTAAACCAATTACTACAACAAATACGAAATGTGTCAGTTTTCGAAGGTGATCCGGCAGCCCTGGGTGCGTTTGTGAGGAGGATCGACTATCTACTCCAACTATATGCCACAAACAGCGATCGACAACAATGCATCATCTTCGGGGCAATTGAGCTCCAAATATCCGGTGAAGCGCAGAAGCACTGCAATTGATGCAAATAAACGATTGGCCCACGCTCAGGCAAACGCTAATCAACGAATATAAGACGCAAACACCTGTTGAAGAACTTTTACGACGCTTATACAATACCAGTTACCAAGGTAACCTACGTAAATTTTGTAATGATGTAGAGGCCAAGATCCTCATTATAAGTACTAAATTAGCTTTAGAAGGGAATTTAGAAAATTCCAGATTGTATACCAACGCAATGAATAATACCGTTAAAAATTTAATAAATCGAAAATTACCAGATAGACTTTATATGACACTTGCTAGATACGATATTTCTACTGTTTCTAATTTGAAACAAGGAGCACAAATGGAAGGCTATTATGAAGAAAATTATAGCAATGATTACAACAAAAATGAAAATTTTAAAAATAAAAATCAGAATACTAACAAAAATACACGAAACACTCAACCGCAATATTCTAACCAATACATGCCAAATTACACAAATAACAATTATAAGAATCAGAAATTCTTTCAATATCCCCCGAACAGACAACAAAATAGACAAAATTATTTTGACCAAAATAGGGGACTACTTCAAGAGTTCCGACAGAATTTACAGCAAGGACAACTAAACAATCCTTTTAATCAGACCACTACTCAAGGTGGAAATATACCAAATCAAGCGTACAAGCGTGTACGAGGAAATGTTAGTGATTCGCAAAGAATGCAAGTTGATGAGCATTATCAGCAAACAGAATATAATAATCAAAATGATTATGTACATTATGTAAGTATGGTAGTCAAAACGACCAACATCAAGAAGAGTATCAGCAATTCCAAAATGATGGCATAAAAAATGAAAATTTTCCAATGGGAGCCTCGGAACAAACCAATACATAGAGATCGTAATAAATAATAGACGTTACAGATGTCTCATTGACACTGGGTCGTCAATAAACATGATGAGGGAAAATTTTCTTAATATTCCAGTTTATTCAAAACCTACTTGTATTAGAACCATGACAGGCATTTCAAAATTAAACCATTATGTATCTATTGCACCCAATAAACTTTTTAGACAAGATCAAATATTTTACATACACGATTTTTCCCCTCACTATGACATGCTTTTAGGTAGAAATTTGCTTAAAGAAAATAACGCAGTCATTGATTACACTCATGACATAATAATAATTAGCGAGAGATCATTTACACACAGAAAATTTATTTTTGATCCAAATACAGAAACAAATTTTGAAGCCTATTTGCAATCAAAAGTTATTCCACAAGAAACTAATTACGCAATGAGTAATGAAATAACTTCGGGTCAAGATTACCGAATTGATCATTTAAACGACGAAGAAAAATTAAGATTATTAAAATTACTAAAAAAAAATTCAGTGACATGAAAATCCAATCTACAGGAAACCATATGGTTACCCTTTCGCTTTCGAACAAGAAGTCGAACAACAAATTAAAGACATGTTGAACCAAGGTATCATTCGGCATAGCCAGTACCCTTATTGTAGTCCATTATGGATAGTACCCAAAAAGAAAGATGCTTCAGGAAAAGAAAAATTTAGATTAGTGATTGATTACAGAGGGTTAAACGATATAACAATTAATGATAAATTCCCCATTCCAAATATGGATGAGATTTTGGGAAAATTATGAAATTGTTTGTATTTTTCAACGATAGATTTAGCTAAAGGCTTTCATCAGATTGAGATGGATCAAAAGTCAATTTCTAAAACAGCATTTTCAACTAAATACGGACATTACGAGTATACTCGAATGCCCTTCGGACATAAAAACGCACCATCAACTTTCCAAAGATGCATGAATCATGTTCTTCGTGATTTAATAAATAAGCATTGTCTTGTGTATCTGGATGACATTATTGTTTTCTCCACATCACTTGATGAACACTTAAATTCTCTTAATAAAGTATTCGAAAAACTAAGGGAGGCAATTTTAAAGCTCCAATTAGATAAATAAGTCCATAAGTCCAGAAGGCATTCGGCCAAACAAACTTAAAGTTAAAGCAATCGATGAATTCCCTTTGCCAAAGACGTCAAAAGAAATTAAATCGTTTTTAGGTTTAAGTGGCTATTATCGCAAATTCATTCCGGATTTTGCAAAAATTGCAAAACCCATGACGCTCTATTTAAAGAAAGGAACTAAAATTGACATCAACAATGAAGAATATAAAAAAGCTTTCGAAAAATTGAAACTTTTAATTATGAATGACCCCATATTCATTTGTCCAGATTTTACAAAGAAATTTCAAGTAACAACTGACGCTAGTAATTTTGCGTTAGGAGCTGTATTGTCACAAGACAACAAGCCAGTTAGTTTTGCAAGTAGAACCTTAAATGATCATGAACAAAATTACAGTACAATAGAAAAAGAACTATTAGCGATCGTATGGTCAATCAAATATTTTCGATCATATTTATATGGCAGAATTCGAAGTATCCTTAAGAGCTTGTGAGGTGGTTCTGAAGGCGGCCTAGCTGAGGCCACCGGACGGGTCGCAGGTTGCGGATAGCGAACGGCCTCCGGTAGGGGGTCAGCTGCGAATATTCAAATAAGCAGTCCCGGACAGCCAGCGGGTACTGCGGACGTTACCACTGTACTGACGAGGCGTTTGTCTGACCGCCTTCTAAAATTATAGTCTCACACACACCACCATCCCTACACATGTTCCTACCCAATCCTACCCCTCACATCTCACACCTGGGCCGGACCAAGGTGTCATCCGACCCGTGCTGATGGTCAGACTGGCTGGGGGCCCAGGTTTAACAAATATATCTCAGTCGTGAACGGAGGGCTCAGGTGCCTGGCAAACACCTGTTCTATTCTTGCCTTACCCGGGTACTGCGGATCTCTGCCCGGGTGGACCGTTCCCCTTCTCCGCAACTCGTGGGAATCAAAACAAGATGAGCAACAATAATAATAAAATAACAACAACAACAAGAAAAGAGCCCGGTACTCTACGAAAACCGGAAGGAGCAACCAGCTCCGGTAAGAAGAGTGCCTCAAACCGCATGAGCACGCAGAAGCCAGCAGCTTCCAGCGCTTCGACTAGAGCACGCCCGCCTTCCGCCGGCATTATAGCCACCAGTAGGCCCTCGGCCTCTGGCGTGTCAGCCGGCAAGAAGACGGAAACGGCAAAGGTGAGGAGTGCTGTGACAGGCGGCACTACAGCAGAGCAGAATCCTACTGTGTCTGCCCCGGTTTGTTCCAACATAGCCACCAATCTCATTGGCGTGTCAGTTGGCTGCAAATCGGGAACAGACACAGTGGTGAGCAAAAGGGCGGTCGACTTCACTCGACCGGACCCGTCTAAAGCCCGTCCGAACGACAAGCGGACGGCCAAAAGAATATTGACGCGCAATGCAACCGCCCCAATAACCAGGGAACAGGCGTCTGAGGAGGACTTTGCTAAGATCCAACAGGATCTGGAGTGGGCAAAGGCCGTCCTACCAAATTTTAAACTGGAGGATACCGCGCAGCACACCGCTACCAAACGGAATCGCTCCATGGAGGAGCCAAGCACAATGGCAAAGAGAGTGCGAACCCAGGCTCCGTTGTCGAGGTCCTTCGCGGAGGTGGCGAAGGACAAGATCCTCATTGGGGTCATCGACAAGAATTGTCAGGAAGGGCGCATCCCACGACACCAGTGGCGCTGGGTGCAGGTGGCTCTAGCGCCAATCTGCCTCACCATGCTGCGCGAAAACCCAGGCCCACCACCGGCTTGCGAGGATGCTGGCTGGTTCCAAGGGACCATCAAGCTGATCGCTTGCGGGGACGAAAGGTCGGCGCAGCTCTACAAGGCTGCTGTTGAGAAACTTGGGGAGGTTTACCCCGGCGCGAAACTTGCGGCAGTGGATGCAAAAGACATCCCCTCGAGACCCAGAGCAAGGGCTTGGCTACCGTGCGAACCCTCGGAGCCTAATGACATATTGGAGATGGTCAGGCTGTGCAATCCGGACATGCCTGCGTCCAACTGGAGGGTTCTCAAGATAGAGAAGACAAACCGTGCCTCCATGCAGGTTGTCTTCCAGATAGACAACGAGAGCTTGGTACATCTGGAGAGAAAGAGCGGTAGCATCTGCTACTCGTTCGGGAAGGTTGGCGTGAAGGTGTACAAATCCGACGCCGGTGCGCAGGCGGACCTGGCCAGCTGCGTCGAGGCAGAGTCGGTGGACCCACCGAGCGAGGCCGAGGAGATGGAGGCCGAAGATGCTGTCCCTCAGGGCAGTATCGACGGCTACGTCTCCTCGGGCTCGGACTACGGTGGGTCACTGGGCCTGCTGTATTCTGAAAGAGAGCTCCTAGGCGAGACATCAGCCGACGAAGCGGATAGGACGATCACGGAGAGGAGTGCTGCCCTACTTGATGCAGATACTCCAAATAAATCTGCATCACAGTAGGGCAGCCTCGGCTGCGCTTCTGCTGCGCCTAGCACCTGGCGTGGTGGATGTGGTGATGGTCCAAGAGCCATGGATCGCTGCTGACAGGGTCTGTGGCTTGAGGACTCCAAAATATACCCTATTTTACAGCTCCGGTAAGGGCAAAATAAGAACTTGCTTATTAATAAAAAAACGTTACAATGCTTTTCTGCTCTCCCAGTTCAGTGATGGAGACATCACGGTAGCCAGCCTTGAACTGGTGGCTAAATCTTACAGGCTGGCCTCCTTCTACCTTCCTCACGACACCGAGGGAAGTATTCCATCGACCAAATTCCGTGACCTGGTCTCACAAAGTGCAGGCACGAGGACGAGCATCATCATGGGAGGAGATGCAAACGCGCATCACACACAATGGGGAAGTACAAACACCAACGAAAGGGGTGAGTTACTTTTTGACTTTCTTCTTAGTACTAACCTAAACTTATGTAATAGAGGTAACGACCCCACCTTTATCATCAAAAACAGAAGTGAGGTCTTGGATATCACCCTTATCTCAGACTGTATTTCACAGCGGGTGGCGTCCTGGAAAGTTCTACCAGAACACTCCTTCTCAGACCACCGCTACATTGAATTTAGCTTTGACGTATCTCGTCCACCACTTAAGAAAACCCAAAACCCTAGAAAAACCAACTGGGGTAAATACATGCGACTACTTAGGAAAAACCTGGCTCAAACCCCGCCCCTTATTCCGAAAAATGCAGCAGAGGTAGACTCCTTGGTCGACACCCTAACAAAGGTTTGTAACGACGCCCTGGACAAATCTTGCCCAAAAATAACCCCCAAAGAATCCTTCAAGCCATCATGGTGGTCCTCAGATCTCGATACACTCAAAACAAAGTGCAGGAGAACTTTTAATCATGCAAAAAGTACGACGCTTGACACTACCTGGGCCCAGTACAAGAACGAGCTAAATAGTTACAAAAAAGCTTTAAGAAAGGCAAAGAGGGCCTCGTGGGCCAATTTTTGCAGTACTATTGAATCCACCTCTGACGCATCACGTTTAAGGAAGATTCTAGCCTCCTCCCCAACCCCCCCAGGGCTTCTACAAAGGAACGACGGATCGTGGACAGAATCCAGTTCGCAAACACTCGAACTTCTACTAAATACCCACTTTCCAGGGTGTTCTCAAGCACCGCGACCAGCGACACAAAGCTATCATAGCCGAACAAACATGACTAACGTAATAATAACCGATCGCAAAATTGGGTGGGCAATCAGCACCTTCAAGCCCTTTAAATCACCGGGTCCAGACAACATTTACCCAGCTCAACTCCAACATAGCCTCAGCTACATCATAGCGTGGCTTCGTAGCATCTTCACAGGATGTCTTACGACAAACCATATTCCTCTAGCATGGAGGGAAACGAAAGTAGTCTTTATACCCAAGGCAGGAAAACCTTCCCACGTCAAACCGAATGATTTCAGACCAATCAGTCTTTCCTCCTTTCTCTTAAAAACCCTCGAAAGGATTTTAGATGTACATCTTAGAAACTTCATTAACCCCTCCCTACTTTCGCGTACACAGCACGCATACACCAAGGGCATGTCTACCGAGACAGCTCTGCACTCTTTGGTCTCTCGCATCGAGAGATCGCTCAGTGTCAAAGAATACAGCCTGGTGACCTTCCTAGACATAGAAGGAGCCTTTAACAACATTCTTCCAATAGCTATCACCTCCACACTGACGAGTCTGGGGGTTGAGGACCCCCTGGTAGAGCTCATAGGACTGCTGCTCACCAGCAGGACAGTGAGCTCATGCTTAGGAGAGTCCTCGATCAGTAGGTGCGTCAGTAGAGGCACTCCTCAGGGAGGTGTCCTATCTCCACTTCTATGGGTACTGGCGATAAACCAACTGCTATGTACGCTGGAGGAGGAGGGGCATGTGGCGGTAGCCTACGCGGATGATGTTGCAATCCTAACCCAAGGTAAATTTCCGCAAACCCTCTGCGACAGAATGCAATCAGCACTCAATACTTTAGTAAAATGGACCAAAACCTGTGGTCTAGGCGTGAATCCGAGCAAGACAGAGCTCGTTCTCTTCACTAGGAAATATAAACCCCCGAGTTTAAACCTCCCTAGAATCAATAACACGATTCTTACCCAGAGCTCTCAGGCGAAGTACTTAGGTGTAGTACTGGATAGCAAACTACACTGGAAAGAAAATATAAAGCAGAGGGTATGCAAGGCAACCACTGCTCTTTTTGCTTGCAAGAAGGCCATTGGTACCAGATGGGGCTTCTCTCCACGCATAGTCCACTGGCTGTACACAGCAGTCATCCGACCCATCCTACTTTATGGAGTGCTAGTGTGGTGGCCCGCACTTGATCTACCATCCAACCTCAAAACAATCCATAAAGTTCAAAGAAGTGCAGAAATCTGCATCAGCGGTGCCCTACGCACCACTCCAACCGAAGCCCTGAACATCATGCTTCATCTAATACCGCTGGATCTACTGTCCAAAGAATTAGCTAGAAACTCAGCCATTAGACTCAGGGAATCCAACAACTGGACGACAGGCACCACGGGGCATACCGTAGTTCTTAAGTCCATACCTCGGATTCCCCCCTTTACAGACTATTGCACACCTAAACTGACTTTCGACAAGTTATACAGAGTGTGCATTCCTAGCCGTTTAGACTGGGAAAAGCCGGTTCAACATGTACCAGGCTCGATCAGAATCTTCACTGATGGGTCGAAGCTGGAAGAACGTGTGGGCGGCGGTGTATATTCCCCCGATTTAGGAATCAGAACCAGTTTCCGTCTTCCCGACCACTGTAGCGTGTATCAGGCAGAGGTGAGGGCCATCCAGGAAGCCACCCTCTGCCTGCGCTCGCTTAACATCAGTGCAGGGAATATCTACATCTACTCAGACAGTCAAGCCGCCTTAAAGGCGCTTGATTCATGCACCAACAACGCAGTCTCACTCACTGAGTGTCGCCAATCTCTAAACGAGATAGCCCAACAGCTCAGTATCAACCTCGTATGGG
Organism: Hirtodrosophila confusa; assembly: GCA_035043065.1. Taxonomy (NCBI): domain Eukaryota; kingdom Metazoa; phylum Arthropoda; class Insecta; order Diptera; family Drosophilidae; genus Hirtodrosophila; species Hirtodrosophila confusa. The sequence continues at coordinate 281,243 of JAWNNI010000185.1, read as the reverse complement.
TGCCTGGACACCGTAATATAGAAGGAAACGAATTGGCAGATGAACTGGCCAGGCAAGGCACCAACGATATACTCCTCGCTGAGAGGAGCAGCGTCGGCATGCCTCTGTCCACATTCAGGCTGCTTAGTAAGGAGTACACCAGGCGTCTAACCGCCGAACGCTGGAGTAATCTCACTACATGCACGGTCTCCAAACTCACTTGGCCTACCCTTGACACAAAGCGCACATCTGCTTTGATCAAACATAGGAGATCCCACATCTCGATAATAATAGGGGCTCTCACAGGCCACTGCCTTATAGGGACTCACGCTAACAGACTGGGAGTACCACACCATGACTTTTGCAGAAGTTGTGGTATTGTAGAAGAAATAGAGAGCGTAGAACATCTGCTCTGTCACTGTCCTGCACTCAGCAGGAGAAGGTTCCAGCACTTGGGACACTACAGTTTTGATACACTATCGGACGTATCCGAGGTTGGGATTTACAGTATCCTTAGATTCTTGAAATCATCAAATTGGTTTAAGGGGGAATAAAATGTTTAAAAGACATTATGTGGTATCACAAGGGGCCAATTCCTGGCCCAAGTGTGGAGTGGGTCTCTGCTCCAGCCACCGCAACCTAACCTAACCTAACCTATATGGCAGAACTTTTGAAATTCTAAGTGATCGCCTCTTGTTTGGTTAAACAACATTAAGGAACCCAACATGAAATTGCAACGTTGGCGTATCAAACTAAGCGAATATGATTTTACAATTAAATACTTGGAAGGAAAATTAAATCATGTAGCGGACGCACTTTCACGTATTAAAATAGAAGAAAATATGTTAGGTGAACAAAATATTAATACACAAGCTACAGTACATAGCGCTGACGAAGATAATGAAATCTTAATACCGTTAACAGAAAAACCATTTAATTATTTTAGAAGACAAATAGAGATGATAAGAAGTGACACCGAAAATGTAGAAATTGAATCATATTTTAAAAAAACAAAAGTTAAAATAAAATACTTAAGCCTAAGTATTGAAAAAGCTAAGCAAATATTAATAGAATATTTTTGCTCAAAAACAAGTGCATTATACATTGAACACGACTCTGACTTCGAATTAATTCAGCAAGCTTTCAAGGAAATTATGAACCCGAAAACAACACGTATATTACGAGCAAACATTAAATTAAATGATATTCGAAGCTATGCAGAATTTAAAGAAATAATTGTTAGTAATCACAAGAAACTCTTGCATCCCGGCATTGAAAAAATGGTCAGACTTTTTAAAGAAACATACTGTTATCCAGATTATCAAAATTTAATCCAAAATATAATCAACGAATGTGAAATTTGCAACCAAGCGAAGATTGAACACAGGAATACGTCATGTAAATTTAAAATTACACCAGAAGTAGAAAATTGTAGGGAAATCTACGTCGTTGACATTTATACAATAACAAATCAAAACAACTTAGCATGTATTGATTTGTATTCCAAATTTGCAAACGTTATTGAGTTAAACAGTAAAGATTGGATGGAAGTCAAAAGGGGACTAATTCGAATATTTAATAATATGGGAAAGCCCATCACTTTAAAAACAGATAGGGATAGTGCCTTTATGAGCTTAGCATTGAAAGAATGGTTGGATAAAGAAAAGGTAACAATTCAAATTACAACAAATAAGAATGGTATAGCAGACGTAGAACGACTACATAAGACAATAAATGAAAAAATTCGTATAATAAACACTGACGATGACGAAGAAAATAGACTCATGAAAATGGAGGTTATTATATTCACTTATAATCATAAAATAAAACATAACTCTACTGGTAGAACTCCGGCAGACATTTTTATTTACGCAGGTACTCCTGAATACAATTCCCAAAAAAAAAAAACAGACAAGAATAAACAGTCTTAATAAAAACAGACAAGAATTCAAAATAAATACGAAGTATAGGAAAACCCCCCTTATTCACGGCAAACTGCATAATCCTTACAAGCCTACTGGTAAAATAGAACAATTAGACGAGGATCACTTCGAAGAGACTAATAGAGGTCGCAAAATTAAACATTATAAAACAAATTGTCAAAAACAAAAGAAACTAAATAAGAGCAAATATTTGCAGGTAGACGAAAATCCAGATCAGGATCTTTAACCTTCATATTTTGTATACTTATGATGTCAACACTTTTAGTCGAAAATAGATCCCAATTTATAGATATAAACCCCATTAAATCAAATAATGGATACTTATTATTTAAAATAAGTACGATAGATATTCCAGATAGTTACGAGTATCATTGTCTAACAATAAATTTAACAAAGACCGAAGACACTTATAACAAACTAATAACACAAGCTAACAATTATAAAGAAAGAATTCAAATCCAATACTTAACAGAAAAATTGCAAAGAGAGATGAATGGTATTAGGATAGCAAAAAGAAGTAAAAGAGGATTACTGAATATTGTAGGAACAACTTACAAATACCTATTTGGAGCTTTAGATAACAATGGTAAAGAGGAACTCGAAGAAAAAATTAATTTAATAGCTCAGATAAACGAACTCAACCATGTAATTGATGCTGTTAACCAAGGTATAGAAACACTAAATAAGAACAAAGAAGAGAGAGAGGAAACTCGAGAACTAGAATTACTAGCATTCAATATACAACAGTTTACAGAATATATTGAAGATCTAGAAATGGGTATGCAATTAACAAGATTGTGAATTTTTAATCCAAAATTATTAAAACACGACTATCTGCAGCACGTTAACTCAGAAAAACTTCTTAACATAAAAACATCTACTTGGCTTAGATCAGACACCAATGAAATTTTAATTATTTCACATATTCCAAGGGAAATAATTAAAGCACCATTATACGAAATTTTACCGTACCCAGATGATAATAAAAATATTCTACAAGACGAAACTCAGTACAAGTATTATTCACATAATAATAATTTATACAACAAAGACAAAAATAAACTAATTATTAACCCATGTTTATTTGGCATCATCAAACAAACTAATACTTGTTGCAGGTATGCAAAGACACATTTAATTAAAAACTAACTACATTTAACCAAATATAATCATAACATGGAACTTACCTAAAACCCTTTTAAATCAAAATTGTTTGAAAAACGACATCATAATTGAAGGAAATAACATGATTAAAATTTATAATTGTTCAGTTATACTTAATGATATATCTATAACTAATTTGAACGCAGATTACACACAAAGCATATATGTAAGAAATAATATTACCAAATTGAAACCACTGTCGTACATTCAAGCAAAAGAAATAATTTTTGAAAATACGAAAGAAACGAAAACATACCAAATAATAATAATTACAATATTTGTACTTACCATATTATGCATAATAATGTACCTATTCTATAAGTTTAAAAGTATACCTAAACGAATATTTGTCAAAAAACTAAATGTTATTGAACAACAGCCAAATGAACTCCCACTCGAAACAATAGTTGAAGAGGAGAAAGAGAATTTAAATAACTTACCAAAAATGTACTCAGCACTTTAACAACAAACTTTTAAATATTTTATTACCTTACACGCATGAGGACATGCTTTATTTTTAGTGTGGAGGAGTGACATATTTATAGCAATATCATTTTTGAGCCACTGTAATTCACAGATTGCATTGCATATTGTAACCCACTGTATGTTTACAAATTGAAAACTCATAACAGTGGCCTGAATTGAAAATTCATAACAGTGGCCTGCTTTTTATAGCCACATTCAAATAATGTCAATAAATACCGAATTTAATTCTCTAATTAAAATCGTACAAACAGCATGCCAACTGCATCCGCACTTAATAAGTGTCAGCGAATTCCAATCTGATCATCAGCATGCCTTCTGCAGCTGAACTTAATAAGTGTCAATATATTCCAAACAGATCAACAGCATGCCTTCTGCAGCTGAACTTAATATCAACAAACAATTGTATAAACATACACTGATGAACGGCAATAGGTCAGTAGAATACCAAACTATAAACAAATCCCAATCGCTGACTCATTGCAAAGAGTCACGTACTCCAACTATTCTAAGCTTTAAATACTAACATAAGCAGATATTGTATCTTAGTCTTAATCAAACTACTCAATGGAATAAACGAACATTTCAAAAATACTATTTATCCCTTTTTACTCCCTGTACCCATAAAATGGGTAAAAAGGGGGTATTGCATCTGTGCAAATGTATGTAACAGACAGAAGGAGACATCTCCGACCCTATAAAGTATATATATTCTTGATCAGTATCAAAAGAGATTTTGATTTGGCATGTCCGTCTGTCTGTCCGTCTGTCCGTATGAACGCGTCGATCTCAGCAACTACAAGAGCTAGAGACACCAAATTTGGAATGTAGGTTCCTGTATACCATACGCAGATCAAGTTTGTTTCATATTTCAGATATCTCACCCGTTCCCCCGCAAATCGATTAAAACCGTTTTACAGTAACAATTTTCAAGATACAGCTTTAAGATTTGGCATGTTCAATACTTTAGTCTTTCTTAATCGACTGTCAAAATTTTAAGTCGATCGGATAATAAACACGGAAGTTATTCACGAAAGAATATTCAGAAATGCAGCGAGAGGGGGAAGGAGAAGCACAGCCACCAATTAAAATGCCTCGCTTGCGCTGTCGCTTTTGCCGCCTGTGTGCGTGCGTCTTTGTGTATGTGTGTGTGCATGTGTAAGTGGACATAGATGTGATTGAATGTTTTAGACCTGGGTACAGGGAGTTTCGTAGTCGGGTATACTCGACTATAGCATTCTTACTTGTTTATTTTTCCACAACGGAAGGATAAGTATGTAATTATATACTATTTTTTTCGCTGCACACAGTGAAAAAAACTGTTTACTTTAGATGTGTTAATGTTGCATATGTATTGAAGTTTGCTCTTCCATAAGCAGCGTTTGGGCACCCCTGCTATAAAGTATATATACATATATACATATATTAACAAAAGAGATTTTGATTTGACCATGTCCGTCTGTCCGTATGAGCGCGTTGATCTCAGCAACTATAAGAGCAATAGACACCAAATTTGGAATGTAGGTTCCAGTAGATATACGATTAAAACTTTTATACCAATTAACAATTTTGAAGATATAGCTTTGGGATTTGGCATGTATAATACTTTGGTCACTCTTAATCTACTGTCAAAATTTCAAGTCGATCAGATAATAAGCACGGAAGTTATTCACGAAAGAAGATTCAGCGCTGCAGTGCGGGGAAGAAGCGCAGCCACAACTTAAAACGCCCCGCCTTCGCTGTCGCTTGTGTGTGTGCGTCTTTGTACATGTGTTAGTGTACGAAGATGCGATCGGAAATTTTGGACCTGGCTGCAGGGAGTTTTGTAGTCGGGTATACTCGACTATAGCATTCTTACTTGTTTTTTTATTCCGTTGTGCTGACTTTGGGCGACGCGCCCGCGATTTAATATTTTCTTATTGGTGTTGTTGTGCGTAAGTACAAATCGACGTCAACAGATTAAACCCTAGAGTGCTTTCTTTTTGCTTAAACTTTTTATTTGTTGTGCAGTGTTTTTTTTTATTATTTTTTTTGTCTTTTTTAATTTTATTTTAATAAAATCGATTGTCTGCTATAATAAAAATTGCCAGGTTCGAGTAGACGTAAAAATGGCTTTGTTTTCTGCTGGCTGTGTGACAACGTTCCACACGAAAATGTGCTGGCCTTAACGGCAGGATAATCGACCAGATCGAGTCCAAAAAAATGGACTTGTGAATCACGTAGGGATGTTGAAAAAGATATTATGGCATTTATGAGGCAGACAAAGCAAGGCGTTGGAGACATAGTCGCTCGGTTTAAAAAACTGTTCAATGGTTTCTCCGATTTCGAAAACGAGTATTTGTTGCAAAGAATTTTGGCCTGAATACTTACTTGAATATGTTGCTGCAAAATTGAGTATTTCCGGCGGTTGCTTATAATCATTTGCTCTCATATTCCGATTTCTTCCGATATTTCCTTATATTTTTTGCATGCTTCTGCTATACAATTTGTCTGTATGGTTTCTAATCGTGACTTTCTTGAAGTTCTTGTGGACTTTAATATTGCCGGAACTACCTGGATTTCAAGTCCTCACTCCAGAGTGTGGACTTCCATATCGCAGCACAATTTTGTTTATAGTTTATTTGGGATGTTATTGTATCAATGGTATCCCAAATTCTTTTCATAGAATGCTTTATTTTAGTTTTTTCTTGGATCCCTCCTTCTGGATCCCAAATTCTTTTCATAGAATGCTTTATTTTAGTTTTTTCTTGGATCCCTCCATCTTATCTGTTTCCCGTACTGACCCTATATCCAATCCTGAAAATCCTTATCACCCAACTTTGGAGGTGTTGATTGATCAACCAGCCAGGGTGCTACGGCCAGGTAGTAACCTGCAGATCGAGCTCATCAATTTCGGAAAACCGATTTTACTAAACTCGCTCAGCTTCTATCCTAAGCTGACTGGTAACAGCTGTACATGTGTAGAGACATGGATAGAGCAATTATATTTTTTTACTCTACTTTAAACTCATTATTTGATACTTGTGTCCCATTGGTTAAGCCACGTAGGTCGAACAAGCCTGTGTGGATTACGCGGTATTTAATAAACTTAAAAAATAGAACGTCGAGATTGTACAAGAAGTTCAAGGAATCTGGCTCTTTCTTGGATGTCTCTCGCTATTTCATTGACCGATCTAGCTTCTCTGTACTTAATATATACTGCTATAATAACTACCTTAGAAGCTGTAGGTTACAGTTTCAGCGGGATCCTTAAAGGTTTAATAACATCGTTAATGCGAAGCGTAGGTCATCAACACTTCCATCAACCGTGTTTTTTATGAGAAAACGACAGCTGACACTGATTAAGCTATCGCCGATCTTTGCCGAGGATTTTCACAACCTTATCAAATGGTTTCGCCTTATCCTACCATGTATATAACTCCAATTGCATTTTTGGGCCGTTAACTGAAAGTATGCTTCTACGTGATTTAAAGGCCATTAAGCCCGTATTTTCACCGGGACCTGATGGAGTACCAAGCTGCGTGCTCAGGTACTGTGCTGAAGGTATTTTAGAACCATTATTTATTCCTTTTAAACTGTCCGTGGAGTTGTGCTCTTTCCCTAATATTTGGAAAGAATCATTTATTATTTCTCTCCATAAAAAAGAAAACAAGTCTAATGTCGAGAACTATAGAGGTATTTCTAAGTTGTCTGCTATTCCTGAGATTTTTGAGAAATTAATAACTTCTCAACTTCAACATCTGTGTTGATCGATAATTTCACCCTATTGGAATTTACTTCTTTTGTCATTAAGGGATTTCAATCTAAAAAGCAAACAGACGTTATTTACACTGATTTCAGTAAGGCCTTTGACTCTGTTAATCATTCTCTTTACTTCAAGCTTCATCTTCTGGGATTTCGTAAATAACTTAATTCTTTGGATCTCCAACTATTTAACTCTTAGAACCCAAAAAGTGTATTTCAAAGGCTTAGTTTCTAGGTCAATTCAAGTTACTTCCGGAGTACCACAAGGAAGTCATATGGCCTCTTATTTACACCGTTCATTAATGACCTTCCTTCTGTCATAAATTATGTCTGTCATCCATTGATTTTCTATTTGGTAAGAGGTTGCAAACTGATCTTGATCTTGGTAAATTTATTAAATCTTAACTGTGCTAAGTGTAACGTTATGTCTTTTTTTAGGCGAATGCCCTTTTTAGATAATTATATTCTTAATGGTAAGCCGTTTGTACGTAATCGTGCCTTGGGTTTCATTAAGCGTTGGTCGAAAGAATTTAACGATCCCTACATTACTAAAACTCTTTATACTTGTCTTTTTCGTCTTAATCTTGTATTGGTGTCCCCAATACAAGGTTCATCAGGATAGAATAGAATCGGTTCAAAAACAATTTCTACTCCGTAGTAGACGTTAACTAATAAATTTTCCTTCTCTTTCTGATCGTAAAACCATGCTTGGTGTAATTTTCTTACACAAACTAATTAGTGGCGAAATTGATTCTTCTGAGTTAATCAGCTAAATTAGTTTTGCAGTTCCGATCAGAAATTCTAGAAACTATCCTCCTCTTTCTCTTCAAGCTTGTAATACTAACGATGCTATCCATAACCCTTTTCGTATTTTATGTTCTAATCATAATAACATTTATTATCTAATATGTAATGCTACTTATTTCCATACTCAAAACTACACTTTTATGTAATCTGTGTAATCTATAGGTAAATTTGTGTATTGTTTTAATTATGTAGAACTTTTATTTAGTTTGGCACGAACTCCTGATCAACCGAGCCAAAGGGTTCGTTACATTATCAATAGGTGCCATGCCCAATTTTTACGTTTTACAGCCACACTTTTAAGGATATAGCCCTGGAATTCGGCAAGTATTATGCTTGAGTCACTCTTCTGTCCAAATTTCACGTTGATCGAATAATAATCAACTGCCTGACTGACTGACTGGCGATTTTCGAGCAGCCCAAACGGTAGAAGCTTGAAGCCTGGAATTTCACAGTAACTTCTTATTACAAAATAAGTCAAGTCCTGGCTCCAGCGTGTTGACTTCTACATCTCAGAACGATTTTATTGACAGTTTATTTGCGATGTCATTGTATCAAACCAATGGTATCCCAAATTCTTTACATAAAATGCTGTATCTTATTTTTGTCTTGGATCCCTCCTTCCTGTCTGTCTCCCGTACGAATTTCCCCCCGCACCGCCGTAATTCGATCAAAACGTTTTACAGACACACTTTAAAAGATATAGCCGTCGAATTTGGCATGTATTATTCTTGGGTCACTCTTAATATACAGTCCAAATTGATCGGATAATAAACAACTGACTGACTTCCGACAGCCCAAACGATAAGATATAGAAGCCTGGAATTTTGCTATATATAAATCCGCATAAATTTGAATTTGTTAATAACAGTTAAAACTAAAATGTGTATAACCCGTTTAAAGTAAATCGCGCAATTTATCGCTCTCTCGGCCTTAAAAGTGCGACTGAAATCGCCATATTGGTTATGTCTCTTAGCCCCTACGTATGCTTTGCTATCGATCTACTGTAGATGGTGCGCATGTGGCGGTCGATTGATATTTGTGAGTACCCACAAGTGATAACTTTGCCACCAAATTTGCGATTTTTGATGTGCAGTGTGCAGTGCACGGGATTTACGCTAACAGAATGCTAGAAATTTGACTTAACTATTTAGTTTCCCACTGGAAGATAAATTGTGATACGTTTTTTTGTATTTATTTCTTACGGTTGACGAAAGTAGTCAAATTCAACATAATGCACTTTAATCTAAATTTTCCCCGGGCAAGACCGGGGTATTACCAACCAGTAATATATAAAAGAGTTCGTCCTGACTGATTGGTGACTGACTGATTGGCAATCATCGCACATTACAATACATAATGTTATACATATTGTGTAGTGTATTAATATACTGTGGTACTCTTTATTTTGTATTAAAAAAATAAATGCAAGTCGAATGAAGCAGTAACCAAGACCCTGACACAAACATTATACAGTCCACTTGAGAAAGGCCACGGAAAAAAGGGAAGATGGTTTTATGAGTGGTTCGAAAGGCTTAGGAATCATAGCTATTAAAAGACAATGTTATATCAGCAGCAGCGATAAGCGAGTTAACAGGTGTGCGGCTTATCATCGTTTTCATAAAAGTGGGCTTAAATTGTAATTCGTTTATAGTTGACTTAGATCATAAGCTTTTGAATATAAAATCAGCTTAAAACTACATGTCAAATCAGCAACAACAACACGCTTAGAGAAGCGACGTTATAAAGATCTGATTTAGTATCTGGGGCAGCTTGGTAAGGTCCATGCATAGGTAGCTTTGGCCGGCCTCCATTCCAGCTTTGATTCTGAAACAAAAAAAGTTGGTTAGTATGATTCGATACGGATAAATTGTGTTGCTTAGGCTACGCTACTTACTGTTCAGCCTCTTCGGCCAGACTGCCAACAAAGACGACATAGCCCCTGACCTTAGGTTCACCACTTTTAAGAGCTTGCGCTAGATCATTGGGTGCAATACCATAGCGCGCGAGATTGGCATCACTGAGAATAACGACAATGCCATTATCATAGTTCAGCTCTGTGCCCAGCGTGGAGCATGCCTCGCGTGCCGCTTTCAGGGTGCTATCCCCGGACCAGCAAAATTGCGAGTGAGCGTGCATTAGTTGTACAATCTGCAAACGCTCCTTGTCATTTTTTGGGGCCCTGCCCAAATTGACAAAGGGCAGCTTCCAGCCCTCACCGCTATGACCGATAATATCGTATACAATTTTTTTCTCATAACCTTCGAATGCCTCCATTACCATAATTACGGCCTCTAATTGGCGATCCAGTCGCCCATCATACCCATTGAATCTGTGCAAAAGTCTTGTAAAATGTAAATTGTGGGCTGTGACAATATTTACCTGAACATGGATCCTGAGACATCAACAACAAGCTTGAGACGATTTGGTTTATCCTGGACCTGATCCAACCAAGGATTAGCATAGGCGCGTTGTTTGTAAATATTCTTCTCGCCAGTGATGCCCTCGATAAGGCGTGTGTCATCAAGCTCGCCATGGAATTGATACTTTTGCCATTGGCGTTCCTTGCTTTTAGTCTGCATAGCCTCTAAAATGGCCCTGAGCTGCAGTACCTGCTTGTGGTTGGGATAACTAAACTGAGTATATAGACGATGATCGTGGGCGGACATTTTGATCTCTTGCAGTTTTTGCTCAAAGGCTTTGCGATTCATTTCGCGTGCCAAGCGTTTTATTTCATCGGGAATATTGGCTTTCTCCTCGTCACTCAGTTGGTGTACACGATGACCCTTGTCCAGACGAAAGGGTCCACCTTTGCCGCCTAGGCCTGCTGTATCGCGTCCACCGGTACCGCCAGCCCACTGGTTGCCGCCCACATGAGGCTCATTTTTTGGATCCAATTTCCCAAATTTGGGTTTCGAGACGCCCAAGCCACTGTGAGATTGAACGCTCAACTGGAGCAGACTTTGCTGTCGCAGTGTTTGTAGTTCATCTTTTGCATATGCCTCGATGGGAAGGCCATGCTTGGCAAGCACTTGAGTAATTTGCTGCAGTACCTCCGGTTGGTATCGATCAAAGTCAAGTACGTTTCCCACCACCTCTGACATATTCTCTTGTGAATAACGCTCCAAATGCTTGACAATGCTCACAACTTCTCGCGTCGAGTATGGATAATTAAGCAGTCCTTCGTCCGCAAGTCTGCGAAGTTCTCCAAATGCGTTTACAAACTTTGTGAGTGTATTAATAGGCACATTTGGTCCATATTGTTTCAGCAAGAAGATCTCAGACTCGGGCGTGGGATTGTCGATAGCATGACAGCTAAAAACGTCACCTAGCGTCGCAAAGAAATCATTGCCCAAAAAGGGATAGCCCGGCCGATTTGCCAGCACAATAAGCCGAAAATCTTTATGTGTCTCGATAAAATTGGACGCTTTAGTTCCAAAGCCGTGAGGCACAATGCGGCGTCCATCTGACAGCATCATTTCGCCGCTCTCGACTAGAAACCGCAAAATGCAAGTAACATTGACCGGCGCTTTGTCTGCCTCGTCTATAATGAGAACATGCCCAGCTTTTACCGCCTTTACAAGAGCGCTGTCCTCAAAGACCACTTGGCCATCGCGTAGCGTGGACAACAGTGTCAGGCTATGCACAGTGGTATCCCTGTGAAGCTGCAAATATTCGCGAGGCCGACGCATAAGTTCCAACAAGCGATCAATAAGTTTGTTTTTGCCCACGCCTTGATTTCCTACCAGCAGCAGATGTTCGCCAATCAGATAGTCCTGAAGCAGACGCTCTAACAGTAATACGTGCTGCGGCATCTCGTAAAACAGAGTGCTTGGCACTTTTGATTGCTGCGCCAGTGTTGTGTCGGTCAGCTGCATCTCAGTATCGCCAATGCGTAGTACGTTGTCCGCCACTCTGATTTGTCTGTGACTGCTGTCGCCGCTGCGTGCTAGGTTTACTTGCGATTCTATGCCCACGTGCATCATTGCTTGCTCCAAAACCGAGCGCGAAAGTGACGGCATAAACTTAACAAGAAACGTGTTCTGCAGAATTTCGTAAACGTCGCTAAGATCGCTTACTGGATATTTAGCCAAGCGTCGCCCCACTTTCAACAATTGGCGTGTTGAAAGCGTCCCAGCCAAACTCTGATGCACTGGATCCTTTGAACTTCGTAAAAACTGTGCCAAAGTTAGCAATTGTTGCATCTGAGGCTTCACGTCTCCATTAAGCTGCATTAGAATTTCGTGTTCTTCACTTTGTTGCAGTGGACGCAGCTCTTGATAGAGAAACAAGCTCAACAATTCTGGTGTCAGCCAGCTTGGGTTTCCGATGCCAGGTTTTGGAGGCTCAGCCAATGCTACAATGCGAAAGGATTCGTGTATGGGAAGAACACCGCGCTCTGTTAGTTGATTTTTACTCAATCCCTTACGCAGCAGCGCCTGGTAACGATCCGAACGAAGCAGTGTTGTGCCATCACATAACTGTAGCTCTCGATCGTGAATTATTCTGCAAGCAGTGAAATAACAAATTTATTTGACATCAATTATAGGAGCATTAGAAAAATACAAATGCCACAAAGATCTATTTAAATTAAGCTCATGCCTTCGGAAAAATCACAGATGGACGCGGATCCCTTTGTGTTTTACTGGTCTCGTAAAAGTCTTTGAGATGGATGAGATAAGGACAACTATTGACAAGAAAAACAGCTATCTTTGACCCTTGCATACTAAAACAAAATTTTCGACCGATCATATTCTTTTGACAGATACATACCTATAGCGTTCAGATTTTGTTAAAATTTGATCAAATTTGTAGAAACAATAACTCAGCTGGATATTTCTAGAATCTGGCCGTGCCATGCAATATATTTATATGCTTGCATAGGGTATTATAATTATTCCCTGTACTCATAAAATGGGTAAAAAGGGGGTACTAAATCTGTGGAAATGTATGTAACAGGCTAAAGGAGACATCTCCGACCCTATAAAGTATATATATTCTTGATCAGTATCAAAATAGATTTCGATTGGGCCATGTCCGTCTGTCTGTCCGTATGAACGCGTCGATCTCAGCAACTATAAGAGCTAAAGACACCAAATTCGACATATGGGTTCCTGTCTACCATACGCAGATCAAGTAGGTTTCCTATTTCAGATATCTCCTCCAGCAGCATTGCAATTCGACAAGGGTTTTACAGCCACACTTTTAAAATAAAGCCCTGGAATTTGGCATGTATTATGCTTGGGTCACTCTTAATCTACTGTTCAAATTGCAGTTGATCAGAAAATAATGTATGCAGATGATGTAAAACTTATTCTATCATTTAATAATCCTCTCCAAACCAGACTACTTCAACGTGACTTAAACTCTATGCAACTGTGGTGTTTGGCTAATCATCTTCCTCTCAATTGTTGTAAATGCATGTTTATGACATTCAGTCGATCTAAGCCCTATCTCGGTAACTATTCTATTGATAACTTTCCCTTAAAACGTATTACCTCTGTTAAGGACTTAGGTGTCACTTTCGATTCTAAACTTAACTTCAACTTGCATATTTCCTCAATTGTTAATGTTGCCAAGGGTGTACTTGGATTCATCAAGCGTTGGTCGAAGGAATTTAATGATCCTTTCACCACAAAACTGCTCTATGTGTCGCTCGTACGCCCTATTCTGGAATACTGCTCATGTATATGGTCTCCTCAATACAAAAATAGTGAGATCCGTATTGAGTTAGTCCAGAAGCAATTTCTATTATTTGCCCTACGTAGTTTAAATTGGGATTCTAATCTTCGTCTGCCATCTTATCCCAGTAGACTCTTACTTTTAAATCTTCCGACATTAGCTAACCGTAGAATAACTCTTGGTGTGGTTTTTATACATAAGTTGATTAGTGGCGACATAGATTCTCCCTTTCTTTTAAGTCGTTTTAATTTCTCTGTCCCTTGTAGACCTACTAGAAATTTTATTCCCTTATCTCTTCCTACATGCACTACTGATTTCGCTTTACACAATCCTTTTCGTGTACTATGCACACAGTACAATTCTGTTTTTCATGTTCTCTCCTCGGAACTCTCTCTTCCCTCCATTAAGCTTGCTCTTTTAAATCACCTACGGGTAATCTCTGGCCAATCCCAGCTGTGAGCAGGGGCGCAGCTTGCCAGTGTGGCAAATAATCTTCCCCCGTCGGGTCGGAGATTGCCCATTCTATGTCCCCCTATATTTCCTATTTTCTACTCTATAACTCTTTTATTCTTTCCCATCCCTACCCGTTCCTAGATCCTTTTTCCTTAATGTAATCTCTAACCAACCTCGCTGTGAGCTGGGGCACAGCTTGCCAGACTGGCTAATAAAACTTCCCCCACCGGGTTGGAGATTTCATTTCATTTCATTTTTTCCTACTGTCTTTCTTTATTCTTCTTATTTAGTTTTAAATTATCCATAAATTCTATAAGCTTTTTTTTTATAACTAACTCTTCACTATCTTGATATAGGTTCTAATAACGCCACCGGCAATTCTTTGCTGTGATTAGGGGCATAGCTAGCCGGACTGGCAAATAAACTTCCCCCAACGTGCTGGTGTCGTTATTAGATTTCAATTGTAATTTCGCGTAGGCTTTTAAAATGTTTTCCTTATATCTATGTATTATATTATTTTTTTTTTTGATTCGAGGCAGCACTGATTTGCCTTCGTAAATAAATAAATAAAATAAATAAATAAATAAACAAGGAAGTTATTCATAAAAGCAGATTCAGTGCTGTAGAGCGGGGGGAAGAAGAAGCACACGTTCACACACGTAAGTGAACGAATATGTGGTTTGAAATGGGTACAGGAAGTTTCGTAGTCTGGTATACTCGACTAGAGCATTCTTACTTGTTTTGTTACGAAATGTGTAACGCATTGAAGGAGTGGTACCCGAACCTATAAAGTACACATATTCTTGACCAGCATCAACAGCCGAGTCGATATGGCGATGTTCGTCTGTTTCTATGCAAGCTAGTTTCTCAGTTGAATCTGATGAAACATTGCACAGATGCGTTTTCTTGCATCGGGCAGTACATAAGTCGGAAGACGCCTGGACCACTTTGTGAGGTGCCTTAGCCGGCTCCCCACAACATTACTAAACGACCCCTTTCAACTAAGCCTCTGGGCACCGGCGAGTAGGCTCTCACGGCCACTTACACATGCGCTCTCTCGTTGCGCGAAATAGGTAGCAACAGCGCCGTCGCACAGCAAGCGCTGACAAACCACAACGGGACTTAGTGCCTTTATAGAAGAGCCAGAAACGGTGCCTGAGTGCGTTTGCGATGACAAAAGTACAGTTAACGACAGTTGATAAACATATAAAAGGGCACAGTAACACGCACGCAGAAGTCAGACAGAAACAAGTCAATGGAGTCAACAGCAAAAACGTCGCAGCAACTAACAAACCACGCCAAATATTCTTGTCCCGCGCAAGGATACATCAGTCCTGTGCAATATCCTTGTGTAGTCGGAGAGTCAAGTGATAAATCCTTGCGGATAGCAGGAGAACACCTCGCATAACAGGAGAAGCACTGCGAATCTTGGCCCACAGTTACCAATCCTTGTGTAGCAGGAGAACACTGACGAGTCCTCGCGTAACAGGAGAAATACGGTAGATCTTGGCACATCGTTACCAGTCCTTGTGTAGCAGGAGAGTTAAGTGAGAAGTCCTTGCGAATAGCAGGAGAACACTGACGAGTCCTTGCGTAACAGGAGAACACAGCGAGTCACTGTGCAGTAGGGTCGTATGCAAATCCTTGTGTAGTAGGAGAGTCAAGGGATAAATCCTCGCGAATAGCAGGAGAACCCTGACAGTTCCAGCAAGGATCCCTACCAGATCCCACCAGTCCCAGCAAGGATCCCTAACGGATCCCACCAGTTCCAGCAAGGATCCCTACCGGATCCCACCAGTCCCAGCCAGGATCCCTACCGGATCCCACCAGTTCCAGCAAGGATCCCTACCGGATCCCACCAGTCCCAGCAAGGATCCCTACCGGATCCCACCACCACTACCAAGCCAGCTATTCGGGTGCGCAGCCACTTGCCACTTGCTTTGTTACGCGGAATTATCCCACGAACCAAAAGCGAGTGGGTGGTTCTTAGCGAACAGGCGACGCTGAACGGCGACTCGGTGCATTACCAGGATACTCTACGGCGGCCACCACAGGAATCACACACTAAAACTAAACCTACACCTAGTATATGGTCAGCAAATAAATATAATTATCATCGAAATCTAGTGTCGTTACTTATCGCAAGTGTCCAAATACAAATTTGTTGATACGGATCCTGACCGACCGAGTTAAGCCCGGCAGGACTTTTAATTCGTAACAACTTTAACCAGAGACCGTAATGGTTATAATTTTTAAAATATCATGTAAGAACGTTGCAGTCGGACGTATACAACAGCAGAAAACTATGTTCCTAGTCCGGTATAATTTGCTTTTAGAAGAAAACAGTAGTCTGTATGTCAAACTTGATGACTCTACCTGTACAGTTGTGGCAGATATAGATTTTGCTCAGCTTGACACTTCATAATTGATGGTATGCACCAACATGTGTACCAAGTTTGGTTGCTCTAGCTTTAAGGGTGTGGGAAAAATTGCGTTCATACGTACAGACGGACATTTCGCAAACCCTATATACTCTTTCCCTTCGGGAACAGAGAATATACAAAATGTATAAAAATTATAAAATAAAAAATTATTTTCTGTTTTTTATCAACAAATTGAAAAATAACTCTTATTTTGCGATCGAAAAAAAATATTATGAAAAATTTAAATTTCAATGTTTATTTAAAAATCATACCATAACTCTTATTTTCAATTTTTATAATAAAAATCAAAAATGTAAGTTATTTATAAATTTTTTTTCCAAAATTGGAAATAAAAATTGAATATAAATATCTTTTGACCGAAGCGCTGTATTTCAAGGAATGTAACAAGTAAGAATGCTGTAGTCGAATATACCCGACTACAAAACTCTGACCTGGGTACGGTCAAAAATTTCCGATCGCATCTTCGTACACTTGCACATTCACACATACATACACAGAGCCGCACACGCAGGAGTGACAGCGTAAGGCCTCGGCCACGCACTGAGCGACGCTCTCTCGAGCAATTGCTTTGAGTAATGCGGCCATGCATCGAGCGACATCGCTCGAGTATGTTAGTTGTAATTATGCCTTCTTTTGGTGAAGTTTGTCATATCTTGTGTGAATGCCGTATTAGCCATTACAGGCGAATGCAATTATTAAAAAAAAGTAGGTTTGGTGTACACCCCATCAACCGAGCTAGAAAGGAGTATAGCGAGTTCCAGCATTTATACAAAAATCTCCGAAATTATCCGGATCGATTAAGGGAAGTGACATACAAGTACATATGGCAATTTAGTAATGTTATTAAAACAAATATTTATACTCCTTTTCTTAAGTTTAGGAATAATTATATTTTGTATAGCATTTCTTATCGCTAAATTTTCAACAACATTACATTTTTCCATAAATGGTAATAGGGATTTCAAAAAAAATAGATGTTTATTTTCGTTTTCTTTCTCTTTTTCGTGCTTTTCAATTTGTTCTGCTCCAATTTGATTTTTTAGTATTTCCAGTCGTTCTTTTTCTACCTCAAAAAATTCTGATTCGACATTTATTTTTCTCTTTCTGGAAGTGGATTTTGTATTTGCAGCAGATATACTTGTGGATGGTGTGCTGCAAATATATATAATGCTGTCATCTTCGCACAACAGATCTGATATTATGTTACTCATTTTACTCCCATCGGCCTCCTGCAAACTGCCAGAAGTCGGATCCGGAGCAAAAAAAAATATCAGCTATAAATAAGGCCATACCTGCCCCAAGGAACTCGTGAGATGGTTCTGAAGGGGCCTAGCTGAGGCTACCAGGCGGGTCGCGGGTTGCGGATAGCGAACGGCCTTCCGAGGCCAGCTGCGAATAACGAGACCTCTCGTGAATAAGCAGTCCCGGACAAACAGCGGGTCGTTAGCAGTAACTAACGTACCGACAAGACGCTTGTGTCGCCGTCTTTCAAACATAGCCTCACACAACCCACTATACCCACACCATCTACCAACCACCATCCTATCCCCCCACATCTCATCCCGGGCCGGACTAAGGTGTCATCCAGACCGTGCCGAGAGTCAGCTTGGCTGTGGGCCCGGTTTAAAAATTAGCTCAGTCGTGAACGTGTGGGCTCAGGCAAGTGGCGACCGCCTGTTCTATCCAGCCTTACCCGAGTACGGCGTATCTTTGCCCGGGTGGACCGCATTTTTCTCGGCAACTCGTGGGAACTATGAGCAAGAAAAATAATAACAATTTTAAATTCCCGCAGGATCTTCTAGCGGCTGATGTCGCAAGATATTATGAGGACCGACTCCTAGACAGGGAGAGGCCCTCAGAGGGAGACCATCCTCCACATCCGGCTCCGACCAATCGGAGAGTGCCGCAGGCACCGCAGGGTCAGGTGCGTGGAGCTCAAGGCTCTCAAACATGGCAGGCCACTGCGTCGGCTGAAGCGCTTGGAAGCTCGGTGGGTTCATCCCGACCGATGCGACCTCCGCTTAAGGCCGATGGACAGGGGCAACAACAGCCACAGCGCCCGAAGAAGAAGGAGTTTCTACCACCACGCGGCCAACCGGGGGGACTGGATGACCCGAACAGGCGCAGTTTGTGCGGCTCGCTGGTCAAATGGTACCTGAGGTACCTCAAGCAGGGGCACCCTCAAGACGAGGCCCACGGGAAGGCTACAAAGCCGAAAGCAGCGCCGGAGCAGGCTAGGACGCCTGCTCCGAAACGATCCAACAGTAGCCTTACACCGCCGACCTGGACGCCTAAAAGGGCGTGCACTACGGTGAAGGCGGTACAAGGACCAGGAAGAGCGGCCACCGGGCCAATCGCAAAGGCCGCGCAGGATGCTGTGGAACGCCCCAGCACATCCCAAGCGGCAGCTGCTGTTGCAGCTGTAGAACCTCCTCCAACAGGGCCCACCCAGCTACGCGCGTCGTACGCGACGATCGCGAAGAAGGTGAAGGTGGCTGTGCTGCCTGCGGACTATCGCCAGGTAATCCTCCGCGCTAGAGGAGGCCATCCTCGACGATATAGAAGTTGCAGGATGGACACTGCGCTCTCCTAAACGGGTATCCACTTCCGAGTAGGACACCTGGTCATCGACTACACCGATTGGGTGATGAGCGCAGCACCGAGGCTACACTTGCGGAAGGGCGTACCCCTCGACGCAAGAACGGGTGATGTACCCCCTCGCCACACAATATAACGGTCTTCTGTCCGAGAAGCACTGATCGGTCAACCGATGCCTTGTTGGGTCTGCTGAGGAACCAACGCAAGATCGAGACCGACCCGTGGAGGGTACTATCCCGAAGAAACGAGGAGGGGGGAGGAGGAGGAGCTCTCTTCGTCATAGGGATCGATGAGATATCGCGGGACATCATTGTGGAAAGGGGGCACCAGCTCTACTTCCGCTTTGGTATGATCTCCGTGAGCGGCCTAAAGAGGCCGACAAGAAACGTCTTGGGCTAGCCCTAGTACAGGAGCCGTGGTTCAACCTCGGCATAAAAGGCCTCTACACAAGGGACTCAAATGTACTATATAACCATAGAAGCGCATCTCCAAGAACTTGTATTATAGTAAGGAATGGCACGAATTACACTATCCTTTCAGAATTTCTGACCCGGGACTGGGTCCCAATCGCAGTCCAGGCGATAGGAGCTTTCACCACCACGATGGTAGCGTCGGCGTACTTCGCAGTAGATGAGCCCTGCCTACCCCCAGAGGTGTGTGGTCTGGTGGAATACTGCAGGGCGCAGGGCGCAATCCTAATCAACCTTAGAGCGAATATGGATATTAGCGTAGCTACTCGTAATCCTAGGAAAACGAACTGGGAACTTTATAAGGGAAACTTATCGCTCGAGCTAACAAGTGACGTATATGGTACACCCAAACACCCACTAGTGCTTGATAGATATGTTAATA
Organism: Hirtodrosophila confusa; assembly: GCA_035043065.1. Classification (NCBI taxonomy): domain Eukaryota; kingdom Metazoa; phylum Arthropoda; class Insecta; order Diptera; family Drosophilidae; genus Hirtodrosophila; species Hirtodrosophila confusa. Next base: position 261,097 of record JAWNNI010000185.1, on the reverse strand, counting down.
GTGTCAATAGAAGCATATTACATTCCTTTGTCCCCTAGGGAGACAACGTAGGAAAAAAGATACCCCATGGTGGAACGATCGCCTTGAAAAGCTACGCGATGCCACCCGTCAAATCTTCAATAGAGCAAAAAGGGATTACACCTGGGATCTTTACCGTCAGAGTCTTACCTCCTATAACAAGTAGTTAAGGAAGGCTGAACAGAAGAACTACAGAGACTTTCTGTGAATCCATAGAGAGTGTGAATGAGGGCGCTCGACTGCACAAAGTGCTCTCAAAACGAGCGCCTGAGGCCAATTTGGCCCTGGAGAAGAAAGACAACTCCTTCACCTCTAATAACATGGAGAAATTGGAACTACTTTTCGAAACGCACTTTCCATGGAGTATGCCTATTGTGGATGACAGCGTCAAACTTGCAGATCAATTCAGGCCACGTACTATGGACTGGGCAACTACAAAGTCTATAGTTACGACGGAGAGGCTAAAATGGGCCCTTGGTACTTTCCAGCCCTACAAGTCACCAGGCCTGAATATAATCTCACCAATCATTCTAAAGCAGGGACAGGATCACGCCCCAGGAAAATAATGACAAGTAGCCTAGCACTGGATCACATACCCAGTGCTTGGAGCAGAGCTAGGGTGGACTTCATCCCCAAGGCTGGAAAGAAAGATAACACTAACCCCAAGTACTTCAGACCCATCAGCTTTACATCGTTTTTACTGAAAACGCTGGAAAAACTGGTGGACGACAATATAAGAAGCACTCTGCTAAAACAGAGTCCGCTGCACCCAGCACAGCACGCATACAGATTAGGTCGCTCCACAGATACGGCATTATATAAACTGCACAGAACGCTGAGGAAATCAGTTGATGCCAAGGAGGTGCGCCTTCCGCCTTCTAGATATAGATGGCGCCTTCGACTACACCTCTCATGACACTGTTCAGGCATCCCTGCAGAGGAAGAAGGTATATACGGTGACTGGCAAATGGATCCATTCACTGCTTAGATACAGACAGGACACAGCAACAGTGGGAGAAAGCACTGTTACAGTCACAACCAAAAGAGGGTGTCTCCAAGGGGGCGTACTGTCTTCATTGCTTAGGAGCATTCTAGTAGACGAACTACTAGGTAGGCTCTCTAGCAAGGGTGTACAATGACAAGGGTACGCCGACGATATATTATCATCATAGCCCGAGGCAAGTTTGAGGAATCACTCTGCAATATAATCCAACTAGGATTAAGGACGACATACGACTGGTGCAAGGAGGTTGGTCTCAACCTGAACCCTTCCAAAACAGTCATAGACCCTTCACAGGAAGGTACAAATTGCAGAGAATGAAGCAGATAATAATATCTAATATCTACTTTGCACTATATGCCTGCCGAAGTATAGCGGGAAAATTGTGGGGCACAGTTAGGCCGATGATCACGTACAGAGTCATCGCCTGGGGGGACAGTATGCAGCTCGTCACCGTGCAAAAGCAGCTACAAAAACTGCAGAGAATGGCCTGCGTCTGTATGACGGGAGCAATGCGCACCTGTCCGACAACGGCCCTAGAAGTCTTAATGGAGCTCACTCCACTCCAACACACGATTGAGCTCCAACGAAAGGCAACTCTTCTCAGAATATCATCCATAGGAGTGGGCAAATATGGTATCAGTAGGGAAGATGCCGATAGATTGGAAAGAGAACTCCCCTACTTACGCAACCGAGGGACGAAATGACTGCCGAACTACTTTACGAGCGTCACTTCGAAGTCCATCTTTGCAATAAAAGAATTGGACGGCGTTAGAAGACGTGCATCCCATGGAGACTAACACAATCACGTGGTACACCGACGGTTTCCTAACAAACCAAGGCATAAGCCTTGGGGTGGTAGGCCCTCGGACAAAATATTATGAACCCCTAGGCAAATACACCAACATCTTCCAAGCTTAGGTATGCGCCATCGGGAGATGTATCGAATTCAACTGGACGTAACTACCAGAACAGAAGCATAGTCATACTATCTGATAGCCAAGCAGCAATAAGCGCTTTAAGCAGGTCAAAAATAACATCGAAGTTGGTTCGAGAAGTGCGGACTAAATTAAACCACCTAGGCAGGAATAATAGGCTTGCACTCAGATGGATCTCATGGCATAAATATATAACCGGTAGCGAAGCAGCGGATGAACTAGTAAGAATAGGAGCAGGAAAACCTCTTGTAGGCCCAGAACCGTTTTGTGGCATAGGAAGACACACAATACGAGAAAATCTTAGGATAGAAGAGGACAACAAAAGGCAGTCAAGCTGGAAAAGCGCTCAGGTCTAAGATAGGCCAAGTCACTCTTAGGAAGCTATGATCTAAAAAGATTCAAGCAACTAAGAAGCATTCACTTTGAATAGTCACTAGCCTCTTAACAAGGCACTGTAGACTGAGAAACCACCTCAGTAAGCTGGGAATTGTAGGTAGCGGGACATGCAGATTCTGTGAAATGGTGGCTGAAACCTCAACACACAATTAACAGATTGCACGGCCCTTGCCAGACAAAGAAACAGGCACCTGGGTGGGTTTTTCCTTCAAACAAGCAATATAGGTACCATAAATCTAACCAAGATCCTTGCATTCATGCTGGAAATAGGGTTGATGAGTGAGCTTTAGATCACATAGGTCGTAGTGCAACGCCCCATCACCAACAATAAACAAATAAGGCCATTTAATATTATTTTTTGGCGCTTCTGATCTCGATGATAGGCGTGGTATTTGCTGCAAAGTTCTTTTGAAAGTGACCTTTTTCCATTTTGCTTTTGCAGCAGCTCCTAAAAATTATATATCATAAGCATATATAAATCATAATTGTTCGTAGTTATTTTTGTATTAATATTACTATTTAATATTATTATTTTATTAAGTTCAAATTTATATTTTTAGGTACCTTGCTACATGACATTCCTTTAGTGATTTATCATTTGCTTTTCGATTAGGAAGAAGCACGGTTAGTAATATTATATGCGAAACAAGCATTATTATTTGACACTTGTGGAGGAATATATGCCTACACCAACAACTGATCAACTTAAAAAAGTGAAGGATGATTATTATAAGCGATGGAAGTTTTTCAATTGTATAGCATTGACAAATTAAGTGCTCAGCGACTTCCGGATCGCATTATTTTAATTACATGCATTATTTTTTAATAGTCATACAAGCTGTAGCAGATGCTGACAAAAAATTTATAGCTATTAAAGTGGGAGGCAGAGGAAAACAGAGCGATGGTGGCATATTTTCTGGATCAACTTAGCTTAGATTACTGGAAGCCGGAAATTTCAATATTCCGCCTCCACAAGCACTATCAGGCTCTAATGTCATTGTGTCTAACTTTTTAATTGGTGCCGAAGCCTACCCACTAAAATGTTATTTATTGAGACCCTATCCGCACAAAAAAACTAAATGCCAAAACTGAAAAATTCAACGAAAAACTATCAATTGCCAGAATGTGTATTGAATGTGCATTTGGTATTTTAAGTATGAAATGACGAATTTTACAGAAAGAAATAGAGACATTAATAACCGATAGCTCTGTAAATATTGAATTTATTGCTGTTAAAGTTAGTTTTTGTGGTGTTTGTTTTTTTTATTACTTGTTCATACATACCACCTTCTTCAGATTTCTCTGTTTATTCTTCGCATGCTTCTGCTATACATTCTGTCTCATCTATGCTTTCTGATCGTGATTTTTCTTGTAAAACGATATTTGAGGGTCTTTTTACGACAGTTTCGCATTGTGTCGGTTGGCGACCGGTCATTTGCTAACTAAAAAGTAGAGCGACCGTTTTTTGCGAGCTCTGGTTTAAGGCAGAGTAAAAAAATTGAATTGCTCTATCCATGTCTCTACACAAGTAAAGCTGAGACCAATCAGTTTGGGACAGAGGCTGAGCGAGTTTAGTAAAATCGGTTTCCGAAATTGACGAACTCGCTCTGCAGGTTTACTACCTGGGCCTCGCACCCTGGCAGGTAAGTTAATCAACACCTTCAAAGTTGGCAGTCGATTGATAGTCTTTACAACATGCTCCTCGCACTAAAGCTCTTTTTTTGTTGCCTTGGCAAGAGGCTCTGATAGGCTTTCAACCTACCAAAATGAGAGAGGTACCGTTTGGCCGTGTACCGCCACATGCTGCTATCCATCCCAGGCGCGTCTTTAGTAGGAGAGGCAATCCCGGTAGTATCTGGATTTGTCAGACACACATGGGGTCGTAAAACAGGCCAGCTCCGATCCACAGGCTCACTCGTTGCGGTTTGCCAAAGAACGGGTCAGCAAGACGAATATTTGCCGGAATAATCCAATGCGATGTGTTAATAGCAACACTTGGCTGGCTATCAGCTATGACGGGAGCTACATCTGCCGTGATAACAGTAGAAAAGTCCGAAGCTTGGGATCTTAGCATTTGAGACTGTTTAAAGGATTCGCCGTTGGATACAATTGGAGATTTCGGATGCTAACTATTCCATGGCATTAAATTTATTACGAACAAGTAAGAATGCTGTAGTCGAGTAAACCCGACTACAAAACTCCCTGTACCCAGGTCAAAAATTTCCAATCGCATCTTCGTACACATACACACACACATACAGACACATATACACACACATACACAAAAGACACACACACACGAGCGACAGCTCGAGCGCAGCGCAAGCGAGGCATTTTAAGTGGTGGCTGTGCTTCTTCTTCCCCTTGTGTTTTTTTTTTATTACTTGTTCATACATACCACCTTCTTCAGATTTCTCTGTTTATTCTTCGCATGCTTCTGCTATACATTCTGTCTCATCTATGCTTTCTGATCGTGATTTTCTTGTAGTTCTTGGTGATTTTAATATTGCCGGAACTACCTGGATTTCTAGTCCTGACTCCAGCGTGTTGACATCCACAGCTCAGCATGATTTTACTGATAGTTTATTTGGGATGTCATTGTGTAAAATCAAAGGTATCCCAAATTCGTTACATAAAATGCTTGATCTTATTTTTGTCTTGGATTCCTCCTTCTATTCTGTGTCCCGGACTATACCTATATCCATTCCTGAAGATCCTTATCACCCATCTTTGGAAGCGTTGATTGACTTACCAGCCAAGATGCCAAGCCCAGGCAGAAAATTTGCAGAGCGAGTTCGTCAATTTCGGAAAACCGATTTTTCTAAACTTGCTCTGCTCCTAACCCAGACTGACTGGTCCCAGCTGTACATGTGAAGAGATATGGATTGTGCAATCGAATATTTTTATTTAACTTTAAATTCATTAATTGATTCCTGTGTTCCATTTTGCAACCCACGGGATTTAACTAACTTAAAAAATAGAAAGTCGAGATTAAACAAAAAGTTCAAGAAATCTGGCTCTTTATTGGATTTTTCGCGCTATTTGATTGCCCGATCTAACTTCTCTGTACTTAATATACACTGTTATTATAACTACCTCAGAAGCTGTAGGTTACAGTTTCAGCGGGATCCTAAAAGGTTTTATAACTTCGTTAATGCGAAGCGTAGGTCTTCAACACTTCCATCAACTGTATTTTTCGAAAAAAAAAAAAAGACAGCTGACTCAGATCAGGCTATTGACGATCTTTTTGCCGAATTTTTTCAAACGACTTATAGTTCACAACCTTATCATATGGTTTCGCCTTGTCCTTATCATGTAAATAACTCCAATTGCATTTTTGGACCTTTAATAACTGAAAGTTCGCTTCTACGTGATTTAAAGGCCATTAAGCCCGTATTTTCACCGGGACCTGATGGAGTACCAAGCTGTGTGCTTAGGTACTGTGCTGAAGGTATTTTAGAGCCATTATTTATTCTTTTTAAACTGTCCGTGGAGTTGTGATCTTTCCCCAACATTTGGAAAGAATCATTTATTATTCCTCTTCATAAAAAGGAAACAAGTCTAACGTCGAGAACTAAAGAGGTATTTCTAAATTGTCTGCTATTTATAAGATTTTTGAGAAATTAATATCTTCTCAACTTCAACATCTGTGTAGATCGATAATTTCACCCTGCCAGCACGGGTTTGTGAAATATAGATCTACTACCACTAACATATTGGAATTTACTTATTTTGTCATTAAGGGATTTCAATATAAAATGGAAACAGATGTTATTTACACTGATTTTAGTAAGGCTTTTGACTCTGTTAATCATTCTCTTTTACTTCACAAACTTCATCTTCTAGAATTCCCAAATAACTTAATTCTTTGGATCTCTAACTACTTAACTCTTAGAATCCAAAAGGTTGATTTCAAAGGCTTAATCTCTAAGTTTTTCAAGTTACTTCCGGAGTACCACAAGGAAGTCATCTTGGCCCCTTATTATTTACTCTGTTCATAAGTGACCTTCTCATCTGGTCAAAGGTTGCAAACTGATCTTGACAGTTTTCAAACCTGGTGTCGGGTAAATTTATTAAATCTTAATTGTGGTAAGTGTAACGTAATGTCATTTTACCGGCGAATGCCCTTTTTAAATAATTATATTCTTAATGATAAGTAGGTTGTTCGAATTGAGTCAGTAAATGATTTGGGTATCCTTTTAGATCCCAGGCTGAAATTTGACAAACATATCTCTTCCACCGCTAATCGACCTATTCTTGAATATGGGTCTTGTATTTGGTGTCCCCAGTACAAGGTTCATCAGGATGGAATAGAATCGGTACAAAAACAATTTCTGCTCTTTGCACTTCGTGGTCTTAACTGGAATCCTAATACTCGCTTGCCTTCTTATCGTAGTAGACTTTTACTAATAAATCTTCCATCTTTTTCTGATCGTAGAACCCTGCTTGGTGTAATTGTTTTTACACAAACTAATAAATGGCGAAATTGATTCTTCTGAGCTAAGCGGCCAAATTAGTTTTGCAGTTCCGATCAGAAATTCTAGACACTATCCTCCTCTTTATTTTCAAGCTTGTAACACTAACGATGCTATCCATAACCATTTTCGTATTTTATGTTCTAATTATAACAACCTTTATCATTTAATATGTAATGCTACTTCTATTTCCTTACTCAGAACTTCACTTTTATGTTATCTGCGTAATCCATAGTTACTTTTTGTCTATTGTTTAATTTACGTAGAACTTTTATTTAGTTTGTACCTATGCATCTGTTCCGCGATCTTCGTTACCACACGTTCTGCGGCGCGCCCCTCGGTCGGTTGGGCGGGAGGTGGTTTGCATTTTGCGTGGGTCCGCGCGTTAACAAGCCTATGCTTGGTGTCGTTTGGGCCACTTGAATGTACTGCCCGAATTGGCATGTGTAATACTTTGCTCACACTTAATCTACTGTCCCAATTTCAGTCGATCGTATAATAATCACGAAAATTATTCACGAAAGAAGTTTCAGTGCTGCAGCGCGGGGGGGGGGGGGGGGAGAAGCAGCACAGCCACCACTTAAACTGCCTCGCTTGCGCTGTCGCTTGTGTGTGTGCGCCCTTGTGTATGTGTAAGTGTACGAAGATGCGATCGGAAATTTTTGATCTGGGTACAGTGAGTTTTGTTGTCGGGTGTACTCGACTATAGCGTTCTTACTTGTTTTGGTTTGAGAATTGAAATAATGAAGCTGGTTTTACATGATTGTTCTTATTATTCTGTTTTTCTTTGCTGATGAACTATGTATACTCTGTTCCCGAAAGGAAAAAGAGTATATTGGGTTTGCAAAATGTCCGTCTGTCCGTATGATCGCAATTTTTTCCACACCCTTGAAGTTAGAGCAACCAAACTTGGTACACATTTATGAAGTGTCAACATCGCCCCAGCCACCCCCACACCTTTTCCACTACAATTTGGGGAAAACCTGTATCGTCCATATTTAAAAGCTATAGTCACCAAGCTTGGTATACAGACTAGTGTTGCAATTCCTCACAGATCTGCATCAATCAATTTTGACTCCCCCTCCGCCACAATTGAGCAAATTCGATATATCCCACTCCTGTACAGATAGAGTCAAATTTGGCATACAGACTAATGCTGACCCCCTGGACAAATCTACATCAAACAATTTTTGACCTCTCAACCCCACCCCCGCAAATGTGCAAAATCATCAAATTTTATTGTTGACTATTGTTTCCGAACCCACAAATAAGCAAATTATACCGGACTGGGAACAGAGTATTCTGCTGTCAGATACGTCCGACTGCAACGTTTTTACTTGTTATTTATAGAATTGGTGTAACTAGAATATCTAGTGAATCTTATATATTTAGTGTACCACTGCAAGAATACATGCAGCAATTGCCAATGTATCCGTCGCTTACCCCGCTCCCAGGCTATGCTAAGCCATAAACAACAAAAAAGCTCCGCTCTGACGTAAGCTCAATGCCACCTTTCTATCAGTCCACCGCCGTGCTTTTAATCGCTTGCAATGCAACTGGCGATTGTGTATCCCTTACGTGGTTCAATAGTGCATCAAAAAGTGAACAGTTTGACCCCATACAGCCACAATAAAAATCAAATTTGTCCCTAACAAACAAAATATATAAATAAAGAAAATTGTATTTTGTTCGCTTTTGGTCAGCCCTAACCTGCGTACACGCATGAAGTAATCGCAATTACATTTAACTGCACAACAACAAAACAAAATTTGTTTGTTTCTAAAACAAAGCCCAAGTGAATTTTAACCGCTCCGTTTTCACTATCCCTTTTGTTAAACTATCTTTATTTTTATAATTATATAAATAATTTTTAATTTATATAAGCTAAATTCAATAATTTTATTTCAATATATTTAAGTCAGCAGTGCGTGCAGAGTTAAATTTTCTACCTCAATGCTAAGGTATATACATATATAAAAGAGTTCGTGCTGACTGACTATTTGACTGACTGATTGGCAATTGTCGCGCAGCCCAAACCGTAAGATGCTGAAATTTTCACAGTAGTTTCCATCTATGATGAAAGTGAACACTAACACGGGGTTTTGGTAAATTCCACCCTTAAGCGTGGAAAATCGCGGAAAACTGTTATATGAAACTTTTTTGATTGGTCATCGGCCATTGACACATATTTCTGCGATTTTGCAAATTCACTTGAAACAATTCGACCGATATTGGGAAATTCAGCCCCATGGTCGCAAAATCGGTCGAAAACTCTGCCGTCCGACATTTTTAATTTTCATGCGAGTGGCTTCAAACTCATTTTCAAGGTTCTACCTAAAGACATGCGCCTATTTTGTCTTTGTGTAGAACCTTGAAAACAAGTTTGAAGCCAATTTTCTTACGGTTGACTAAAGTAGTCAAATTCAAAATAAGGCACTTTCATTTAAATATTTCGCCGGACAAGGCCGGGTATTACCTGCTAGTGAAATATAAAAGATTAAAGTTATTGAAAGAAGAAAACAAAAAAATTGTTAAAAGAATTATGTTCAAAGTGGTAGTGTTAAAAACAGAGCTCGCAAAATATGCTCAACCAAATTTTTCTGCTCGGTCTGCTCAGTCAAAAGACCGATGATAAAAAACAGCACCCTTTTTTCGATTCGTTTGGGTTCTCGCTCTCGGGTTTCGGGTTGAGCATAACACACAATCGGTCTTTCGCTAACCGTTTTGGGCGAGCAGACTCGTTCGTCGCTCAGGTACCAAGCGGTCAGTATCTGAGCAAAACGAAAAAAGGTCCGCATAAAAAGGTCTTTTTTGTTGCTGTGTTTTCATTATGTTGTTGCCTTAGATATTTCAACGCTGGCAAAGCATGGAAGAGGAAGGGAGAAAACGATAGGGCTCTAATGTGTGTACACATGCGAATGCCTTAAGAGAATTCATTTTTATTAATTCAATTGACGACAATTTCGCTATAAATCGAAGTACAGTGCAATGCATCGAGTGTGCACTGTTTGTTAACAAAATATACATACAAAATAAAGTACAAAATAAAATGTAAACTAAATTAGTTGTCGTATATTTTTCCAAAATTGTGTTTATAAATAAAATAACAAAAACATTAAAACTATCTCCATGACGTTTATAACTTAACAAATTATGAATTTAATTTAACAATTAACAGCGAATTAATATTATCGGCATAAATTTTTGCTATGCATACCCATACGACTTATCCACGTACACATGCGCAAAATACCGTTTTACGAATATTTACGAAGCAAAGGGCCTTTGAGTGAGCACTGACCCGAAAGACCGAACAAAAGCGGTTGTTGGTTGAGCACAGACCGAACCGAGCCAAAACGATATTTGAGGGTCTTTTTACGACAGTTTCGCATTGTGTCGGTTGGCGACCGGTCATTTGCTAACTAAAAAGTAGAGCGACCGTTTTTTGCGAGCTCTGGTTTAAGGCAGAGTAAAAAAATTGAATTGCTCTATCCATGTCTCTACACAAGTAAAGCTGAGACCAATCAGTTTGGGACAGAGGCTGAGCGAGTTTAGTAAAATTGGTTTTCCGAACTTGACGAACTCGCTCTGCAGGTTTACTACCTGGGCCTCGCACCCTGGCAGGTAAGTTAATCAACACCTTCAAAGTTGGCAGTCGATTGATAGTCTTTACAACATGCTCCTCGCACTAAAGCTCTTTTTTGTTGCCTTGGCAAGAGGCTCTGATAGGCTTTCAACCTCCCAAAATGAGAGAGGTACCGTTTGGCCGTGTACCGCCACATGCTGCTATCCATCCCAGGCGCGTCTTTAGTAGGAGAGGCAATCCCGGTAGTATCTGGATTTGTCAGACACACATGGGGTCGTAAAACAGGCCAGCTCCGATCCACAGGCTCACTCGTTGCGGTTTGCCAAAGAACGGGTCAGCAAGACGAATATTTGCCGGAATAATCCAATGCGATGTGTTAATAGCAACACTTGGCTGGCTATCAGCTATGACGGGAGCTACATCTGCCGTGATAACAGTAGAAAAGTCCGAAGCTTGGGATCTTAGCATTTGAGACTGTTTAAAGGATTCGCCGTTGGATACAATTGGAGATTTCGGATGCTAACTATTCCATGGCATTAAATTTATTACGAACAAGTAAGAATGCTGTAGTCGAGTAAACCCGACTACAAAACTCCCTGTACCCAGGTCAAAAATTTCCAATCGCATCTTCGTACACATACACACACACATACAGACACATATACACACACATACACAAAAGACGCACACACACGAGCGACAGCTCGAGCGCAGCGCAAGCGAGGCATTTTAAGTGGTGGCTGTGCTTCTTCTTCCCCTTGGGCTGATGCACTGAATCTTCTTTCGTTAATAACTGTTTATTATCCGAACGACTTGAAATTTGGACAGTAGATTAGGAGTGACTAAGGTATTGCACATGCCAAATCCCAAAGGTATATCTTAAAAATTGTTCCTGTAAAACGGTTTTTGTCGAATTGCGGGGGAACGGGGGGAGATATCTCAAACCTAAAATAAACTTGACCTGCTCCCGCTATACACGAACCTACATTCCAAATTTGGTGTCTCTAGCTCTTATAGTTGCTGAGATCCTTGCGTTCATACATACGGATGGACAGACGGACAGACAGACGGACATGGCCAAATCGAAATCTCTTTTGATACTGATCAAGAATATGTATACTTTATAGGGTCGGAGATGTCTCCTTCTGCCTGTTACATACATTTGCACAGATTTAGTACCCCCTTTTTACCCATTTTATGGGTACAGGGAGTAAAAAGATTTGATAATCGACGTTTAGTTTTCCAGGCACATATCGTTGAATTGCTGGTGCTCAAGAGAGTGGATAATGGTTCTGCTGACAAGCTGCGTGAACTGTCAGATAAGTTCAATGCCCATATTCGTGCCCTCCGTAGATTGGACAGCATGGAGTAAATTGATGAGTACATCATAGGGCAAGTGCTGTTGCAATGTTGGGATAATATTTGCAAAGGCAACATCCTTCAGCTTTTCCCATTTAGCCTGCGAAACCAGTTCCAATTTTTGCAACAGTATTTGCACCCAGAAATTTGCTCCATGCTGCCCAAACTGTAGAGGGCAACAACTTATCCGACAGTTCACACAACTTGCCAGCAGAACCAGCCTCCACTCTCTTGAGCCCCAACAATTCAACGACATGTGCCTGGAAAATTAAACGTCGCACAGTGGCGCCTTTGGCCGAGGCACGTGGCAAAAATCAAAAAGGCCATGGTACAAAAGTATCCAGCCCTATTTGTTTAGCTTTGGAAGTAGTTATGAAGCCAGAAGAAGCTAGAATTTACAACCACTTTCCGGACCGTGTTCGCGCATTTTCCAAAAGAGTGACACACGTGTCGAATTATTTGATGTCAATTTTTTCCAAAATCTGAGAGACACGTATCGAATTGTTTTAAGTGAAAAGCTTTAAAAATTAGTTTCAAGGTGATCAGAATAAAATTAGACTTTCGCCGATACAACTTTGAGACCCCATTTTCCGCCCATGGGGTGAATCTTCCAAAATCGGCGAAATATGTGTCAAATGAATTTTTGTATTGATCTTGGAAAATGAGTTTAGATGGTAAACAAAAAAGTTCCATACAACAGTTTTCAGCGAATTTTTAAGTGATGGGTGGAATTTCCAAAATCCCGTCTAAGTAAGTAGCTTCCGTTACATAGGGAAACTACTGTGAAAATTTCAGCATCCTAGCTCTTACGGTTTGGGCTGCGCGATAATTGGCAATTAGTCAGTCACCAGTAAGTCAGTCTGTCATAATTGCACAAAAATATATTACAAATTAAAGACATTCCGGAGATTAAAACTAACTATCAAATCTAATTAAAATTGCAGAGCACACAATAAAGCAATTTTTGCCACACCCTTGAATCTACATAGTGCAGCAGTGCCCAGTTCCTTTGCTCATAGGCAAGGGTGAGCAATGCGCATACATGTACATTTACGCTTCAATTCATTATACAAAAACAATTTTGCGTGTTGCCTCTCTTATCAAAGCAAAGCAACAAAAATTTCGTGTATTTGTTGGTGCGCTACTGAATTTCAATGTAATTTTGTTGTTGCTTTTCGATGAGCCCTGCTCTTAACAAGTTAGAATGCTCTAGTCGAGTATACCCGACTATAAAACTCTCTGTACCCAGGTCTAAGACATCCAAACACATCTTCGTTTACGTACACATACACAAAGACGCACGCACAAAAGCGCAAGCGAGGCATTTTATTTCTGGCTGTGCTGCTTTTTCCACCCCGCGCTGCAGAACTGAATCTTCTTTCGTGCATAACTTCCGTTTTTATTGTCCGATCGACATGAAATTGTTTATTAAAAGTGAACCAAGCATTAAACATGCCATTATACATACTTTAACGTTCTTATCAAATTAAGGGGTGCGGGAGAGGTATCGGCAATCGGAAAAAAAATTGATTTGCGTATGGTATACAAAGCACTACATTCAAAATTTATTGTCTATAGCTCTTATAGTTGCTGAGATCAACGCATTCATACAGACGGACGGACAGACAGATGAACATGGCCAAATCGACTCGGCTATGGATACTGATCAAGAATATATATACTTTATAGGGTCGGAGATGCTTCCTTCTGCACAGTTTTAGTAATAATAAAATAGTTGTGGTGAAAAGATAGATCGCTGGAAAAAGCTATTTTTCTGTAAAATATTTTAAGTGTGAATATCAATGCATTCCGAAGAGCTTGTGATGTGGTTCTGAAGGCGGCCTAAATAAGGCTACCGACCCGTCCGGTAGGGTTAGGGTTAGCGAACGGCCTCCTGTAGGTGGTAAGCTGCGAATACACAAATAAGCAGTCCCAGACAACCATTGAGCACTGCGGACGTTACCACTGTACTGACGAGTCGTTTGTCTGAACAAACTAAGACTATGGTCTTACACCCTAACTCCAACATTCGTTTCTACCCAATGCCACCCCTCACATCCCACACCTGGGCTGGACCAAGGTGTTATCCGACCCGTGCCGATAGGTAGACTGGCTGGAGGCCCAGGCTTAAAAAATATATCTCAGTCATTAACAGAGGACTCTGGTGCTTGGCAAACACCTGTTCTATTTTTGCCTTACCCGGGTACTGCGGACCGCTCTCCTTCTCCGCATTTCGTGGGAATCAAAGTAAGATGGACAACAATAAATATACAATATACAACAAAAAAGAGCCTAGTACTCTAAAAAAAAATACCGAGGAACAACCAGCTCCGGAAAAAAAAAAATGTATCCAACCGTATGAGCACGCAGAAGCCAGTAGATTCCGGTACTCCAACTAGACCACACCCCCTTCTTCTACCGGCATTAAAGCCATCAGTAAGCCCTCGGCCACTGGTGCGTTAGCTGGAAAGAAGTCAGAAACGGCGACAGTCAAGAGTGCTGCGACGAGCGGCGCCAAGGATCACAACCACGCGGTGTGGCTGCTCCAACATAGCCGCCATTCCTATTGCGGTGTCAGTTGGTAGCAAAACGGGCAAATGGACTGTCGTGAGCACAAGGGCAGCCGACTTCACACAACCGTACCCGTCAAAAGGCCATCTTAACGACAACCGGACGGCCTAAAGTATACTGACGCGCAACGCAAGCGCTCCAATTACCAGAGAGCATGCGTCAAAGGAGGACTTTGCGTATGGTATACAGGAACCTACATTCCTAATTTGGTGTCTCTAGCTCTTGTAGTTGCTAAGATCGACGCGTTCAGACAGACAGACAGACAGACATGGCCAAGTGGAAATTGCTTTTTTTACTGATCAAGAATATATATACTTTATAGGGTCAGAGATGTCTCCTTCTGCCTGTTACATACATTTGCACAGATTTAGTACCCCCTTTTTACCCATTTTATGGGTACAGGGAGTACAAATAAGAGCGAGGTATTGGATATCACCCCTATCTCAGACTGCATTTCTCAGCGGGTTGCGACCTGGAAAGTTCTCCCAGAATATTCCTTCCCTTATCAACGCTACATTGAATTTCAAATTGAAGAATCTCATCCATTCGTCAAGAAAACTCAAAACATTAAAAAAAACCAACTGGTGGAAATACATGAAAACACGCCCCTAACTCCGGAAAACGCCGAAGAGGTGGATTCCCTAGTCGATACCTTAAGAAAGGTATGCAATGACGCCTTATATAAATCATGCTCTAAAATAACCTACAAAGAATCTTTCATTGCATCATGTTCGACCACTGATCTCGAAGTACTTGAAAAATAGTGCAGAAGAACTTTTAATCATGCTTAAAGCACGACGCTTAACACAACTTGGGTGCAGTACAAGGCCGAGCTAAATAACTACAAAAAAGCATTAAGAATGGCGAAACGGTCCTCATTGGCCAACTTTTGCGGCAACATTGAATCTACCTCTGATGCATCGCGTCTCAGGAAGTTCTTGGCCTCCTCACCGGGGCTTCTACAAAGGAACGACGGATCGTGGACAGACTCCAGATCGCAAACCCTTGGACTTTTACTAGACACATACTTCCCTGGGTGCTCACAAGCACCACAATCAGCGGGTCAGCTAACTCGAAGCCCAATAAACAGAACCAACGAAAAAATAAATGACCACAAGATAAAATGGGCAATCAGTACCTTCAAGCCCTTTCTATCGCCGGGCCGGACACATATACCCGCGCACAGCTCCAGCGCAGAATTAGGTATATTATAGCGTGGCTTCGAACCATTTTCACAGGTTGCCTAGTGACGAAGAAGAAGAGGGAGCCACTGTCCCGCATTTAGTAAGAGACGTCTTGGATGCTATAGCCTCGACCTTTTAACGGAGATATCCGAGGTAAGAATGAACAACATCCTCAAGTCTATAAGTTCTACAAAGTGGTTCAGAGGGGAAGAACAAGTTTAATAGACATTATGTGGTACCACAATGAGCCAATGCTGGCCTAATTGTGGAGCAGGAAAACTTTAAAAACTTTTCTGTTCCAGCCACCATAACCTAACCGTACCTATGGGTTAGTAAAAACTGTCGTAAGCGACAATGGTAGACAATTTTTCTCAGATGAATTCAAACAATTCATGCGAAAAAATGGCATTGAGCAAATTCTCACTGCACCAGGGCATCCCTCCACCAACGGCAAAGCAGAAATCCTTATAAAAATCTATACATTCTATACTCTATACACCCTTCAAAATTTGTCCGAGTGAACAACACGAAACTGTAATTAGTCGACTTCTTGCACAGTACAGAAAAAACAGTCACTGGTACTACAGGTGAACCAAAGTGTACAGTGTCTGCATACCCAGTCGACAAGACTGAGAAAAGCCCCCTCAACAAGTCCCAGGTTCAATCAGTATCCACACAGATGGAAAAAAAACTTGACGAACACGTGGGTGGTGGTGTATATTCTCCCGAGCTAGGAATTAGAATCAGCTTCCGGCTTCCCAACCACTGTAGCGTGTATCAGGCAGAAGTGAGGGCCATCCAGGAAGCCATCCTCTGCATGCGCACACAGAATATAAGTGAAGGCCAGATTTTCATATGCTCAGATAGACAAGCAGCCCTGAAGGCGCTCGACTCATGCACTAACAATGCAATGTCGTCAGTCTCTCAACGAGATAACCCAATCTAACTCTGATGCATCGCGTCTCAGGAGACTGACTCCGGTTCGCAAACCTTTCGAATTTTACCAGACACATACTTCCCTGGGTGCTTACAAGCACCACGATCAGCGACTCAGCTTACTCCAAGCCTAATAAACAGAGCCAACGAAAAAATGAATGACCACAAGATAAAATGGGAAATCAGTACCTTCAATCCCTTTCTATCGCCGGGCCGGACAACATATACCCGGCACAACTCCAGCACAGTATTAGGTATATTAGAGAGTGGCTGCGCACCATTTTCACAGGTTGCGTAGTGACGAACCATATTCCCATAGCTTGGAGGGAAGTAACGATAGTCTTCATACCCAAGACAGGAAAGCCTTCTCATCTTAAGCCAAATGATTTCACACCAATCAGTCTATCCCCCTTTCTCTTAAAGACCTTCGAAAGAATTCTTGATGGTCATCTCAGGCACATTTAAAGCCATCCTACTGTCGCGCACACAGCACGCATATACCAACGGCATGTCTACTGAGACAGCTGTACACCCCCTAGTCTCTCGTATCGAGTGATCGCTTAGAATCAAGGAATATAGACAAGTGACTTTTCTAGACATTGATGGAGCTTTCAACCACATTCTCCCAGAAGCTATCACCTCGGCGATGACCTGGGGCTCGACGATCCCCAAGTGGAGCTCATTGGTATGTTGCTTACCAGAACAGTGAGTTCCTGCCGAGGATAGTCCTCGACCAGAAGGTATGTCAGCAGAGACACCCCCCAGGGAGGTGTCCTCTCTCCACTTCTATGGGTACTAAAGGTAAACGAACTGCTATGTACACTGGAGGAGGAGGGCCACGTGGCTGTAGCCTATGCGGATGATATTGCCATCCTAGCAATGCAACTAGCACTCAACATTTTTGTAAAATGGACCAAGACCTGCGAACTAGGTGTAAGCCCGAATAAGACAGAGCTCGTTCTTTTCACAAGAATATACAGAAAATACGCATTTAATCCTCCCAAGAATCAATAGCACGATTCTTACCAAAAGCTTTCAGGCGAAATACCTAGGTGTAGATCTCGATAGCAAACTACACTGGAAAGATTATATAAAACAGAGAGTAAGTAGAGCAACTACTGTTTTCTTTGCATGCAAGAAAGCCATAGGAACCAGATGGGGCTTCTCCCCATTCATAGTCCATTGATTGTAAACAGCAGTCATTAGATCCATCCTACTCTATAGAGTGCTAGTGTGGTGGCCCGCACTTGAGCTGCCATCCAACTTTAAAACAATTCATAGAGTTCAGTGAAGTGCAGAAATCTGCATTAGTGGAGCCCCACCCCAACCGAAGCTCTGAACATCATGCTTCACCTAATACCACTGGACCTACTGTCCAAGGAACTAGCTAGCAACTCAGCCATCAGACTCAAGGAATGTAATAACTGGACGAGGCAGCACGGGGCATACCGCAGTTCTTAAGTTCACACCTCGGAACCCCCAAAAAAAGAGACTATTGCATACCAAAACTGACATTCGACAAGCATACCTAGTCGACAAGTCTGGGAAAAGCCTCTTCAACACGTACCAGGATCTTCACAGATGGGTCGAACATAGCTGGACGAACAAGTGGGCGAAGCGTGTATCAGGCAGAGGTGAGGGCCATCCAGGAAGCCACCCTATGTTTGCGCATAACATCAGTGTAGGGAACATCTACATTTACTCAGATAGCCAAGCCGCCTTGAAGGCGATTGATTCATGCAGCACTCACTGAGTGTCGCCAGTCTCTCAATGAGATAGCCCAACAGATTAGTATTACCCTCGTATGGGTGCCTGGATACCGAAACATCGAGGGAAACGAATTGGCAGACGAACTGGCCAGACAAGGCACCAACGATACACTCCTCGTTGAAAGGAGCAACGTTGGCATGCCTTCGTCCACTCTTAGACTGATTACTACTACTACTGATTGCTGGAGAAATCTCACTACATGCACGGTTCCCAAACTCACCTGGCCCACTCTTAACCCAAAGCGCACGACTGCTTTGATTAAACACAAGAGATCTCATATATCGACAATCATAGGGGCTCTCACAGGCCTGATAGCAGACTGGGCATGCCATGAATTCTGCAGAAGTTGTTGCATAGTAAAAGAAAAAGAGAGCGTAGATCATCTGCTCAGTCACTCAGCAGGAAGAGGTTCCAATACCTAGGACACTTTAGTTTTGACACCCTATCGGACGTATCCAAGGTTGCGATACAAAATATTCTCAAATTCTTAAACTCTTCTTTAAGGGGGAACACACCGTTTAGAAGACGTCATGTGGTTATTACAAGGGGCCAACGCTTGGCCCAAGTGTGGAGTAAGCAAACACCATTCCTCATGCTCCAGCCACTGGAACCTAAACTAACCTTATCATTAGTGCATTATTTGCAAAGAAATAGTAGCCAATGTATTTACTAATCTTTTCGGTGCACACAATGAAATTATAGAAAACGGTTTGCCTTAGAAGTCTAAGTGTTTTCTCTCATAAGTATTGAATTTGCTCTGACATAAACAACGCACAGTGGCGACTTCTGTCATTTTACTTTGCAAAAATCATATTTTCTGAACGAAACAAGATATTGTCAAAATGTAAAAAGCATTTAACAGGAAATTTCCGTAGCTTTACTATGAGTGCAAGATCTTTAAAATCGGAAGGAAGAATTCTTCTGAAGAATTGGTCAAAGTTGAAATTTCTTTTCATAGGAATTTACACCATAGAAATGCATTGGAAACATGATATTTTTACTCCCTGTACCCATAAAATGGGTAAAAGGGGGTATTACATCTGTGCAAATGTATGTAACAGGCATACCTATAAAGTATATATATTCTTGATCAGTATCAAAAGAGATTTCGATTTGGCCATGTCCGTCTGTCCGTCCGTCTGTCCGTCTGTCCGTATGAACGCGTCGATCTCAGCAACTACAAGAGCTAGAGACACCAAATTTGGAATGTAGGTTCCTGTATACCATACGCAGATCAAGTTTGTTTCATATTTCAGATATCTCACCCCGTTCCCCCGCAAATCGATTTAAACCGTTTTACAGTAACAATTTTCAAGATACAGCTTTAACATTTGGCATGTACAATACTTTAGTCTCTCTTAATCTACTGTCCAAATTTCAAGTCGATCGGATAATAAACACGGAAGTTGTTCACGAAAGAAGATTCAGAAATGCAGCGAGAGGGGGAAGGAGAAGCACAGCCACCAATTAAAATGCCTCGCTTGCGCTGTCGCTTTTGCCGCCTGTGTGCGTGCGTCTTTGTGTATGTGTGTGTGTATGTGTAAGTGGACGTCGATGTGATTGAATGTTTTAGACCTGGGTACAGGGAGTTTCGTAGTCGGGTATACTCGACTATAGCATTCTTACTTGTTCATAAATAATTACTGTCCCTTATTTTAAAGATCTTTCACTTATTTAAAAGCTACGGAAATTCACAATAAAACGCTTTATAAAATTTGGCAATATCTTCTTTGGTTCAAAAGATATGATTTTATCAAAAGAAAAAGCCAAATTTGGCATAAAAAAGGGTTCTGACCTGCATGCTTCTTGCCGTCCACGACCGTGCAGCGCACTCCGCATTGCAGAGGTACAGTTAGCGCACAAGTGCGCCCGGCGCGTTTCATTTTTGCGTATTTTTGATGTCATGTGCGATCATTGTTTCATTGTTAAAAACCAGGAAGGCAGATTGGGGCAGAGTTTTATTTTTGGAATAGCTTCAGGAATGTTCACAATAATTCCGTTTATAGTCACCCTGCGGAACTCGGTCGGACTTTATGTTAAAAGTTTACATGAAGTTGAAAAACTATGTTCAAAATAGTGGTCCAGTAATGTACTTATTAAAAACACAATAATGTTCCAAAATTACAATATAAATATAATATTCGCTTTAAAATCGTCCCATCTCTTATTTAAAAAAAGACAAAGAATCCATTGAGCCGTTTGGTTATAATATCTTCGCAAAGGTGAACAATTTTCCCACAAAACCATATTGACAAAAATATTTGTCCACCAAAGGGACGTGTACCGCCCAAACAGATGAACCAAATCCCAAAAAATTTCACATCCATAAACTATGGCCAATTCTCTATAAAGCTGCATGTGCCGTTTTACATTTGCTCACCATGATATTTTGATTTTTGCCACGTGCCTTGGCCAAAGGCGCCACTGTGCAACGGTTGGGCACACCTGATCTAGTGCAACCAAACTTGGTACACTTGTTGGTGTATACCCTGAGTTTAAAAAGGATCAAGGTTAACCCAGTTGAGTTTATAAATTGTCAGGAGCTACCCCATCATCCACAGTTTGGACAAAAACCTATACATTTACATTCTGTAGTAGGCCCGGTAAATGTTTACTTTAGCTACCCCTTATAAAGACTGCACCGATCTTTATGCATTTGGTACCAAAACACGGGGAAAAATTCCCAGATTCGATTTCCGGTGGCGGAGGTCAACTTTATTGCACAATTATTTAATTATTAAATTTGTAAAATAGTCCCATACAAGCGTTGTGCCGATAACAGTTCTGTTATTAACAGAGCTGAGCTGATGTTAGCGACCAGTGGTGTTAAGTGAGCATATGCTAACGAGCAGTGTTGGTAAGTACGTATGCGCTAACAGACTAGCGATGGTAGGTATTAATGGAGCTGCCAGACTGTTAAATAAATAAAAGCAATATTTGGCGCTCATATTTGAATTGTGTAATCACAGCCCAACATGAAATTTAATAAAAAAAAACATTTAAACTAAATTGCATGGTCAATATTAATTTTTATTACAAACATATTTAAAAAACTCATTAAATGATAAGTTAAATATAAATATTCTTTTCTTTTCTTATAGAAAATTTATGTACGCCTGACATCGAAAACCAAGTCGGAAAATTTTGACCCCGGCCCACTATCATTCTTATTCAGCGTCAATAACCTTATAACGGATCCCCAAATCACGGTCTGTCGATCTGCATAAGCTGCACCCGCTGCATCTCGGCCACGAGTGATTTAGTAAAAAATAAGTCAGTGATTTTCATACAAGTTCATAAGAACGCGCTGAATTACGTATTAAGTGATAATATCTAAAATCAGTAGATTTTAATTGTTACTTACGAAATTTAAGTATGTACATACCATATGTATGTATTTTGTGAATTTGGTTAGGTTTTCTTAATAAACAAACAAGTTTCTCATACAAAAACATAGTTGTCGACCTATTGTTCCTATGGGAGCTATATGATATAGTAATCCGATCCGGCTGGTCTTCAAATATGTACTGCCTGCTCCGAAAACCAATATATGTGGCAAGTTTCATAAACATAGCTTTAAAATTGAGCGATAAGTTTGAATGCAAACAGGCGGACTGGCAACATTTTCTCACTTTGACTGAGTATTATTTAATATGTATGCCACATAGAGGGATAAAAACATATCAATCGATGCGTCTGGCAATTCTCTATAAGATCCTAAAGTGAATTTAACATGACGAAATTTACAGTCATACATTAAGGTTTTCTAAAAAAAGACGTTAAGTTTCATACATTTTTGAAACGCGTTGGGTCATGTGACGTCACGCCCTCGCGTCGCCGAATAACGGCGACTAACGGACATGCGCATGGCGCAACCTACTGTCTCTCATCCGTGAGGAAATATATATATATATATATATATTATGTATGTATGTGCATACATACATACATATGTATGTACATACTTAAATTTTGTAAGTAACAATTAAAATCTACTGATTTTAGATATTATCACTTAATACGTAATATATATGTATGTATGTATGTGTTTCAAATGCACGTGACGGCATCCATCCATGTGTTTTTCGCATACATACATACATATGTATGTATGTACATATGTAGGTATCTGCATAGTATGAGAGCATCAAAAAATTATTTTTTTAACCCAGTGGACCAAGCAGCGAGCGTTTAGAGATCGCAGTTTTTGATCGCTGGGCAACATTGAATGTTTTTGTGAATTCTGCCGGCTCTCATATATATACATGTGTACACACGGCGAATAGATTTCTAGAACACGTATACGTTTATTGGAGCTTTTGCGCATGCATACATATGTAGATATGTATGTGTGTGCTTATATGAATGCGTGCAGCATCACGGTTGAGAGACGCCATGCGCATATCCGTTATTCGGCGACGCGAGCGTGTGACGTCACACTTTATGGAATTCAGCGCGTGGTTATGAACTTGTATGAAAATCACTGACTTATTTTTTACTAAATCACTCGTGGCCGAGATGCAGCGGATGCAGCTTATGCAGATCGACAGACCGTGATTTGGGGATCCGTTATAAGGTTATTGACGCTGAATAAGATGATAGTGGGCCGGGGTCAAAATTTTCCGACTTGGTTTTCGATGTCAGGCGCACATAAATTTTCTATGAGAAAAGAAAAAAATATTTATATTTAACTTATCATTTAATGAGTTTTTTAAATATGTTTGTAATAAAAATTAATATTGACCATGCAATTTAGTTTAAATGTATTTATTTATTAAATTTCATGTTGGGCTGTGATTACACAATTCAAATATGAGCGCCAAATATTGCTTTTATTTATTTAGCAGTCTGGCAGCTCCATTAATACCTATCATCACTAGTCAGTTAGCGCATACGTACTTACCAACACTGCTCGTTAGCATATGCTCACTTAACACCACTGGTCGCTAACATCAGCTCAGCTCTGTTAATAACAGAACTGTTATTGGCACAACGCTTGTATGGGACTATTTTACAAATTGAATAATTAAATAATTGTGCAATAAAGTTGACCTCCGCCAACGGATATCGAATCTGGGATTTTTTCCGCGTGTTTTGGTACCAAATTCATAAAGATCGGTGCAGTCTTTATGAGGGGTAGCTAAAGTAAACATTTACCGTAGGCCCAATAGCTAAGCGGCTATGAGACTGCTCTGCCACCAGTGATGTTCTGTTAACTATCTGATCAGCTGTTTGACTATTTGCCCATCACCAAATGTAAAGGCAAAAACCAAGGAGACTAGTTTGAAAGCGGTTATCAAATAAAATAGACGAGAAAATTAAAAGTAATTCCTGTCACAATCTCAGAAGTGGGATCAGCCAGAGAGAGACGGCGACAGTGCACATTACAGTTCCGAGAAAAGCGGCGTCGATACTATACTATACGAACTCACAACAGTAGCGAATTTCGAAGCAAGCAGCAACGATCGTGCCGTCGACTGTCGCCAAGTTGACGTAAATTATTGCGAAATTCAGCAGCCAACAAAAGGGAATGGCAGCTGGTCTTCGGAAACTTTCCAGCTGGAGAGGGAAATCCGGTGCCCAATTGGAGAACGTTGCTCAGCTTTACAAGCGGACTGATATGCAAATGGCTTTGCATTGCCAAGCAAAACTGGTATGGCTCCATGCAGACCCTACACGCATTGTAAAGCCATTTAACGATCTTTTTGAGCAACTAACCGTCGGCAGTCGGTGGAAAATTGCCTAAATCTGATGTGCAACACAGCTTTGGAGCATGCATGCGGAACACCAACGAAAAGTTTAGCATTTATTATGAAAGCAAGGCGATATACTTGATACTTGATAGCCTTATTGAGGACATCCCAAGCTACATTCTGCCCATCCAGGCCAGACTTCAATGATTTAATGATCCAGCCAAGATGCAGCCAGCATTCGTAGGGGTACTTCTACAAGGGCAAGATACCCCGGGCGGAAAAGGTTAGGTTAAGGCAGCGAGGAACGAAAGCACTAGCGGTGCTTCAACTGCAACTACAAGGGGCACTAGGCAAGTGACTGTCCTAAGCCCAAAAGAGAGCAGAAGTCAAGCTACGGGTACGGTGCCACGAATCATCTGGTGGTCCAATGCCCACAGAAAAAGTCAAACGATGGCAATGGCGGAAACAATAATTTCGTAACTTTCAATATAATATGATATAAAAAACTATAATTTTTATTTAAGCTAATCAACTCTACAACACTTCTACATAGTGACCTCCAACAGACCCAACATAATAAATAATAATAATAAAGATATAAATGTGGGCACTTACCGTTGCAATATCGTGGCTGTGCTCTTATGCAGACGATGAAGACCATTAAGTAGTGCTACCGATCCGGTCTTTGCAGCGCACACGAGTGGCGAGTCCTGCCAGATGGTGTCACCTTCTGCGTTGGTAATGCGCTGCTGTATAAGATCCCTCGAGGTCATGTCCTCGTAAAGCATCATGGGTTCGGTAGATTGATTCAGCAGACGTAACAGCTGTTTTGTTAGCGTTAGCTTGCCTACGCCCTTCTCGCCCAGTAGACAGACGTCACCTACGGCGTAGGCTTGCATCAGCGAGCCGAGCACTTGGCGTTGGTGCGGTAGATCCACGAAGCTCCCATCTCCGAGGAGGGTGAAGCCACAGGGCAAGCACAGTCGTAGATTGTCCAAATGTATGTTGATAAAACCAGCCTTACCGCCGTTAGCTGTAATGCGTTGTACACTCTGGTAAAGCTGGCGCTGAGGCTGCAGACCCGCTAGCAATTCGCTTACACGTTTGTGCTGCTCTGACTTTAACAGAGATTGATAGGGATACAGGGTTGCTATGACGTCTTGTAGGGTAAGCGCTGGATTCGTCTGCTGAGGGTGGAAGAGAATGAATGGCTTAAGTGTCATGATATGAGATCCAACCATAATTTACCAGCATCTGGATACCTAGGCGGAGATTATGCAGTGGAAAATCGGGCAGCTGGAGTGCTTCGTCAGCTGCATGGAGTGTCATCGCAAACCTTAGTAACTGTTTGAGCTGTGCGGGGGGTACAGCGGGCGTCAGATCCTCTAGCTCCTCGTACAGCTCCTGAAATGTGCATGGCAAAATATGGCGCGATTGAAACCGCGAACGTAGTGGTGGATCCAGCGGCGTCCCCTTATATTTCTCTGTGGGTAGACCAAGTGCTACTACGCGAAAATGCTCTGAGACACGTAGTATTCCCCAGTCTTTGAGCTGCTGCTGGCTGTGTGTCTGTAAGTTGAGAGCGTTTTTTTAAAGTTGATTCTGTTTTCAACCCATGCTTTACACACCTCTAGCAATTTGTCGTAGCGTTCGGGCGCCATGAGAAATTTACCACTTTCAAGATGCATTTCTCGATTCTCGAGAAGATTGTTTAGTACCGGCAGCACATTACGCTCGGCATGCTCTACGCCGTCCAGCAACAGGACTCGTCCGTACAGTGCAGCACGCACCGCGCTCTGGTCATGGTATATGGCAGTCTTTTTCCGTAGCTCACGTCGCTGCTTAAGATCGCTTTCAGTTGTGTCGCGACTTAGGGCTACGTATTCTAGTTCACGCTGCGTCAATTCTAAAAACTGCATGACCAGTTGACGTCGCAATGGCCCTGGTTCGCCCAAAAGGAACATATCTTGTTTCAGTGAATCCTTCTGCAGCATCCAGCGGAGATGATGAAGTGTCGACTGAGCAAGCTGAACAGTGCCATCCGGAGCGCGGTTTACTATGAGTATTAAACTTATTACACTGCGTCACATTTTTTTTATTACAATTTTTTAATGACCTGTACGTTACACAGTGGCTCGTTTTGCCGGATCACGGATCAAATCAACCAATGCACAAAGATAGAGAAGTGTTTATAGCTTATAAAAATGTAATCCCTGTACCCATAAAATGGGGAAAAAGGGGGTACTAAACCTGTGCAAATATCTGGAAAACTGTTGGTATAAAACATTTTTATCGAATTGCGGGGGAACGGGGGGAGACATCTGAAATTGGAAACAGAATTGATCTGCGTATGGTATACAGGAACCTATATGTCGAATTTGGTGTCTCTAGTTGCTATAGTTGCTGAGATCGACGCGTTCATACGGACAGACAGACGGACATGGCCAAATCGAAATCTCTTTTAATACTGATCATGAATATATATACTTTTTAGGGTCGGAGATGTCTCCTTCTGCCTGTTACATACATTTGTATAGACTTAGTACCCCCTTTTTCAGTCGTCGACTAGACCTCGTACCGATCGGTTGTGTTATCGCAGAGTTCAGTTCAAATCTTATCAATTTTTCAAGCGCCCTTTTCTTTTTGTACACTCATTCTTCACCTTTAAATATGTACAAAAGCATAAAAGCATAAAGTAAGTTAAATCTACAGCTATGCAAAAGAGATAAAAAATCTTTCTCTTGAATCGCTCTATCGGCCTTAAAACTTATAAGTGCAACTTAAATCACCATATTGCTTATGTCTCTCAGACTCTGCCTAGCATTGCAATCGATCTACGGTAGATGGCGCGATGCTGCTCGACATGTGTTTGGCGGGTAATTCTTAAGTAAAGCGCCCCATATAAAGACTGCGTCAAAATGTCTGACTTTGGTCTTAATCGACGCGTCTCAAAATTAGAAAGCAAATTCTGTCGGCGGAACAAAACTTTATTGTCGAAATAATGAAATGAATGTAAATAAAAGTTGACCGATATGCGTATATCGACACGTCTTGGTGTTGGAAAACATCAAATATTTACCAGAGTTGCCAGACAGCTAGATATAGAACCGCACAAGTTTGAATTAGTTAATAGTTTAAAATAAAATGTGAATAGGCCGCTTAAAATAAAACGCGCGTTTTATCGCTTTCTCGGCCTTAAAACTTATAAGTGCGACTGAAATCGCCCCATTGATCATGTCTCTCATACTCTGTCTATGCTTTGCTATCGATCTACGGTAGTTGGCGCGCTGCTGCTGGAGTCAATTATTTTTGTTATAGTACTACGATTTGATTCATTTTAATCATTTAAGTTTATTAATTAGTTATGTACCTTTTTGGTTAATATAATGCGAATGCTGCTGGGCTGATTTACTATAAAATAACATTATTATTATTTTTATTATTATGTGGTAAGTCGGAACAGCTGCATTCGCATTATCGATAGTTGATCGGTTTGCCATAAATATGGCGGTCGGTTGATATTTGTTAGTACCAACATGTAATAAGTTTGCCGCCAAATTTATGAATTGATTTTTTGCTAACAGCGGCGCACATTTTCGCTGTGCACGGCACCTTCGCAATCAGAATGGAAATAATTGTTTTGAAAGTTTTCACTTCAATTAAGTACAGACTTTTTAACACCCTTCCGCTATTTTCTGGCTGTTAGTATTATTACTCTAAAATCATCTTCATCTAAAATATTTTAGGGACTACGCCCACCCGTCGCCACGGTGGAGAAATGGGGGTCAAAGTCAAATGAGCGAGATTATTTGTTTAGTTACATCGGCTTCAAAGTCATTGTCACAGCCCTACACAACAAATCATCAGGCATTTGACTCAACTATTTGGTTTCCACGGGAGGGAAAATTGTGATACTCCATTTTTGTGTATTTCTTACGGTTGACGAAAGTAGTCAAATTCAATATTGTGCAATCTAAATATTTCGCCGGGCAAGACCGAGGTATTTCCAGCTTTAAATAGTAAATATTTATAAGCATTGAAATTTAATGAAATTTAATTAAATATAGTAAGAAAATGCGTGCAACGCCGCGAGTATAAGCTAGTTGTTACTCCCTGTACCCATAAAATGGGTAAAAAGGGGGTACTAAATCTGTGCAAATGTATGTAACAGGGAGATTCTTGATTAGTATCAAAAGAGATTTCGATTTGGCCATGTCCGTCTGTCTGTCCGTCTGTCCGTCCGTCCGTCTGTCCGTATGAACGCGGCGATCTCAGCAACTATAAGAGCTAGAGACACAAAATTTGGAATGTAGGTTCCTGTATACCATATGCAGATCAAGTTTGTTTCATATTTAAGATATCTCCCCCCGTTCCCCCGCAATTCCATAAAAACCGTTTTACAGGAACAATTTTCAATTACTTTAGTCACTCTTAATCTACTGTCAAAATTTCAAGCCGATCGAATAATAAACACGGAAGTTATTCAACAAACAAGATTCAGTGCTGCATCGCGCGGGAAGGAAGAAGCACAACCACCACATAAAATGTCTCGCTTGCGCTGTCGCTTGTGTGTGTGTGCGTCTTTGTGTATGTGTAAGTGTACGATGACTCGATCGGAAATATTTGAACTGGGTACAGGGAGTTTTGTAGTCGGGTATACTCGACTAAAGCATTCTTACTTGTTCATAAATAATTACTGTCCAAAACGCTTTTAAAATTTTGGCAATATCTTATTTGGTTCAAAAGATATGATTTTATCAAAGTGGAAAGTCAAATTTGGCATTCAAATTGGTTCTGACCTGCATGCTTCTTGCCGTCCACGACCATGCAGCGCACTCCGCACTGCAGAGGTACAATTCGCGCACAATTGCGCCCGGCGCGTCTCATTTTTGTGTATTTTTGATGTCATGTGCGATCATTGTTTCATTGATAAAAACCGGGGAGGCAGATTGGGGCAGAGTTTTATTTTTGGAATAGCTTCAGGAATGTTCACAGAAACTTCCTTTTATAATCACCCTGCGGAACTCGGTGGGACTTTATGTTAAAAGTTTACATGAAGTTGGAAAACTATGTTAAAAATAGTGGTCCAGTAATGTACTTATTAAAAACACAATAATGTTCCAAAATTACAATATTAATATAATATTCGCTTTAGAATCGTCCCATCTTTTATTTAAAAAAAAAGACATTAAGAATCCAGTGTGCCGGTTGGTTATAATACCTTCGCAAAGGTGAAAATTTTTCCACAAAACCATATTGACAAAAAGGTGTAAATATTTGTCCAAAAAGTTTCACATTCATAAACTATGGCCAATTCTCTATCAAACTGCATTTGCCGTTTATATTTGCTCACCATGACCCTTTTGATTCTTGCCACGTGCCTCGGCCAAGGACATCACTGTGCGACGCGTCTCAAAATTAGAAAGCAAATTCTGTCGGCAGAACAAGACTTTATTGTCGAAATAATGAAATGAATGCAAATAAAAGTTGACCGATATGCGTATATCGACACAATAGTTGTTCGTCTTATAGCCTCTTTCCACTACAGTCAAAAAATAACATTTCAACATTTAGGATGATGGTCTTTCCACGGTCAAATGTGCAATTTGTCATTTGCCCGAAATAAATCAGCTGTTTGGCTTGGTTTGATGAAAATTTTCACAAAAAGTGAAAAATATGGCAAATAATGGCAGAACTGTAAAAAGTCAAAGTTGCATATCAATAGGATTTAGTTGCGATGTGTCCGTACGGTTTTGATCAATTGGAAGATGGCTGGAATGCGGAGATGGGAGAAATTTGCAATGAAATTGCGAGTGCGCACCTGTGGAGTGCACAAGCTTCACTGCTCCTAAAAGTCGGTGTACCTTGTCAAAATGTTGCCGTTTCGACGGTGCACTTCCGGACAAGCCTTCCCTTTTAACCACATCCTTACTAAATACAGGAACATTAAGATATAAGCATTTTACTATTTCTTTAAAAAAATTAATATTAGCGCACAACTCGTCATTGCTTACCTTTGCACCAGTTCATCTCGATAAACATCGTGAATTCGATAAGAAAATTCTAAAAAAAAAATTCCGGGGCGAATGGCATTATATTAAAAATATGACGGATTTGTCATTTTTACCCTTATGGGATTTTTACAGGAAAAATGTGACATTTTCCCAAAATCACTACACACACTTTGCACTACATATCGCACTTGTGCGTCGATGAATTCATACCCTGGAATTTTTAATATTATTTTTATACAATTGTATATGTATTTTAAATGGACACTATCAATTTTTTGTATATTGGGGAACCTGGAATTATTTATGTTAATTTTATTATTTTTATTTAACATAAAAGCTGTTATGCCTCTGCTATTTCAATGGACACTGTCGATTTATGTTATTTTAAGGACTATCTATATTTTTAAACAATTCTAACCACAATACTAGCTACTAAAAAAACAGTCTTTTATGCAAGACTCAATGATTTTCGCATGCATGCCCGTCGTGTCTGGCCAAACCATCGAAATAGCAAATAAACGAAAACAATTCTCGTGCATATACATACATACATATATGTATGTATGTTTTGTATGTATGTATGCACGCATGCAAACACAGAACAGCGCATACATTCATTGTTGCTCTCGACTCGGCGGTCGCGAGCTTGGTGGGATCTGCCGCAGCGCTGCGCTCGATCTAACGACCCGAATCGGCAGGTCCCACCCGAACAAATACGAAGCATATGGGACCTGCCGAGTTGATAATTTTTGGTGCTAGACGTTCCCAAAGGCTGGCAACTCTATTTGTTGTGTTATTTGTTTGGGCCCTTTTGTGCGTCAATATTTGTGTTTCCTAATGCGAGTTTTAATGCCGTTGTTGTTCATTTTAATAAATATTTATTACATTTATTTATTAAAATTCTTCTACGCGTTTCGGCGTTTGTTACGCCTTCCTCAGGGAGTCTGGTTTTTACATGTATATAAAAAACCCCATATGTATGTAACATATAACAATTTAACAAACATATTTAGTTCCATTACAATACATACATTAAAACTTATTGTAGTATTTCCTACAGTGTAGTCATTGTTCCTATGTCTAAATTGCACTTTTGTTTATCCATCGTCAACTTTTGTTTCTCGTCTTTGCGCGTCCAGTTTTGTTTGTCAACTGCTATTGCTGCCGTGTAAATAAAGTTTGTCTTTTCAATGTCTTCTTTGTGGTTTACTGTGTTCTCCCCTTGTTGTTGTATCCGTAGGCTCTCTAGCGTCAGTCTCGTTCGTTCTCTCCTCTCAATGTCTAATATTTTGGTGTTGTCAAAATCAGCTGTGTGACCTGTTGTTGTAATATGTTGCGCAAGTGCTGTTGTCATTTTTCCCTTATTCGCGTCTCCTTTATGTTTGGCAATTCTCGTGCCAAGCGCCCGCTTTGTTGTTCCTATGTATATCCCGTTCAATCTTTCGCCTTCTTTCCCGTTGCATTTGATTTCGTATATTACGTGTTGTTGTTTGTCTTTGGATATTTTGTCTTTTGTGTTCGTAAATGACTTCTTGTATTTGTGTGTGCTTTGTATGCAAACATTAGGTGTTTGGAGTGTGCGTCGAGTATTATTTTTGTTATTGTTTGCCGGTTTGTTAAGTTATTTACATATGGTATACTAATATATTGTCTTTCTTCAATTTCTCTGTTTTTGGTTTTGTCACTGTTTTTTTTTTGGTTTGTTGCGTCGGTTATTAAATTGTCAATAAGTTTTTCGGGAAAGCTATTTTTTAAAAGTAGTGTTTTTAATTTTATATATATGTCTGGTCTGTGCGCTTCGTCACTTATCGCGTACGCTTTTTGTATAATGTTCTTTGCAGTGTTCACTTTTTGGCTTATTGGTTGGTTGGAGTTGAAATTTATAATTCGTCCGGATGCAATTTCTTTTGTATACCATTTGAATATTATCTTTCCTTGTTTCTTTTCCAGTTCTGTGTCCAAATAAGCAATTTTCTTGTTTTTCTCTCTTTCAATTGTAAATTGTATCCGTTTATGTTGATTATTTAATGTGTCCAAAATATTTTGTGCTTCCGTTTCTTTAATAATGCAAAATAAGTCATCAACATATTTGGATATATGTTTTATGTGGATGTTCTTCTTTTTGAGTTCGTCTGTGGCATTGTCAAGAATTTTGTCCAATACTATGTTAGCTATTGTTGGTGATATAGGGTTGCCCATGGGCATGCCAAATATTTGGTTGTATATGACGTCGTTGCATGATAGATAGTTGTTGTCAATCAGTATAAGGTCAAGAATTTCCCTAAATTTTGGCTTGGGTATATTTGTGTGTTGCGTTATATCAGTCCATCTTTCCATTATGTTTTGTATAGCTAGTTTTATTGGTATATTTGTAAATAATGAGACCACATCAAAAGACACGAGAATCTCATCTTCTTCTATTTTTGTGTTTTCTAATTGGTTTTTAAGTTGTATTGCACTTTGGATGTTATATCTTTCGGATGTTATATTTTTGAGTACTTCCCCTATATGTTTTGCTAGTTTGTAGCATGGCACGTTTGTGGAGGCTGATATTGGTCTAAGTGGGGTGTCATCCTTATGAATCTTTGGTAGTCCGTATATCCTTGGTGCGTGTCCTCCTGAACAGTATAGTTTTAATTTTAGTCGCCAGTCAATATGATTTTCTTTTTGTAGGTCGTTTATAATTGTATTGTTCTTCTTTATTAGTTGTTGTGTAGGATCTCTTCTCATTGTTCTGTAAGTTGTTCTGTCATTTAATAGTTTCATCATATTGTCGTGGTAGTCTTTTTTATGTTGTTTTCTTAATGCTAGAAGCCTGCAATTTTTACAGTACCTTCTTATTTAAAGTCTTCAGGTGCGGTCAAACGATATGGCACTTTGCAGTTGGCAGTTACCATAGCGTGTGAGTACGATATGGCAGGCTGCCACATAGATTTTGTGATTGAGTTACTTACTCACACGATATAGCAAATCAACGATTACTATGGTAGAAACGTGCCATATAAGTTTATATGTTAAAATATTTAACATATATTCTTACTTTTGCAACGTGAAAGTGCAAAAGTGATAAAACATCTCTCTCTTGAATCGAACACTCGGCCTTAAAACTTATAGGTGTGACTGAAATCGCCATATTGCTACATATAAGCTCAATACTGCCTATGCTTTAAAGCAATTGCTATTGATCTACTGTAGATGGCGTGCTAGTGCTCAACATGTGTTGTAGGGTTATACTTTTGTATAGAGCCCCCATATAAAGACTACGTCAAATGTCTGAATTTTGTCTTAAGCGACGCGCCTTAAAAGTAGAAAGCAAATTCTGTCGGCGAAACAAGACTTTGTTGTCGAAAAAATGAAATGAATGCAAATAAAAGTTGACCGATATGCGTATAACGACACGATAGTTGTTCGTCTTAGTGTTGGAAAACATCAAACATTTACCAGACTTGTCAGACAGCTAGATACTTATAGAACCGCACAAGTTTGAATTTGTTAATAGTTTAAAATAAAATGTGAATAGGCCGCTTAAAATAAAACGCGCGTTTTATCGCTCTCTCGGCCTTAAAACTTATAAGTGCGACTGAAATCACCATATTGCTTATATCTCTCAGACTCTGCCTAGCTTTGCAATCGATCTACGGTAGATGGCGCGATGCTGCTCGACATGTGTTTGGCGGGTAATTCTTTAGTATAGCGCCCCATATAAAGACTGCGCCAAAATGTCTGACTTTGGTCTTAATCGACGCGTCTCAAAATTAGAAAGCAAATTCTGTCGGCGGAACAAAACTTTATTGTCAAAATAATGAAATGAATGCAATTAAAAGTTGACCGATATGCGTATAACGACACGATAGTTGTTCGTCTTAGTGCTGGAAAACATCAAACATTTGCCAGAGTTGTCAGACAGCTAGATACTTATAGAACCGCACAGATTTGAATTTATTTATAATAGTTTAAATTAAATTTGAAACTTAAAAGTGCGACTGAAATTGACATATTGGTTTTGTTTGTCAGCTTCTACCTATGCATTGCTATCGATCTACGGTAGATGGCGCGCTGCTGCTGGAGTCAATTTTTGTTATACTACGATTTGGTTAATTTTAAACACTTAAGTTTATTAATAATTGTTTAGCTTTTTTAGTTAATAGAATGTGAATGCAGCTGGATGCAGATTGAGTACAAAATAATATTATTATTATTATTTTGTAGTAAGCCGGCCCAGCAGCATACACACACATTCACATTCGCATCGATATAATGACTTTTGACTTTTCCAAATAATTGTTTTAAAAGTTTTCACAGCAATTAAAAACAGACTTTTCGCGCCATGTTAGTATTATTCTCCCAACTTCATCAAAAATATTTTACGGGCGGGAAATGGGAGTTAAAGTCAAATGAGTGAGATTATTTGTTTAGTTAGATCGGCTTCAAAGACACAAAAAAACACTTGTCACGTGGCTCAACTATTTAGTTTCTTACCCCCTCGGGAGGGCAAATTGTGATACGCTATTTTTGTGTATTTCTTACGGTTGACGAAAGTAGTCAAATTCAATATAATGCAAAGTGCGTCTAAATATTTCTCCGGGCAAGCCGGGGTATTACCAGCTAGGTGTTTATAATTATTATTATTATTATAAAAATAAATATAGCTTATCAAAAGGGACAGCAAAAACGGAGCGGTTAAAATTCACTTGGGCTTTGTTTTAGAAACAAAAAATGAACAACTGATAACTTGAGGGTATACACCAATACACATGTTGATTGCTCTTGATTCAAGGGTGGGGGAAAAAAATTGCGTTCATACGAACAGACGGACAGACGGACATTTCGCAAACCCAATATACTCTTTTTCCATTCGGGAACAAAGTATAAAAATAATAGAATTGAAGGAACAGTAGTCAGTGCCGACTTTAATAATTAAATTAATTATTTAAATCTTACCCGATTGGGAATGGCACCTATCTTGAAATTTGAAGTATCCTTCGGCAAACTGCTGTTTTAGCCTTGCGCTCGGCTTTTAGCTAGTTTAATAAAATTATCATAATTAAAAAATGGGTCTATATGCATACACATACATATGTACATATGTATGTGAGCATATGCATGCAATGGGGACTTACGTGGTTGCTTTGCAGCAATTTTTTTTTCACAAAATTCACTTTTACTTAAAAAATTTGTTTTTCACTTTAAAAAAAGTTATTTTTCTTATATTTTATAGTTGCTTTATAACTTGCAACAATAAATAATTTCCTACACTCGAGTTCAGCGCGCACAACTAGTTAGCTTGAAACTGCTGGCCTCAGTTGGCGGAATTGCAATGACATAACTGGTAGCATTGACACTAAGTAAATAGAAAGTCAATAAAAAAAATAAGTAGACAAGAAAATCAAGGGCATACTTTTGGGCAGTAGTTAAATTAATTTAATAAGTTAGTAACGTGCAACAAGCGCCACTACATTTCCCTCCACTGAAATCACATTTGGCGGTGGATCAGCGCTTACGAGGGATACTCGCTTGATGCAAAAATTATAATTTCAATATTGCAATCTACTGCTTGATATCTTTTGCATGATATTTGATTATGTACCTACCCTGTTAGTCTTCTAGCTCATAATAGCAGTTGCCTAACTTTCTTTTAATGCGAGCCTCGACAAAAGCTGGTGCCAACTTTGTACTAAATCTTTTGGCAAAGTTGCCCTGCTGGAAATTGCACCGGAAAATTTCTTGTCCTGCCTTAAAAGATACGTTGCGAGATCGTAAATTATAGGAGTTCTCGTTACGAAGGCGTTGCGTTTGTATTGCATTTTTAGCCCGATTTCGAAATATTTCAAACGAGTCTTCCCTATCAACCGCTTCTCAAAGGCTTAAATTTCGAAGCAACTTTTAGGTAGACGCATCATGTGCTGTCGAAACGCTAAGTGACATGGGCTTGTATTAATAGCAGAATGTATACTTGAACTGAGGGCACACCAAATGCTGCTTAAATGTTCATCCCAGTTTTTCTGACCAGGGCGAACATTAGCTTCAATGGCAGAAAAAATCGATCGATTAACTCTTTCTGATGCATTAGCTTGCGGAGCATAATAGGCTATTCACACTGAGCCACCATCATCTGGCATGATGGTCCCAAAGTTTTACCCGTACCGAAATTGGACCATCAGTCCCACCATCTCATTCGGATGTTCCTATCCCACACGTGCCTTTTCGATTTTATGCCGATTGGTTTCGTATGCAACACTGAATATTTGATATTCACTACGAAAATGTAGCAATGTCAACAAAAAATAATGGCTAAAGCAAGAAGAGCAAGAGTAAAAAACAAATGAGAAATGGCTGAACAGTATACATGTATAAATTTTTAAAGCTTGACTGACTGACCTAACAAGACATGCACAATGACAGTATTATGAACTCCAAGAAATTAATAAAATTGGAATGCCAAATCCATCTAGGGGTCAAACCATGACCAAAATTACATTTAATATAAAATGCATTTGATTTTAACACAGTTATGGTTGAGTGAAGTACTAGTAGTAAGAGTTTATTGAATATTTTAAAAAGTAACAATCTCTACAAGAAACGCAAAATGACCGAAACGTGAACTTCAAGAAGCGTCGTCGTCTGCCTGCTGCTCTAAAAACTAAATTTCGTCTGTTTTGGCGACTTCCGTCATTAGTTTATTAATTAAATCATTGTTATGATGCAAAACAGCAACAACAACAACCAATTTCTTAATGAAATTCATTTTCATTAATATTTTACAAATTATCTTGGCTGACTACGCTAAAGGTTGAATTGATGGTAGATGGTAGATGGCGGCAGTGTAAATCGGTGTTCCACCATCCACCATCTTCCCATGCTTTCCCCGATGTGCTCAGTGTGAATAGCCTATAATAGGCAGCATAAGCATGTTTGATGTCATGCTTGTCAAGCAATGCATTAATGGATAACGATCTTAACTGCACACCATTATTTGACACCACTGTTTCAGGGACACCAAACCAGTGAAAACAAGTAAAAATGCTATAGTCGAGTATACCCGACTACAAAACACCCTGTACCCAGGTCTAAAACTTCCAATCACTTCTTCGTCCACTTACACATACACAAAAACGCACACACACAGGCGGCAAAAGCGACAGCGCAAGCGATGCATTTTAAGTGACCACTGTGCTGCTTCTTCCTTGACTTTTACCTTATACACGCCTTGTTCTAATAAAATGGGTAATAAGGGGATACTCAATCTGTGCAAATGTATGTAATAGGCAGAAGGAGACATCTCCGACCCTATAAAGTATATATATTCTTGATCATTATCAAAAGAGATTTCGATTTGGCCATATCCGTCTGTCTGTCCGTCCGTGTGTATGAACGCATCGATCTCAGCAACTATAAGAGCTAGAGATACCAAATTTGGAATGTAGATTTGTGTTTAGCGGGCGCAGGTCAAGTTTATTTTCGATCCGAGATATTCCATCCCACACCCCCGCTATTCAATAAAACCCGTTTTACCGTATAAATTTTCAAGATATAGATGAGATTTGAGATTTGGCATGTATAATACTTTGGTCACTTTTAATCTACAGTCCAAATTTTAAGATTATCGGATAATAAACACGGAAGTTATTCACGAAAGAAGAGTCAGTACTGCAGCGCGGGTGGGAAGCAGCACAGTCACCACTTAATATGCTTCGCTTGCGCTGTCGCTCGTGCGTGTGCGTATTTTTGAATGTATGTGTGTATGTGTAAAATTACGAAGATGCGAGTAAAGGGATTTTTGTAGTCGGGTATACTCGACTAAAGCATTCTTGCGTGTTAAGTTTGCAAAAGTCCTTTCTAAGCTGGCGTGCGAGAGGTAAATGGGTTGAAAATCAGGGAGGTTGGTGTTGGTGAGCGATTTTGGTGGCAGCAACTCATCCGATTTATTTAGTCTGTGTTGGTCACTTTCGAAGCAAACTGTTTGCGTGCACTTTTCGGTTGTGCATGCAACAGCTGTTTTATTGCTGTGCTAGAGTTGCATTTACGAAAACTGGGCGTATAGGTATCGGCTTTGCCACAACCGTAGCAAAATACCCGACGATCAGTTATACATGCCTGATACCCATGACCTTTGCCTCCACAGTTCTTCGCAATCAGTGTCGTATTAATCAGCGTCGTATTAATCAGCGTTCTTTTCAGCTTGTTCAACGAGTGCACTTACTTGTCGGCGAGCCATTGTGCGCTGGGTAAAATTATGGGGCTTGGTAACGGATTGTATAAAAATGTCCCGCTTCCTAACGATAGTATAAGTGTTGTATGTATCTCTGGTACCAGGTTAGCACGAAGAGTTTCCAACATAGCACTTTTGTGCATTGGCTGTGAAAGTTTGTCAGCCAACGTTGTAAAACTCGTCAAAGCATTCGTTTGGACGCTGCTTGCGTTGTTCGATCTCAGGTCGGATATTAAAAGATAATAAGATGTACAGATATAATGGATATGAAAGCTTAAAGACAAACGAGAATTGTGAAGATAATTTTGAAAAACAAATTTTAGAGATTGAATATTATGAAGATAAGGAAGTAAAATACGACATAGGAGAAAAGTTACGTTATAAGATGAGAATGGAATTCATTGAAATGTTTGATAAATATTACCTAAGCCCTGTTCGGCCAATAGAGCCGGATATAAAGTGTGAGATGAAATTGATAATTGAAGATTCTAAAGTATTCAATTGTGCTCCTAGAAGATTATCATATGAGGAAAAGGCTAAAGTACAGGAGATTATTGATGAGCCATTGATAAATTGTGTAATACGGCCGAGTGAGTCTGAGTATGCATTACCAATAGTACTTGTAAATAAGAAAACAGGTGGTTTGAGGATGTGCGTCGATTACAGACGGCTAAATAAAGTTACGACAAGGACGAAAATATCCTATACCACTGATAGATGATCTACAAGATGGTTTGGCGAATACGAAAACATTTTCGAAGTTAGATTTAAAGAATAGTTATAGCCATGTGTATATGCATTCGAAATCAGTAAAATATACGTCATTTACAACACCGTTAGGACAATTTGCATATTTGAGAATGCCGTTCGGACTGACAAATGCACCGTTTATATTTTAAAGATTTATAAACAAAATATTCTGTGATATTGTAAAACAAGGAAAAGTAATAATTTATCTCGATGACATTATGGTGGCTACAAAACGATATGATGGTCATATTCAAATTTTAAAGGATGTATTAAAACGATTAGTAAGGAACAAACTAGACTTGAGAATTGACAAATGTAGTTTTCTTCAAAGTAAAGTAAAGTATATAGGGTACGTGATTTCAGAAAAGCACATTCGTGCAAATGAAGATGGCATAAAAGCAATTAATGATTTCCCAGTACCCAACAAAGTACATGATGTTAAAAGTGTTTTGGGAAAGTGCTCGTATTTCCGAAGGCTTATTATAAATTTCTCAGTGATTGCTAAGCCTTCACATCATCTTATGAAGAAAGATAAATATTTTTGCTTTGGTCACGAACAGTTGGAGTCTTTTAATGAACTAAAAAAAAAAGTTATTGGAAACACTTACGTTGGCGATAGATGGCTCGATAGATTTTGGTGCGACTCTTACAAAAAAAGCAGACGAATTCTTTCATTTATCAAAGAAAACAACGGAATGAAAGTACCATAGCTATGAATTGGAAACGTTATACGCTTTGAAAAGATTTAGAATGTACTTGCAAGGAATCCCATTTCAATAACGTAACAGATTGTAACTCATTTATGTTAACCTTAAACTAGAATGTACTAAACCCAAGGATAGCAAGATGGGCGTTAGAATAACAGAATTATGATTATAAGATGGAGCATAGGTCAGGTAAAAAAAATGCAGCATGTGGATGCTCTGAGTAGATGTAATGGTCGTAGAAGATAATACATTTGAAGACAACATAGTTATTTGTCAGAATCAGGACGAAAAGATTGGCATGATTTAAGAGATACTTAGTGAAGGCAACACGGATTATATGAAATTCTAAACGACTTAGTATATAGAAAAGCTAAAGACAATTTATTATTTTATGTGCTAGAGTTAATGGAAGACCATGTTATTTTTATGTATCACAACGAATTGAGTCATTTAGGTACAGATAAATTCGTAGACGTTCTTAGCAAAACTTATTGGTTTCCAAATGTTCGGAGGAAAGTCGACGAACACATAAAAAATTGTTTAAAGTGCATTGCATTCTTAGCGAAAAACGGGAAACAAGAGGGTTTCCTTCATACTATACCAAAAGGAAATATTCCATTTCAGGTTGTACATATAGATCACTACGGACCAATAAATAATAAAGATTCGGTGCAGAAACACGTTTTAGTAGTACAAAGTTTAAAAGATTATACCCAACTAAAACAACGAAGTCAACGGAAACAATAGACGCACTGACTGATTATTTTAGAGCATAAAGCAGACCAGCAGTGATTGTATAGGATAGAGGAACGTGTTTCACGTCGGAAATTTTTGACGACTTTCTACAAGAAAATAACATAAGCCATGTCAAGGTAGCAACAGGTTCGCCGCAGGCAAATGGACAAGTAGAAAGGATAAATAGGGAATTAGGTCCGATGATGAGTAAATTACTAAATGTACAGAAAAAGGAAAAGTGGTACAAGGTTTTAGGTGAACTAGAATATGCAATGAATAATACTGTCCATATGAGCATTAACGAACATCCAAGTGTGATGCTATTTAAAATAAGACAGAAAGGTAAAATGGTTGATAACTTCAAAAATGTTATAGATGTAGAGCAGAAATGGAAAGAAAGAAATGTAGAGAAATACGAAATAGAGTACAGTAGAGTACGAAAGTACAGAAACAAATACAAGACTATAATAAAACATATATAAACATAAACGACAAAACCCAAATATACATGAAGAAGGTGACTATGTAATGATAAAGAATTTTGACTCAACACTTGGGGTGTCAAGCAAACTTATACCAAGATTTAAGGGTTCATATAAGATATCATAAATTCTGGATAATGACAGATACTGTGTCACGGATGTAGAACGTTTTCAGCAAACTCAAAAACAATACGAAGGCGTATGGGCAGTTCATAATTTAAAGCCGTGGTTAAAAATAAAACATAAAAAGTTAGGCGATATTGATCAAACAAATTTAATGAATAAACAAGTAAGAATGCTATAGTCGAGTATAGCCGACTACAAAACTCCCTGTACCCAGTTCAAATATTTCCGATCGCGTCTTCGTGCACTTACACAAAAGGAATTGATTCCGAAAATGAAGAAAAGTTAAAAAATTCGGATAAGCCAATTGAAATTGTAAAACGAAAAGAAAATGTTAATTTACAAAATATGCCAAGATGTAATGAAAATAATGGTAGAACCATGATGACAAGATTAATGCTGACTAGGATCAGGTGATCCTAAAAAGTCAGGACGGCCGAGCTCTAGTAATACAAGGTATCAGCAAGTGCAATATAAGTATATAATCAACGTTAGTTATAAAATATTCTATAAGTATTTAAATGTTATCGACAATTATCATAAAGATAATTGTGAAATGTATTGTAATGTATTTAATAAGTACTCGATAGTTATCATAAATATTTGTTATCGGTTGAAAAGAAGTATCGATGTTGATCTTAGAAAAAGCAGCCGAAAGTGGATGCCGAACAAGCAAGACGAATGAGACTACAAGTGTTAATATTAACAAGTGAGAATGCTATAGTCGAGTATACCCGACTACGAAACTCCCTGCACCCAGGTCGAAAACATCCAATCATATCTACGTCCACTTACACATACACACACACATACACAAAGACGCACACACACAGGCGGCAAAAGCGACAGCGCAAGCGAGGCATTTTAAATGGTGGCTGTGCTTCTTCTTCCCCCTCTCGCTGCATCAATGAATCTTCTTTCGTGAATATATTTTATATATTCGGACGTTGATGTACTAAACGGGCAGTACATTCAAGTGGCCCAAACGACACCAAGCACGGGCTTGTTAACGCGCGGACCCAGGCAAAATGCAAACCCACCTCCCGCCCAACCGACCGAGGGGCGCGCCGCATAACGTGCGGTAACGAAGATCGCGAAACATATAAATACGAACAGACTAAATAAAAGTTCTACATAAATTAAACAATATACAAAAAACTATAGATTACACAGATAACATAAAATTGAAGTTCTAAGTACGGAAATAGAACTAGCATTACATATTAAATGATAAAGATTGTTATAATTAGAACATATGATACGAAAAGGGTTATGGATAGCATAGTTAGTGTTACAAACTTGAAGACAAAGGGGAAGAAAGTTTCTGGAATTTCTGATCGGAACTGCAAAACTAATCTGGCTAATTAATTCAGAAGAATCAATTTCGCCTTTAATTAGTTTGTGTAAAAAAATTACACCAAGCATGGTTCTACGATCAGAAAGAGAAGGAAGATTTATTAGTAAAAGTCTACTACGATAAGAAGGCAAGTGAGTATTAGGATTCCAGTTAAGACCCCGGAGTGCAAAGAGAAGAAATTGTTTTTGAAACGATTCTATTCTATCCTGATGAATCTTGTACTGGGGACACCAAATACAAGACCCATATTCAAGAATAGGTCGAACAAGCGAAGTATATAGAGTTTTAGTAATGTAAGGATCGTTAAATTCTTTAGACCAACGCTTAATGAAACCCAGGACACCAAAGGCACGATTAACGGTGGAAAAGATATGTTTGTCAAACTTAAGCTTGGAATCTAAAAGGATACCCAAATCATCAACCGACTCAATTCGAACAAGCGGCTTACCATTAAGAATATAATTGTTAAAAAAGGCATTCGCCTGTAAAAGGACATTACTTTACACTTACCACAATTAAGATTTAATAAATTTACCCGACACCAGGCTTGAAAACTGTCAAGATCAGTTTGCAACCTTTGACCAGATAAGAAATCAGTAGATGACAGACAAAGTTTAACATCATCGGCATACATCAGCACCCGAGAGTAATTTACGACAGAAGGAAGGTCATTGATGACAAGAGTAAATAATAAGGGGCCAAGATGACTTCCTTGTGGTACTCCAGAAGTAACTTGAACAGACTTAGAGACAAGGCCTTTGAAATAAACCTTTTGGGTTCTAAAAGTTAAATAGTTAGAAATCCAAAGAATTAAGTTATTAGGAAATCCTAGAAGATGAAGCTTGTGAAGTAAAAGAGAATGATTAACAGAATCAAAAGCCTTACTGAAATCAGTATAAATAACATCTGTTTGCATTTTAGATTGAAATCCCTTAATAATAAGAGAAGTAAATTCCAATAGGTTAGTGGTAGTAGATCTATATTTCACAAACCCATGCTGGCAGGGTGAAATTATAGATCTACATAAATGTTGAAGTTGAGAAGTTATTAATTTCTCAAAAATCTTAGGAATAGCAGACAACTTAGAAATACCTCTATAGTTCTCGACGTTAGACTTGTTTCCTTTTTTATGGAGAGGAATAATAAATGATTCTTTCCAAATATTGGGGAAAGAACACAACTCCACGGACAATTTAAAAAGAACAAATAATGGCTTAAAAATACCTTCAGCACAGTACTTGAGCACACAGCCTGGTACTCCATCAGGTCCCGGAGAAAATACGGGGTTAATAGACTTCAAATCACGTAGAAGCGAGCTTTCAGTGATTAAAGGCCCAAAAATGCAATTGGAGTTAATTACCTGATAAGGATATGGCGAAAGCAATTGAT
The DNA here is from genome assembly GCA_035043065.1 of Hirtodrosophila confusa. NCBI lineage: Eukaryota > Metazoa > Arthropoda > Insecta > Diptera > Drosophilidae > Hirtodrosophila > Hirtodrosophila confusa. Next base: position 217,405 of record JAWNNI010000185.1, on the reverse strand, counting down.
AAGGTTGTGAACTGTAAGTCGTTTGAAAAAATTCGGCAAAAAGATCGGCGATAGCCTGATCTGAGTCAGCTGTCTTTTTTTCAAAAAATACAGTTGATGGAAATGTTGATGACCTACGCTTCGCATTAACGAAGTTATAAAACCTTTTAGGATCCCGCTGAAACTGTAACCTACAGCTCCTGAGGTAGTTGTTATAACAGTGTAAATTAAGTGCAGAGAAGTTAGATCGGGCAATCAAATAGCGAGAGAAATCCGAGGAAGAGCCAAATTCCTTGAACTTTTTGTACAATCTCGACTTTCTATTTTTTAAGTTTATCAATTCACGTGTAAACCACACAGGTTTGTTAGACCTACGAGGGTTACAAAACGGGACACAACAATCAAATAATGAATTTAAGGTAGAATATAAGTAATTGATTGCACAATCCATGTCTCTACACATGTACAGCTGGGACCAGTCAGTCTGGGATAGGAGCTGAGCAAGTTTAGTAAAATCGGTTTTCCGAAATTGTCGAACTCGCTCAGCCGGTTCTCTACCAGGGCTTGGCACACTGGCTGGTAAGTCAATCAACACCTCCAAAGTTGGGTGATAAGGATCTTCAGGAGTGGATATAGGTTCAGTACGGGAGACAGAATAGAATGAGGAATCCAAGACAAAAACAAGATCAAGCATTTTATGTGAAGAATTTGGGATATCATTGATTTGACACAATGACATCCCAAATAAACTTTCAATAAAATCGTGCTGAGATGTGGGAGTCAACACGTTAGAATCGGGACTTGAAGACCAGGTAGTTCCGGCGATATTAAAGTCACCAAGAACTACAAGAAAATCACGATCAGAAACCATAGATGAGACAGATTGTATAGCAGAAGCATGCAAAGAATAAATAGAAATATCGGAAGAAGGTGGAATATAAGAACAAGTAATATAAAAGCAAATACTGGACATACACAATTTTACAGCAACAAATTCAATATCTATACAATTATCGATTATTACAAGCTCCGATGATAAATCAGCGTCAACAGCAATAAGAACACCACCACCACGACGAGGGGTGCGATCTTTTCTATAAATGGAGAATTTGTTAGACAGGATTTCAGAATTAAGGATGTCGGGCCTTAGCCATGTTTCAGAAAAGGCAACGACATGGAAAGGAAAAGTTAGGCTATTTAGATAAAGATTACTAAGTTTACTACAAAGACCTCTTACATTCTGATAGTCAAGTGAGAGGGAGGATGTTAGTTTTTTGAACTATCAGATATTACAATAGGTGGGTTAGAACTACCACCGGAAGAAGGAAGTGAAATCGGAGGCCGATTTTTCTTTTTTACGGTATATTCTTTAATAACTAAGTGGTCGGGCCAGAATTCTTTGCAACAAATATTGTTGAAATATTCAGCCGGAACACTTATTTTAAATGACGAAATTTCCCGAGAATACGTAAATTTGAATTTTTCCACCGTAATGTGGGCTTTAGATTTGGCCTGTATAAAGGCCTTCACATCATCAGATGTAGTATCAGGGGCAAGCCTGGAAACAAAGATTTGTTTCCGTGGTGGAATTCCTATAAGGGTCTTCTTAGCAACCAAAGCAGTTGCATCCGCTGGAGCCACAGCATTGGTTGCTAGACCAGTTGTTTCGACCGGTATATTATCACTAGGCTGTTGATCCGGATCAACAGTGTTAATAACCAGCGAATCAGAATGCTCTACGGGGTCAGAAGGAACAACATCCATGGGTACGATGCTATTCTCGTCACTTCTGATTATTGAATTATGAGGAGAGGGGGAAGATAAATTTATTAATTCTAACTGTTTATTAGTTGCGGATGAAATGGAAGCATGTGTGGGGAGTTGCAGTTCATTGGGGCCAATAGACAGCCTAAAATTAGCCTTCTTCCGTTTTGGGGACTCATTCAAAAGTTTCATACTTTTGAATTCGTTCTCCAAGACGGAAAAACCATCGAACAGTTTTTTGAACTGCCCGAATATGTCACCAAAGCCTTTCTTAGTCTGCCTCATGAAACCCATGATGTCCCGTTCAACATCCCTACAGGATACACATGTCCACTTGAGGCCAGATTTTGACTCAATCTGGTCCACAATTCTGCCGTTTAGGCCAGCACATTTTTCGTGTGACACATTATCACACAGCCAGCAACAAACAAAGCCCATCTTCGAGTTTGCTCTAACCTGGCAATTTTTATTGTAACAGACAAACATTATAGCAAAAAGGAATTTAAATATAAGAAAATAGAATATAAAAAAAGATAAACAAAAAATAAAATAAAAAGCAAAAGAACCAAAAAAGAATGTAAAAAGAACGGAAAGGCACCCTAGGGTTAAACAACTACCGCTGATTTGTACTTACAAACGCAATAACAACACAAAGCGCGGGCGCGACGACCGAAACTCATAAACGGATTTCGAACAGAAAAGACCGCGACCAACACCAACAACACAACTAATGCAAGCGCGGGAGAGATAAAAAAAAAGAGAATGAAGTGAGTACACACAAAAACAAATTATATGCAGACAGCAATGCAACTGCAAAATCAAACAGAATGCTTGGCTGCAGTTTGTTGTTGTGTATAGGCACAAAAATTTTAAATTTGCAAATAAAGCACAAATAATTGCAATTAAAGTTCAACACAGGTGTTTAACACAACCGAATGAAAACACACGTCACAAATATAAAACTTGCAATTTAATAATTGCTAAGAACGAGGAAAGAAAAATTAACTGCGAGGCGCAAGAAAAAAACACGTCCGTTTGCGAAAGCGAAGCGAAGCGAATTGATAATAACTTCCGTGTTTATTATCCGATCGACTTGAAATCTAGACAGTATATTAAGAGAGACTAAAGTATTGTACATGCCAAATCTAAATGCTATATCTTGAAAATTGTTACTGTAAAACGGTTTTTATCGATTTGCGGTGGAACAGGGGAGATATCTGAAATATGAAACAAACTTGATCTGCGTATGGTATACAGGAACCTACATTCCAAATTTGGTGTCTCTAGCTCTTGTAGTTGCTGAGATCGACGCGTTCATACGGACAGACGGACAGACGGACATGGCCAAATCGAAATCTCTTTTGATACTGATCAAGAATATATATACTTTATAGGCTCGGAGATGTCTCCTTCTGTCTGTTACATACATTTGCACAGATGTAATACCCCCTTTTTACCCATTTTATGGGTACAGGGAGTAAAAAGGCGCACGGAGCGCGTACAATTAAAATAATAAGTTAGCAAGCACGCACTGATGGCCAGTTTCCCGATCCTGCCACTAGAGCGCGTCTCTCATTAGAGCTAAAGCTTCATTTAACAAACTTACCCCTGCCTAATAATTTAATCTAACCCCTCCCTCCTGCTTAGTGACGATTAGCATAGTTTATGCCGGCGCCAAGAGTACAAGTGTAAAAGTGCGAGTGTCGGTTTCGCGCTTAAGACCAGCGAGTGTGAGTGAGTTGGAGTGCGACTGAGGCTGCGGCCCAGCACTAGTAGGTAGAGTGTGTCCGAGGTTTTTGCCCGGCTACTAGTAGCTAGAGTGCGTCTGCGACTCCAGTCCGGCCACTGTTAGGTGGAGTGCGTCTGAGGCTGCGGTCCGGCCATTATTAGATGGAGTGCGAATGAGGCTTCGTCCCGGCCACTATTAGGCGCTGTGCGACTGAGGCTTTAGCCCTGCCGTTATTGGGTAGCGTTCGACTTGTGTAGTGTAGTGTAGTCGGTAGAATCCGGGTATTTTGGGTTGTCTACGAACCTCATTCTTAGTGCCCCAGCGATTTACAAATATTCTTGTAAACGGACCTTGGGTTGACTGAGATTTGTGCCCCGGCCAAGAAACTTCTTTACAAGTGGCGCCCGAGCAGGGACACTGGAGGCGTAACGAGGCGTGTCATATTGGTGACACAAAGCCCCACTAAGGTGCCACAAAGAGTAGCAACCTACTTGGGGATCGTTTGGACCGCGTGTTTGCCGTTGGGCCGATTTTGTTGCGCAGTGTAGTTTGGTTTTTGTCGCGCAGTGCAATCCGTTTTTGTTGTGCAGAGACAAAACGCACAGCCAAAACGAATAAGCAAAATGCACAACAACACACCAAGAGATAACGGCGCCCGAATAACGGCGCGCGCGTAGTTGGTTTTGTTGCGCGGGGCAGTTCGGTTTTCGTTGTGCATATTTCAAGCGCGCAACGAAAACAAACAACAACAAGGTGCAAAGAGATAACAGCGCGCATCGAACTAGTGTTGGCAAGTATTAGACTGGCGAACAATTCGGTAGGCGAAACTACGGGTACAGTGAATGAGACTGTAGGCGTCGCGACGGCGCTGCCGACGAATGTGATATACATAGAGTATATGTGGTGTGTGCGTGAGTAGGGCTACTCAGGACACACAGATTTTTTTTTCGGTTGATTATATGTTATTAGGAGTAAAAGAAATGACAGGACATAGTAATATAAATGGATTCACACAAGTGTCAGAATCCCGGTGTGCGAGTCTGTCTACCACCGCCGTAAAGACGAGCTGGAGGGGATCGCCACGGAATTTGGGCGCGATAAGGAAGGCAAGATAGATGAGCTGCGCCGGCGTGTTGCCGCGTTCATCAAAGACCGCCAAGGTTCTAGATTCTATCGCCGCGGGCGACCTGGGCTCGAGCGGGCGCTACAAATCAGAAGGGTATTTGAGTGGCCTAGTCGGTCGGCTGCGATTCGTGACTGAAATGCAAGCCTGCGGAGACGAAGTGCTTAGCAGACCAGGGGAACTAGGTTCCGGAGGCAAGAGCAGCGGCATAGAGGGGAGTCCATCTGGCACTCATCCCATAGTCGTTGCCGAGACACCAGTGCCGCGGTTACAATGGGACCCGAGGGAGCGAAGACCCTCTGTGGTTCTTGGAGAGGCTTGAGGAACGCGCGATCTCATATGGGATAGATCTAGATAGGCTGCCTCGTGCCATGGACGAAGTGCTGACAGATAATGCCGCTCACTGGTTCGTGACCAGTCGCCTCCGGAATGTGGCGTGGGTCACGTTCAGGTCGGGTTTCTTTGAGTTTGTCTTGGCACCCCGATATTTTGAGAATCATGAGGATCAGATTAGGTTTCGCCTTCAACGGAATGGCGAGGAATTTAAAAACTTTCTGATCGACTTGCGGATACTCATGCATCATGCTGGGTATAATGCCGCCAGCGAGCTGCACCGGGTGTATGAGAATGTCGCGCCGGAATATCGGATGTACATCCCGTCAAACGATTTCTCTAACCTGACGCAACTCATCCAGAGTGCCCAGACAGAACCTAGAATACACGCATAGCTCCCAGTGTGGACGGACTAGTACCCCTAGGGTGCCGGTCGAACCGGGTTACTCAGGTGGTTGCCCTGGTGTGCCGTACAATCCGTTTCGGGTAGTCTCACAACCGGTTCCGACGGCACTGGGAGGAGGAGCAATCCCCAATCCGGCCTCACATCGACGCGAGGAGGCGACCCACCGAATGATCGGGCAGAAACAGACTACGCCGTCCCATATACGGCGAGTCTGCTACAGATGAACGGGCGAAGGGCACTTTGCTCGTACTTGTCCTAACCCACGTCTGAATTTTCCGGCTGTGTGGTGCAAGGGGCATTGAGACGAGGGATTGTTGCCAAAGAGTCAACCAGGGAAACTCGCCGAGGCGTCACCAGGACCGGGATCTGGTAGGCGCCGGCAACCTTACAGCCCGGAACTAGATGGGCCGCTGGGCGTCGAAGACGCTAAGAAAGTGCCAGCCAGAGTTGATACGGACGCTAGACGGAGTTCTGTAAGTAAAAAGTGCGCTCGAGGAATAAGAGAATACGGGGAGCTGCAAACGGCGCAAACGCGGATAGTGTTGGCCGACGGGTCGACCCGCGAGGTTCAGCAGGTACTGAAAGGTAGAATTGGTTTGGAGGGACGAGCGGTAGAGATGACATTGCTGATGATGATAAATTGATCCTAGGAATGGAATGGAATGGAATGCGCAATCGGCACGACGGTAGGGTGCGGTCACGCGGAATTGGAGTTGACGACGGGAAGGGCGTAGGTTGAGGGCAACGCCAAGTCCAACGCCAGGTCCAACGCCGTCGAGGAGCCATCAGGTGGCATCCCCCGGCGGCAGGTGGGGACGCTTGCATTTGCATACCTCGATGACATAATTGCGGTATTCCGGGGGTTGAGGGCGGCCAATCTGAGGTTGAACACAAATAAATGTTAGTTCTTCAAAAGGGAGCTGGTGTACCTAGGGCATGTGGTGAGTGACGACGGTATAAGGACGGACCCCGAGAAAGTGAAGGCGATACAGATACTGAGGCCTCCGGCGAGCCTGAGGGAATTACGCCAGTGCTTAGGGATGGCATCTTGGTACCGGCGGCTTGTACCAAACTTCACCGCGGTGGTGCAGCCGATGACAGCGTTGCTAAAGAAAGAGAGGAAATGGTCGTGGGATGCGGAACAGGAGGAGGCTCTGAATCGACTGAAGGTGAGTCTGACGACGACCCCTGTTCTCGCATGTCCCGATTTTTCCGAGAAGTTTGTCCCTCAGACGGACGCCAGCGATCATTGGCTTGGCGCTATTTTGACGCAGACCATCCAGGGCCAGGAAAGGGTGATCGTTTACGCCACCCACAAAATGCTGAAACCGAGATTAACTACTCGGCGCCGGAGAAAGAGTGTTTGGCCATAGTGTGGTCGATACGAAAGCTGAGGTGCCATTTGGAAGGCTACAAATTTGACGTCATCACTGACCATATGGCGCTCAAATGGCTGAACTCCATTGAGAATCTATCAGGCAGGATCGTGCGCTGGGCTCTGGAGTTGCAGCAAGTCCAATTCGACGTGCATTACAGCAGGAAAACTCAACGTGGTGGCCGACGGGCTTTCACGGCAACCTCTGGAAACGTTTCAGCAGGCTGTGAAGAAGAAATCTCCCTGCCGTTGGATATACTAGAAGCTGGAACAAATCGCACGGAACCCCGATAAGTTTCCATTTACCGCCACTTGGGATACCGAGCCGATGACGTAGATTATGTGCCCTGAAAACTGCGTGGGAAGCGGTGACATGAAACGGGTTCTACAGGAGTGCCACAACGCACCGACGGCGAGTCACCAGGGGGTGCGGAAGAGGATTTCTAGACTGTCCCAGCGATACCATTGGCCCGGCATGTTCAGAGACGCCGCCAGGTACGTAAAATGCTGTGAATCGTGCCAAAAGTTCAAAGTGGAACAGTTTAAGCCAGCAGGCCGCATGTAGGTCCATTGCCACAGTTGAAACAGGCGAATACGATGCTGCTTCCGCGACGCGATCTCGAAGTGAGTGGAGCTCATCCCCCTGAGGAAGGCCACCACAGCGCATCTACTAACCGCCTTCAGGGAGAGGATACAGTGTCGATCCGGAGTACCTCGCAAAATGGTGTGCGACAACGACGCGCAACTTACGAGTCGAGCATTTAAGTCTTTCATGAAGTCGCTTGGAGATACAATACACGGCGCAATATTGTCCGAATCGCACGGTAAAGACGATGGTCGCCCTGTTTATCCATGGTCGGCAGAGCTCTTGGGATGAATTCCTTCCCGAAATCTCCCTGTCCGTGAATTCGAGTGTAGCAGATTCTACTGGGTACTCTCCGGCGTTCCTAATACAGGGACGAGACTCACGCCGACCGGCTACCCTCTACGACGAAGTGACGCCAGGATCGGCGAGCATCCCACAGCAACCAGGTGAGAAGGCGGATAAACTAAAGGAAGTCTTTGACATAGCCCGCAGCAATTTGCAGCGCACATTTGCTTTCTAAGGCCGCAGACGGATTCGCGGCGAAACTAGCGGCGAAATATGATAGGCCCTATCGAGTCGCGAAATTCGTGTCGCCTTATATCGAGCTACTGGCAAGAGACGGGGAGCGGAAAAGAAGGCAGAGCAACATATCGCAGCTCAAGCCACACCACCAAGAAGACCAGACCGTACACGAGGCGGAGCAAGGTAACTATGAAAGACAGCAGCGAGGAGCAGCCGTCATCGCTGCCACCGATGCGCCCGGTTGACCAGGAGCACGAGCAACCCACCCCACAGCTATTGATGCGCCTGGGTGCAGAACGGCGACCACCATCACGGCGTCTGCAAGACGACTGGCCGTCGACACCGGAGCAGGCCAGGGCGGCTTTCGAGCGTGGATACCCGTCACACCGACCATTGGCCCCCATTATTATTAATTATATTATTGTTAGGAGCGCTATGTATCAGAGTTAGGTTAGTAACGTGCAAGAAGCGCATTATATCTAAGTTAGTAACGCGCATGGAGCGCTAAGTTTGTATTCACAATTGTAGTTTAAGTGTTAATATTTAAAAGGCACACAGAGCGCGTACAATTAAAATAAGTAGTTAGGATTTATTTTGAATTCGAATATAACGGCCCTGGACCGCCGCAAGCACGCACTGTTGAGCAGTTGCCCGATCCTGCCAGTTTGACTATGAAAGTGAACAGACGTGCGAGAATAGTTCGATCAGTATACAGTGACGCATTAGAATAACGGAGAAAAGAAGGAGTAATAAACAAGAGCCACCACTTGTAAGCGGTTTTAACTCTGTAACCGTTTAATTAATATATTAGCGCTAGAAATAAACGCGTTATTTAACAAACTTCAGTCGCTACTCTGCAATCGTTGCTGAGGGTCGTGTCTAAATCTCTTCTAATCGAAGTTTACAACAACTGTGTTTGATTTTGTCAACGCGCTTATCTCTTGTTGTCGCCTAACTGGCGCCGGTCAGTTCAACGCAACAACAACCACGTGCATTCGCGAATCACATTGTGAACAAATAGCCGTAAAAACTAACAACAACTGCAGCTTAACTGCAGCTAAGCAGCAAAATGCCAGCAGAAGACAACCTTGCTTGCGAACAAATTTGCCATTTGAAAGAAGAAGATGAAGAAGATGAAGCCAACAAAACCAAATCCAATGTGACAGCAGATGCTGAAATGGAAGACATCAACGAAGAAACCCTAAAGCCTCCCCCAATTTTTGTATCCAACGTAGACAATATACAAGGAATGCTTCAATACCTAAAAAAAAAATTGATCTTAATGAGTTTATGTATAAGACTCAACGCAATGGTCAGGTGCGTATAATGGTTAAAAAAGTTGATAAAAATAGGGAACTTGTTAAAATGATCAAAACTGATAATGTTAACTATCATAAATTTCAATTGAAACAAGATAGGGCCTTTAGAGTCGTTGCCAAAAATATTCATTATTCTACGCCTATTGAAACAATTAAGTCACAGATTGAACTGTAAGGGCACGTGCTTACGGGTTTTTCATAACATAAGAAGCCGTATCACCAAGAAGCCACTACATGTTTTTCATAAACCTAAAGCCTGATAATAGAAACTGCGAAATTTACAATTTAAAACATTTTGAAAACAGTATAGCCACTATTGAGCCGCCAAGAATTAACGAATTAACGACATGGTGCAATGCTTTCGGTGTCAGGAATTTTGACACACTAAAACATATTGCAATAAACAATTTAAGTGTGTCAAATGTTCATTAGAACATCCAAGTGAAACTTGCCCGAAGGATAAAAGCCAGCCACTGGCTAACTGTAACGAGAGCGATTCTGCAAGCTACAGAGGCTGCCGAATCTACCAAGAGCTCACTAGAAACAAAACGAATACAACCAACAATCGTAACAACATTACACCAACATATGTCACCAACTTCCAACCCGCAACCTTAACCCCTAAAAATCAAAAACATTTTGATAATAATTTGTCAAGCCAACCAAACTACGCTCAGGTATTACGAGAAGGGACTGAACCCATACAAAACAGCGGACTATAAAGAATTGAAAAACTACTAGCAGAACAGGCCGAGTTAACAAATAACCTACTTGACATGATTATGTTGCTCGTAAACAAACTATGCAAGAAGATCTCCGCATAGCCATATGGAACGCTAATGGGCTTTCCAATCCTTACAATGAAATATCCCTATTTATAAAAACACATAGTATAGACATCATGCTAATTTCGGAAACACACTTCACCAACAGATCGTACTTTAACATTCAAGGATACGATGTTATAACTGCAAATCACCCTTCTGGCAGATCTCAAGGTGGCAGTGCAGTCATTGTTAAAAATGCATTGAAATACACAGCTCTAGATAGCATAAATCTAAACAACATACAAGCTGCTGCTATAAAAATTAAGTGCACGACTATTCACGTAACCATACTTGCGATACCTACCACCAAGATACTGCTTTAAATTAGATAACTTTAATATTTTCCTTACAAAACTTGGCAGCCATTTTATTGCTGGGGGAGACTACAACGCCAAGCATCCATGGTGGGGATCAAGGCTTGTGAATCCAAAAGGTTCTGAGCTTTATAAGTGCATAGCTAATAATAATTATTCCACTTTATCGACTAGTAAGCCAGCATCCTGCCTTCAGATCCCCATAAGAGATCTGACCTGCTGGACTTTATTGTATACTCTGGACTTCCGGTACATCACTCAGAATTGAAGAGAACTTTAAGCTAAGCTCTGACCATTCACCAATTATTGCGACCTACGGATGCACCGTCCAACACAAAGAGAAACCAAAGAGAAAACCAACATAAATGCTGGAGAAAACTGGCTGGAGAATCGAATTAGCCTGGACATATCGCTGAAGTCAAAGGATGAAGTTGGCATCGCAATTGAAACTTTAACCAGCTCGATTCATGCAGCAGCCACAAACAATAAGCAACCATATGAGTAAGCCATTTCTTCCTATGGAACTAAGGAGGCAAATTGCAGGAAAAAAGATAGCTACGGAAAATATGGCATACACGCGGAGTCCAGCCGATAAAACGAGGTTTAATAAGTCAGTTAAAGATCAGAACAAAAGGCTGCGAGAAATCAAAGATGAGGCGACAGCAAACTATTTGAGCAACCTCAGCCCTTTTACAAATGACACTGATTATAGCCTTTGGCATGCAACTAGATATCTGAAGAGACCCACGAAAAGAAATACGGTCGTAGTAGACAGTAATGGTCAACGCTGTAAGGGTAATGATGAAAAAGCTGAAGCGTTTGCGCAGCACTTGTACTCAGCTTTTCATCCAAACACAGATTAGGATGCAACAGTGGATGAGGTAAGCAGATTTTTAGACGCAGCTTGCCAGATGAGCTTGCCAATAAGCCAGACTAAAATCGCAGAAGTAGAAACTGAAATAAAATGCATAAAGCCAAACAAAATGCCCAGGGTATGATAAGATTGATGGGCACACAATTAAAAGCCTTCCTCCAAAATGCATAAGAATGCTTACTTATATATTCACCGCCATGCTTAGACTAGATTACTTCCCTGATCAATGGAAATGTGCTGAGGTGATCATATTACTTAAACCAGAAAATTGCACATCATCATACTGTCCCATAAGCTTGCTCACGTTCTCTAAAGTATTTGAGAAAATACTATTAAGGAGAATGTTGCTAGGACCAGTACTATACACAATTTTCACTGCTGACAGTTGCAATGTAGAGGCAGCTACGTATGCTGATGACACCGCTATCATTGCAAGAAGCACGTCTCCAGTTGTCGCATCGCAGTACTTGTAAGAGGAATTTCGCTTGATTGAACAGTGGTTGGCAAAGTGGCGAATAGTGGTACACGCTCAGAAATCGATCCAAGTGACATTTACTTTAAGGAAAGGAAACTGCCCGCCTGTAACACTAAATGGCTCGATGATACCAACTAGTGAGACTGTGAAGTACCTCGGAGTGTACATGGACTGAAGACTCACATGAAAGTCCCACATAAAATCAAAGCAAACGCAGCTCAAAGCAGAAAATAAGAAAATGTACTGGCTACTAGGACCACGTTCGCAACTCGACCTAGAAAACAAAGTTCGTCTTTACAAGGCCATCCTTAAGCCAGTATACGCTAGGTATCAATCTATGACCCTAAGAATCAACACAGGTGCTCCTTGGTATATGTCTAACTACGACATACACAAAGATTTGAATATACCCTTTGCTAAAGATGAAATCACCAGACGTGCGAAGAGTTATATAAATAGACTACACAACCATAACAATAATCTTGCCCTGGAACTCTTAGGTATCAGTAGGGACTTAAGACGCTTAAAGATACCATATATTGGACTTACCAAGTAGAGTTGTTAATTAACCTAAAATAAACTAAAATAAAATAAATTTTGTAATATATATTGCTTAAGCTTACTGGAGCTTGAACAATCCTGTTCAACTTATTTTAAATTTTTTGTCATAAGACAAATAACAATCAAAAACTGAATCAAAAAAAAAAAAAAAGTAACATACTTACCCCTGCTAATAATTTAACCTAACCCCTCCCTCCTGCATAGTGACGAGTAGCATAGTGTATTCCGGCGACAAGAGTAAAAGTGCGAGTGTCGGTTTCGCGCTTAAGACCAGCGAGTGTGAGTGAGTTGGAGTGCGACTGAGTCTGCGCGCCAGCAATAGTAGGTAGAGTGCGTCTGCGGCTCCAGCCCCGCCACTGTTAGGTGGAGTGCGTCTGAGGCTGCGACCCGGCCGTTATTGGGTAGCGTTCGACTTGTGTAGAGTAGTCGATAGAATCCGGGTATTTTGGGTTGTCTACGAACCTCGTTCTCAGTGCCCCAGCGATTACAAATATTTTTTGTAAACGGACCTTGGGTCGACTGAGATTTGTACGCCGAACCTGGTTTGGTCTCACTGTAGAAGCTCTTGGGTTTTGAGGTCGACCTACCGGATTAGGCTGTAATTTATTGAAGGCTTGAACTCCAGAAACAGACGGCTTATCTAACGTTAAGTTAGTTAAGATGATGACGCTCAGATAATAAATTAGAAATTGTAGTCATATTTAATGATTGTGTGCACACGGGACAATACTTCCTATTTCCGACTTCTGAGTTAAAACAAGCTTTATGGAAGGTATGGACACAAATAGTTCTCAAAAGTTAAATCTGAGAAACTATAGCCTCAGCACAGATAAAACAATTTTCGATATTATCTTCGATCCTAGCGCTGTGTGTTAATGGCATTTTTGTCCACTCTCACAATAGCTTTAACTTTAACTTTTTATTTTAAAATTAACTTTTTAATGAATTTAAAGAAAATTATGCGAAAAAACACTACAAAATAAACCAAAATTTATAAATTCAGTTTAGTATAATGTATTGCTATTAAAGTGATCAAAAAGTGACTAAAAAAGAAAATTAAAGTGGGACGGATATGGATGTCTAGGTAACGCACATAATTTAGAAAGTGTCGTTTTATCCATAGGGCCACCGAAGGGTGGAGCTAATCCACTGCAAGCGTTAACGGAATTTTCTCGCAGTTTCATAACATCACTAGGATCGAATGGCTTATGTTATATACAACTACGGAGCTATCTATAGCTCCTAGATAATTAGAACAAAATGCTGATCTCTTCTCTTTAGCGGAATTAAAAAAGCTCACTTTTGACTTAGTTTATATGCTAAGAAATTGTAAGTCTAAGCTAGAGCAATTGAGGGTATTACCTCATTAGCTTTTTAATTTATATACAAACTTTTTATGAATTATCAATCGTAGCGTGGAATGCCAGGGGTATACGGCACAAGAAAAAAACTCGCGCACTTCCTTCACGAGAAAAATATAGACATTTGTCTAGTTTTTTTAACTCGGCTATGCAATAATATAAGAGTCAAAATACGAATCTATTGTTTTTATAGAAATTATAGGACATTGACTAGGGGAGAGGGGTAGCTATTTACATTAAGAAAAACATCCGCCGCATTCCGCTACCTCTCCCAAATACATTGACATTGAAGTAACGAGTACGAAAGGCAGGGAAACACTGATCTTCTCGTGCTATTTCCCAGGTGGACGCTCGGATCCATGTTCCAAACAGCAGTTTAAAACTGATAACCTGACTACGCAAAATAGGTCTTACCTTCTAGGTGGAGACTTCAATTGTCGGCACCAATTGTGGGGTTGCGGTAGGGGAAACTCTTGGGGCAACTTACTTAAGAAAAAATTAGATTCCCATTGCACTGAGATGATACACCCAGCAGAGAACACTTACATCCCAGCTAGCACCCGTGGGCGGTCATCAACTTTAGATGTATTTCTCACCAACTGATCTCGATTGCTATCGCAATAGTACTAAATGATTGATATTAGCTCTAAATAGAACGCCAATCAATTCTGAAAATGACTTTTTTGTAACCAGAGCAGAGGTAAAATGCATATTAACTAACCTAAGGATAAAAACATCGCCTGGGCAGAGTTAATTCTCTCTCGTCATGGAAAATTGCCAAGGTTATCACAATTGGCAAGCCAAATAAGCCAGCTGAATTGCCGACCTATTACCGACCAATAAGCCTGTTTTCGTCTGTCAGCAAAATCCTTGAAAATGTTTTAAAAGAAAAACTTTATCATTTCATGGATATAAACGATACTCTTCCACCCCAACAGTCTGGATTTCGTAGGGAAGACTCTACGCTCTACGCTACTCACTCTACGCTACCCGCTTTTGAAAATCAAGCACATGATCAAAGAAAACATTTCCATTTCTCAATCCACAGGAATCGCGCTCTTAGACATAAAAGCAGCTTTCGACTTTTTCTGGCATGACGGTCTAATCCACAAGATGTGCTGCATGAGTTTTCCTCCTGAGGTCTTCAAATTAGTTCAAGTTTTTTGAGTAACCAATCCTTTGCTGTATACCTTGGAAAGGCTAAATCAACTACAATAAGAACAGCCGCAGGGTGTCCACAAGGTTCCTGCCACTCACCCTTGCTTTCCAAAATTTTTACTGCAGACTTCCCTTCTCTTAGATATTGCACAGCCTCGATGTTCGCAGACGACACAACAATCTTGTGCTAAGGGTTACTTGCATCAGACATCACAAATAAACTCAAAGTATCCTTTATATACTTTAGTGAATGCTTCCCAAAATGGAGAATACTAGTCAATCCGGAAAAGACGCAGGCTATATTTTTCACACAAAAACGTAAAGACATCTATGTCCCTAGTAGCGATATCAAGTTAGGGAACGTAGACATTAAATGGGAAACATGTGTTAAATATCTAGGAATAATATTAGACAATAAACTTAAATTCAAAGATCACATATATACCACAAACAATTAGTTAAACATGACAATTCGTACACTGTACCCATTTATTAATAGGAATTCGCGCTTAAACATAGAAAACAAAATTAATAACCGACGCAACAAACCAAAATAAAAACAGTGACAAAACCAAAAACAGAGAAATTGAAGAAAGACAATATATTAGTATACCATATGTAAATAACTTAAACCGGCAAACAATAACAAAAATAATACCCCGCACACTCCAAACACCTAATGTTTGCATACAAAGCACACACAAATACAAGAAGTTTATTTACGAACACAAAAGACAAAATGTCCAAAGACAAACAACAACACGTAATATACGAAATCAAATGCAACGGGAAAGAAGGCGAAAGATGCAACGGGATATACATAGGAACAACAAAGCGGGCGCTTGGCACGAGAATTCCCGAACATAAAGGAGACGCGAATAAGGGAAAAATGACAACAGCACTTGCGCAACATATTACAACAACAGGTCACACAGCTAATTTTGACAACACCAAAATATTAGACAGAGAGAACGAACGAGACTGACTCTAGAGAGCCTACGGATACAACAACAAGGGGAGAACACAGTAAACCACAAAGACATTGAAAAGACAAACTTTATTTACGCGGCAGCAATAGCAGTTGACAAACAAAACTGGACGCGCAAAGACGAGAAACAAAAGTTGACGATGGATAAACAAAAGTGCAATTTAGACATAGGAACAATGACGACACTGTAGGAAATACTACAATAAGTTTTAATGTATGTATTGTAATGGAACTAAATATGTTTGTTAAATTGTTATATGTATGTAAATGTCTTTTTTTATATACATGTAAAAACCAGACTCCCTGAGGAAGGCGTAACAAACGCCGAAACGCGTAGGAGAAGAATTTTAATAAATAAATGTAATACATATTTATTAAAATGAACAACAACGGCCTTAAAACTCGCATTAGGAAACACAAATATTGACGCACAAAAGGGCCCAAACAAATAACACAAAACTTATACCGGAGAGTGTACCGGATTTAAAAACAACAAACATGAAGGGATATATGCAGAACATACGCGAAACTTATGGAGAAGAAATAGTAATGTATGTTAAGAATTACTTTAAGTGTCAAAAGAAGCTAGCAAAACAAAGAGGACGACTTAAATATCTAGTTAAATGTAAGGACTACAACATCATACCGAAACATTTAAATAACAAAACAAAATCTTTAAGACATAACTTCACGTTAGATGACTCGAAACGAGAATTAGCTAAACTAGAGACTAATTTTCTATTAAAAATCATGAAACTAGAAATAAGAGAGACGCAAAAACAAATTACAATTATAAACAGATACCAAACGCACACATTCGAGAAACTAAAACAGAGACTTAGTCGAGAAGATATTACAGAATTAGAAGTAGACCAAAAGTTAGCGTACCAAAGAATACGAACAACTACTGACCAAGATATTGACCGAAAAATTGACAAAGCAAAATCGACACTAACACAACAATATGACATGAAACTGAACGCAGAATGGTTTATAAACTTAACAGATGTTTATTTTCCGAAAGAAAGCCAATGGCTCTTATCTCTGGGTCCAAAGTTTGCTCTTCCAATAGACAACAATAACGTAGACCCGATACATATAATAGCGGACCTAGAACAGGGAATCCAGACGATAAAGGACGAAAAACAAAGAGACACTGCCAGAGGAAACTTAGCATCCAGGCTAAGCAACTTTAAACACAACAGGAAAATTAATCAAAAGGACAAATTTATATTAAATATATCAAAAATGACAAAGAAAGTTGTTAAAGAACACCAAGACAAGATCATAATCACACAGGCAGACAAGGGCAATAAGACAGTAGTTATGTATAAAAAAGACTACCACGACAAAATGATGAAACTATTAAATGACAAAACAACTTACAGAACAATGAGAAGAGATCCTACACAACAACTAATAAGGAAGAACAATACAATTATAAACGACCTACAAAAAGAAAATCATATTGACTGGCGACTAAAATCAAAACTATACTGTTCAGGAGGACACGCACCAAGGATATAAGGACTACCAAAGATTCATAAGGATGACACCCCACTTAGACCAATATCAGCCTCCACAAACGTGCCATGCTACAAACTAGCAAAACATATAGGGAAAGTACTCAAAAATATAACATCCGAAAGATATAACATCCAAAGTGCAATACAACTTAAAAACCAATTAGAAAACACAAAAATAGAAGAAGATGAGATTCTCGTGTCTTTTGATGTGGTCTCATTATTTACAAATATACCAATAAAACTAGCTATACAAAACATAATGGAAAGATGGACTGATATAACGCAACACACAAGTATACCCAAGCCGAAATTTAGGGAAATTCTTGACTTTATACTGATTGACAACAACTATCTATCATACAACGACGTCATATACAACCAAATATTTGGCATGCCCATGGGCAACCCTATATCACCAACAATAGCTAACATAGTATTGGACAAAATTCTTGACAATGCCACAGACGAACTCAAAAAAGAAGAACATCCACATAAAACATATATCCAAATATGTTGATGACTTATTTTGCATTATTAAAGAAACGGAAGCACAAAATATTTTGGACACATTAAATAATCAACATAAACGGATACAATTTACAATTGAAAGAGAGAAAAACAAGAAAATTGCTTATTTGGACACAGAACTGGAAAAGAAACAAGGAAAGATAATATTTAAATGGTATACAAAAGAAATTGCATCCGGACGAATTATAAATTTCAACTCCAACCAACCAATAAGCCAAAAAGTGAACACTGCAAAGAACATTATACAAAAAGCGTACGCGATAAGTGACGAAGCGCACAGACCAGACATATATATAAAATTAAAAACACTACTTTTGAAAAATAGCTTTCCCGAAAAACTTATTGACAATTTAATAACCGACGCAACAAACCAAAAAAAAAACAGTGACAAAACCAAAAACAGAGAAATTGAAGAAAGACAATATATTAGTATACCATATGTAAATAACTTAACAAACCGGCAAACAATAACAAAAATAATACTCGACGCACACTCCAAACACCTAATGTTTGCATACAAAGCACACTCAAATACAAGAAGTTTATTTACGAACACAAAAGACAAAATATCCAAAGACAAACAACAACACGTAATATACGAAATCAAATGCAACGGGAAAGAAGGCGAAAGATGCAACGGGATATACATAGGAACAACAAAGCGGGCGCTTGGCACGAGAATTCCCGAACATAAAGGAGACGCGAATAAGGGGAAAATAACAACAGCACTTGCGCAACATATTACAACAACAGGTCACACAACTGATTTTGACAACACCAAAATATTAGACATTGAGAGGAGAGAACGAACGAGACTGACGCTAGAGAGCCTACGGATACAACAACAAGGGGAGAACACAGTAAACCACAAAGAAGACATTGAAAAGACAAACTTTATTTACGCGGCAGCAATAGCAGTTGACAAACAAAACTGGACGCGCAAAGACGAGAAACAAAAGTTGACGATGGATAAACAAAAGTGCAATTTAGACATAGGAACAATGACGACACTGTAGGAAATACTACAATAAGTTTTAATGTATGTATTGTAATGGAACTAAATATGTTTGTTAAATTGTTATATGTATGTAAATGTCTTTTTTTATATACATGTAAAAACCAGACTCCCTGAGGAAGGCGTAACAAACGCCGAAACGCGTAGGAGAAGAATTTTAATAAATAAATGTAATACATATTTATTAAAATGAACAACAACGGCCTTAAAACTCGCATTAGGAAACACAAATGTTGACGCACAAAAGGGCCCAAACAAATAACACAAAATGTTTCTGTTAAGGTCAATCTTCCAAGCAATAATTTTCTATGGTGCACCGGTGTGGGCTGATGTTTCAAAGTTCCACTTAAAAAAATGCAAGATACTCAAAACAAAATTTTACAAATTATGCGTTATCTACTCTGACATCACTCTACAATTGGTTGATGTCAGGGTCAGCATACCCTCACTTCTGCCCTGTCGATCATTTGAACTTTTCTTTTTTTCTAATTCTAAGAGATTTTGTAATTTTTCCCCATCTTATAATGTTCCTGTTGTTGATTCAGCATAAATATACATAAGCATAATAAAGCATAATAAAGCAGAAAAGGCCAGGTTACCTAAACTCTTCGTTAAGAATTTTAATACTCAACAAGTAAGAACGTTGCAGTCGGACGCACCCGACTGCAGAATACTATGTTCCCAGTCCTATATAATTTGGTTATTTGTGGGTTCGGAAAAAACGCGAAAAAAACAGTAGTCTGTATGTCAAATTTGATGACTCTAGCTGTACAGATGTGGGAGATATAGATTTTGCTCTTTTGTGGGGGAGGGGGTGGGGGGTCCAAAATTGTTTGATGCAGATTTGTCCAGGGGTCAACATTAGTCTGTATGCCAAATTTGGTGACTCTACCTGTACAGGTGTGAGAGATATAGATTTTGCTCTTTTGTCGGGGAGGGGTGGGAGGGTCCAAAAATTTTTGATGCAGATTTGTCCAGGGGGTCAACATTACTCTGTATGCCCAATTTGATGACTCTAGCTATTAAACTGTAGGATGATCTTAACACGTGGGGAACAAGTTTGGTTGCTCTAGCTTCAGAGGTGTGGAAAAAAATTGCGTTTATACAGAGAGACGGACATTTCGCAAACCCAATATACTATTTTCCCTTCGGGAATATAGTATAAAAACCTGTATATTAAATTGGAGAAATAAATGAAATGAAATGAAATGAAATAAGGCTAAACAGCAAAATCGGCCCACTTAGTTGGGCGCCAAATAAGATTATTATTAATAATAATACTGTAACATGTAACGTAGGACGAAACTTGCACAAAATTGGGAAAGCGGATGAAAGTGTAGCGGCGAAACAGAGAACGCGCTTGAACCGGTTCATACGTTGTCGGCAATTTGGGATGGGCTCCGATAAGTAACTGTAGTGCTACCCGCTTTCGCGTTATTAAAAATCGTTATTAATTTTCACGAACAGCTACTACTTTATGATACTAGAGGACTAAGGGACATACAAACACGCTAGTGCATAATAAATTCATCTAAAAGTTTATTATAATTCATAAAAACCCGAATTAAAGTAAAGAGGGGCTAACGTAGACAAGTTTTAAGGGATGCTATAACAAAAGCATCATTAAATTTAAAAATATAAACAGTAACAGATTATATATAACTATCTGGTTGTACAATTGCCCGGCGAAATATTTAGATGTACTTTGCATTATGTCAAATTTGACTACTTTCGTTAACCGTAAGAAATACACAAAAGTAGCGTATCACAATGTTCTCTCCAATTTCTAATTTGTACGCAATCTGCCCAGCAGCATTCACAATCTATTAACTAAAAAAGCTAAACATTAATTAATAAACTTAAGTGATTAAAATTAACCAAATCGTAGTATAACAAAAATTGACTCCAGCAGCAGCGCGCCATCTACCGTAGATCGATAGCAATGCATAGGTAGAAGCTGACAAACAAAATCAATATGTCAATTTCAGTCGCACTTTTAAGTTTCAGGGCCGAGAGAGCGATAAATCGCGTTATTTATATTAAATGGGCTATTCAAATTTTATTTTAAACTATTATTAACAAATTCAAATCTGTGCGGCTCTATATCTAACAGTCTGGCAACTCTGGTAAATGTTTGATGTTTTCCAATACTAAGACGAACAACTATCGTGTCGTTATACCACCAACGAACTATTGTATAGACTACCCAAATAGAAGAACGGCAGCGAGTCGAAAAATTTGCTTGGATCAGGGCCACTTAGACTTCGTATTCCGTCGGGTGGCCCTGATGTGAAATGCGCTCTCATTCTCTTGAGAGCTCGAGAGCGTAATTTGTATGGCATCAGAGCCACTCAGCCTTCGCTCTCGGTCTGGTGGCTCTGATATGAAGCGCGCTCGCGTTTTGTCTGTATGTATGTATGTGTGTACGAATGTACGCAGTGCAGCGTGTGGCTCTGATGTGAAGCACGGCATCGCCGCGATCGCATCCCATTCAAACGTTTACCATTGACTGCATATATGAATACCCATTACATTTAAATACACAAATATTTATTTTATTTCAAAGAATTCTTATCATTTTCATAATAAATGTACATATTAGCCAAAATAGAACAAATTAAAGTTGGTCTTTTTTTTCATACAGGCAAACCCGTATAAAAAAATATAAACAATTATAATTTATTTCAGGGTATACATGCATCGACATACAATTGTTCTTAACGAAAATCGTTCAAAGCGTGCGCATTTTTCACAATCGCTTGGCGATTCTTATTCTTGTACACACACATGCATACAGATGTTGTGCAACTGTATGTGTACATGTGCGTGGCATAGGATCTGCTTGCAGAACGTAAACAAACTGAGCTTGCTTACATGGCCTACATATGTCAACAATGGTATTTGGCTACTATTTTGATATAATCATGCAATTGTCTTTTAAAGGCATATTCAGGTTTTGGACGCTCTTGAATAGGTGGGCGAAAGGGCGTGTAAAAATTTATTATTATTATATTTATTAATTTTTAATTATGTACCATACTATGTTTGTATTTATTACTGTATTTTAAAAACTGATAATCTCTAACAGGCAATAGAAATTGAAATTCGTTAGCAAATAGTCGCTATCGAATGACTTTTTATTGCACTCTCTCATTTTACTCTCCCGTGGCTTGGCGCGCTTTTTGGACAGTTCACATTAACAGGTCGCAATGCGCGCGCTGCCACCCAAATTCAAACTGCTAACGATCTTAATGCTTATATTATAATACAAAATTACAGTTAAAGACAAAGAGGATAATAAGTTAAGACTTTAAGATTTCCATTAATTGAAAATACAGTAATAAATACAAACATAGTATGGTACATAATTAAAAATTAATAAATATAATAATAATAAATTTTGACACGCCCTTTCGCCCACCTATTCAAGAGCGTCCAAAACCTGCATATGCCTTTAAAAGACAATTGCATGATTATATCAAAATAGTAGCCAAATACCATTGTTGACATAGGTCATGTAAGCAAGCTCAGTTTGTTTACGTTCTGCAAGCAGATCCTATGCCACGCACATGTACACATACAGTTGCACAACATCTATATGCATGTGTGTGTACAAGAATAAGAATCGCCAAGCGATTGTGAAAAATGCGCACGCTTTGAACGATTTTCGTTAACAACAATTGTAAGTCGATGCATGTATACCCTGGAAATAAATTATAATTTTTTATATTTTTTTATACGGGTTTGCCTCTATGAAATAAAAAGACCAACTTTAATTTGTTCTATTTTGGCTAATATGTACATTTATTATGAAAATGATAAGAATTCTTTGAAATAAAATAAATATTTGTGTATTTAAATGTAATGGGTATTCATATATGCAGTCAATGGTAAACGTTTGAATGGGATGCGATCGCGGCGATGCCGTGCTTCACATCAGAGCCACACGCTACACTGCGTACATTCGTACACACATACATACATACAGACAAAACGCGAGCGCGCTTATATCAGAGCCACCAGACCGAGAGCGAAGGCTGAGTGGCTCTGATGCACGGTTGAGAGACAGTAGGTTACGCCATGCGCATGTCCGTTAGGCGCCGTTATTCGGCGAGCGAGCGCGTGACGTCACATGACCCAACGCGCCTAAAAAATGTATGAAATTTAGGGACTTTGTTTACAAGACCTTAGTCTGTGCCTGTAAATTAAGTCAGATGTCAAATCCACTTCAGAATCTGATAGAGAACTATATTGCGCATCGATTGAGTGGTCTTGGTGCTCTGTAGGTTCAATACTTTTTAAATAATACGCATTTAAAGTTAAAAAATGTTGCCAGCCCGTGAGAAAATGTTTCTTTCTATGTAAATATATTTAAATAGGTATTTTAAGTAGTTTAACAGGCAATGCTGCATTTGGACGCGCTTTATTAATGTGTCTCTAAGCATTTGCCCAAAAGGGAAAATTCTGCAGACCAATAAGTATATTGTACGAAATTGCAAGTATCAATACGGAAATACCGGCATTTAGATATAAAACAATATGGCACGGTTGCTTATAAGTTTATAGGTATCGAAATGAAAACTTCCAATTGAAGATGGCGAAGATCTTCCAGAAATGGAATATGATGCTTTGGAAAATCTGGCTGGGTACATCTGCCACCGCTTGAAGGACTATGTGGACGATGCTGACATAGCTTCACCTGGAGATGCTTCCGGCTTTACCTGGGTAGACCAGTTAAGCGAAGGCGGACTATGTAAACCAACGCCTGACTTGTTGGAAAAAATGAAAGTATTAGAAAATATATTCAGAATCATGAATGGCGAAGGGCTGCTAATAACTAATGATTATTTAAAAAAGCATATTGAGGAAGCCCACAATGTAAATGTTCATTTTAGAGTTAAGCAATTGTTCTTTCGAAGTAGGATGTATTTTACGATAAGAAAGTTAAATCGGCTTTGTAATCCAACCTCTACTGTATGGCAAAAAAAACTAAATAAAACTATAAATTAATTAAACATATCCTGTTTCACTTCTTAAATAGCATTGCCATCAAAAGTAGCTAATTTCATAATAATTCCATAAATTTTGCAGCGATATTCATATAACAACGCAAGCTTCGACCAATCGCTCCTAAGACAGGTATAAGATATACTAGTCCGATTTTGACGAAATTTGGTCAGCATATGTAGAAAAAATTAAAACTTAAATTTAGTAAGTTTGGTTAGGGTAACTTAACAAACAAAAAAGTTTTTCATACAAAAACATAGTTGTCAACCTATTATTCCTATGGGAGCTATATGATATAGTGATCTGATCCGGCTGGTTTTCAAATATGTACTGCCTGCACCAAAAATAAAGACTTGTGTTTCATAATCATAGCTTTAAAATTGAGCAAAAAGTTAGAATGTAAACATTCGGGCTGGCAACATTTTCTAACTTTAAATGCGTATTATTTAACAAGTAAGAATGCTATAGTCGAGTATACCCGACTACGAAACTCCCTGTACCCAGGTCTAAAACATTCAATCACATCTACGCCCACTTACACATGCACACACATATAGACGCACGCACACAGGCGGCAAAGCGACAGCGCAAGCGAGGCATTTTAATTGGTGGCTGTGCTTCTCCTTCCCCTCTCGATGCATTACTGAATCTTCTTTCGTGAATAACTTCCGTGTTTATTATCCGATCGACTTGAAATTTGGACAGTAGATCAAGAGAGACTAAAGTATTGTACATGTCAAATCTTAAAGCTGTATCTTGAAAATTGTTACTGTAAAACGGTTTTAATCGATTTGCGGGAAACGGGGGAGATATCTGAAATATGAAACAAACTTGATCTGCGTATGGTATACAGGAACCTACATTTCAAATTTGGTGTCTCTAGCTCTTGTAGTTGCTGAGATCGACGCGTTCATACGGACAGACGGACAGACGGACAGACGGACAGACGGACAGACAGACGGACATGGCCAAATCGAAATCTCTTTTGATACTGATCAAGAATATATATACTTTATAGGGTCGGAGATGTCTCCTTCTGTCTGTTACATACATTTGCACAGATGTAATACCCCTTTTACCCATTTTATGGGTACAGGGAGTAAAAAGTATTGAACCTACAGAGCACCAAGACCACTCAATCGATGCGCAATATAGTTCTCTATCAGATGCTGAAGTGAATTTGACATCTGACTTAATTTACAGGCACAGACTAAGGTCTTGTAAAAAAAGTCCCTAAATTTCATACATTTTTTAGGCGCGTTGGGTCATGTGACGTACATGCGCAGTGAGAGCCAAAAGTTGCAGTCGTCTTGTCGTAACCTAGGGCTCTCTCAATCGTGGCTCTGATGCCATACAAATTACGCTCTCAAGCTCTCACGAGAATGAGAGCGCATTTCACATCAGGGCCACACGACGGAATACGAAGTCTAAGTGGCCCTGATCCAAGCAAATTTTTCGACTCGCTGCCGTTCTTCTATTTGGGTAGTCTATACAATAGTTCGTTGGTGGTTATACGCATATCGGTCAACTTTTATTTGCATGCATTTCATTTTTTCGACAACAAAGTCTTGTTTCGCAGACAGAATTTGCTTTCTACTTTTAAGGCGCGTCGTTTAAGACAAAATTCAGACATTTGACGTAGTCTTTATATGGGGGCTCTATACAAAAGTATAACCCTACAACACATGTCGAGCACTAGCACGCCATCTACCGTAGATCAATAGCAATTGCTTTAAAGCATAGGCAGTATTGAGCTTATATGTAGCAATATGGCGATTTCAGTCACACCTATAAGTTTTAAGGCCGAGTGTTCGATTCAAGAGAGAGATGTTTTATCACTTTTACGTTGCAAAAGTAAGAATATTTGTTAAATATTTTAACATATAAACTTATATGGCACGTTTCTACCATAGTAATCGTTGATTTGCTATATCGTGTGAGTAAGTAACTGAATCACAAAATCTATGTGGCAGCCTGCCATATCGTACTCACACGCTATGGTAACTACCAACTGCCCCATATGATGCAAAATGCCATATCGTTTGACCGCACCTTAAGACTTTAAATAAGGTACTTAGAAAATTGCAGGCTTCTAGCTTCTAACGTTTGGGCTGCCCAAATGCCACTAGTCAGTCACGTTGAACTCTTTTATACTATACTAGCTGTACACCGCGGAGTTGCCCGGTGAAATATTTAGATGCACTTTGCATTATGTTGAATTTGACTAGTTTCGTCAACCGTAAGAAATACACAAAATTATGGTATCACAATTTATCCTCCTGTGGGGGTAGGAAACTAAATAATTACTTGAGCCAAATGCTTAATGATTTGCTGTGTAGGGCTATGGCCGAGAGAGCGATAAGTCGCGTTCTTTATATTAAATGGGCTATTCAAATTTTATTTTAAACTATTATAAATAAATTCAAATCTGTGCGGTTCTATAAGTATCTAGCTGTCTGACAACTCTGGTAAATGTTTGATGTTTTCCAACACTAAGACGAACAACTATCGTGTCGTCATACGCATATCGGTCAACTTTTATTTACATTCATTTCATTATCATTTCGACAATAAAGTTTTGTTCTGCCGACAGAATTTGCTTTCTAATTTTGAGACGCGTCGATTAAGACCAAAGTCAGACATTTCCGTCTTATATGGCGCTTTACTAAAGAATTACCCGCCATACACATGTCGAGCAGCATCGCGCCATCTACCGTAGATCGATTGCAATGCTAGGCAGAGTCTGAGAGACATAAGCAATATGGTGATTTAAGTTGCACTTATAAGTTTTAAGGCCGAGAGAGCGATTCAAGAGAAAGATTTTGTATCTCTTTTGCACTTTCACGTTGTTATGTAGCAGCTGGCGCATACCGAGATTTTCATACAATTTTCAAATACAATTTTCTTATACTTCCCGATATATATTTAACATTTTATTCGGCAGTTCCACCTAATTTTATAATAAAAAGTTACTGTAAAAATCGCAGGCTTCTAGCTTCTGCCATTTGGGCTGCCCAAATGTCACCAATCAGTCAGTCAGTCAGTCAAGTTGAACTCTTTTATATATATAGATATCATGTTTCCAATGCATTTCTATGGTGTAAATTCCTATGAAAAGAAACTTCAACTTTGACCCATTCTTCATAAGAATTCTTCCGTCAGATTTAAAAGATCTTACACTCATTTCAAAGCTACTGGAATTCCCTGTTAAATGCTTCTTACATTATGACATTGTCTTGTTTCGTTCAGAAAATATGATTTTTGCAAAGTAAAATGACAAAAGGCGCCACTGTGCGTCGTTTAAGACCAAAGTCAGACATTTTGAAGCAGTCTTTATATGGGGGCGCTAAACTATAGAATTACCCGCAAAACATATGTCGAGCATCAGCGCGCCATCTACCGTAGATCAAAAGCATAGGCAGTGTTGAGAGACATAAGGAATATGGCGATTTCAGTCGCACTTATAAGTTTTATAAGGCCGAGAGAGCGATTCAAGAGAGATATCTCTCATTCACTTTCACGTTGTTATGCAGCTTCTGGCGCATATCAAGATTTGCATACAATTTTCATATACATCCATTATTTAACCATTTTTTTCGATAGTTTCACCTAACTTTATAATGAAGGTACTGTAAAATTGCAGGCTTCTAGCTTCTACCATTTGGGCTGCCCAAATGTCACCAGTCACCAGTCAGTCAGGTTGAACTCTTTTAAATATATAGATATATGTATATAGACAACGTATTTATCACAGTTGGCACCTGACGCAGCGAGCATACATTTCTATAGGCCAGTGTATGCAACGGCCTAAAAAGCATGCGGCGGCTTGCTCTTTTCTTTAAGTCGGTTTTATACCAAAATTGGCAACAAAAATTAAAAGAGAGCATGTAAGTGATGCTTGTTGAAAACAGATCTTTGGTTGTGTGCTGTGCATGCTGGAACGATAAAGCGAGCGTTTTAGCTGTTAAGAGCGGGAGAAAAGAGAGAGCTTAACCCTTGCTTAGTTGTTGTACGAAAAAACGGTTTTTTGACATTAATATAATTATTTTTAACCAGAGCTCGCAAAAAACGGTTCCTCTACTGTATGTAGTCAGGAAATGACCGGTCGCCTACAGACACGATGCGAAACTGTCGTGAAAAAACCCTCAAACATCGTTTTTGCTCGGTTCGGTCTTTGCTCAACGAACAACCGCATTTGTTCGGTCTTTCGAGTCAGTGCTCACTCAAAGGCCCTTTGCTTCGTAAAAATTCGTAAAACGGTCTTTTGCGCATGTGTGCGTGGACTAGTCGCATGGGTATGCATAGCAAAAAATGTATGCCGATAATATTAATTCGCTGTTAATTGTTAAATTAAATTCATAATTTGTTAAGTTATAAACGTCATGGAGATAGTTTTAATGTTTTTGTTATTTTATTTATAAACACAATTTTGGAAAAATATACGACAACTAATTTAGTTTACATTTTATTTTGTATTTTATTTTGTATGTATATTTTGTTAACAAACAGTGCACACTCGATGCAGTGCACTGTAGTTCGATTTATAGCGAAATTGTCGTCAATTGAATTAATAAAAATTAATTCTCTTAAGGCATTCGCATGTGTACACACATTAGAGCCCTATCGTTTTCTCCCTTCCTCTTCCATGCTTTGCCTGCGTTGAAATATCTAAGGCAACAACATAATGAAAACACAGCAACAAAAAAAAAGACCTTTTTATGCGGACCTTTTTTCGTTTTGCTCAGATACTGACCGCTTGGTACCTGAGCGACGAATGAGTCTGCTCGTCCAAAACGGTTAGCGAAAGACCGATTGTGTGTTATGCTCAACCCGAAACCCGAGAGCGGGAACCCAAACGAATCGAAAAAAGGGTGCTGTTGAGACCGTGAGCCATGCTGTTTAATTCTTATCGGTCTTTTGACTGAGCAGACCGAGCAGAAAAATTTGGTTGAGCATATTTTGCGAGCTCTGTTTTTAACACATTACCACTTTGAACATAATTCTTTTAACAATTTTTTTGTTTTCTTCTTTCAATAACTTTAATCTTTTATATTTCACTAGCAGGTAATACCCGGCCTTGTCCGGCGAAATATTTAAATGAAAGTGCCTTATTTTGAATTTGACTACTTTAGTCAACCGTAAGAAAATTGGCTTCAAACTTGTTTTCAAGGTTCTACACAAAGACAAAATAGGCGCATGTCTTTGGGTAGAACCTTGAAAATGAGTTTGAAGCCACTCGCATGAAAATTAAAAATGTCGGACGGCAGAGTTTTCGACCGATTTTGCGACCATGGGGCTGAATTTCCCAATATCGGTCGAATTGTTTCAAGTGAATTTGCAAAATCGGTGAAATATGTGTCAATGGCCGATGACCAATCAAAAAAGTTTCATATAACAGTTTTCCACGATTTTCCACGCTGTGAAAATTTCAGCATCTTACGGTTTGGGATGCGCGACAATTGCCAATCAGTCAGTAAAATAGTCAGTCAGCACGAACTCTTTTATATATGTATATACCTTAGCATTGAGGTAGAAAATTTAACTCTGCAAGCACTGCTGACTTAAATATATTGAAATAAAATTATTGAATTTAGCTTATATAAATTAAAAATTATTTATATAATTATAAAAATAAAGATAGTTTAACAAAAGGGACAGTGAAAACGAGCGGTTAAAATTCACTTGGGCTTTGTTTTAGAAACAAACAAATTTTGTTTTGTTGTTGTGCAGTTAAATGTAATTGTGATTACTTCATGCGTGTACGCAGGTTAGGGCTGACCAAAAGCGAACAAAATACAATTTTCTTTATTTATATATTTTGTTTGTTGGGGACACATTTGATTTTTATTGTGGCTGTATGGGGTCAAACTGTTCACTTTTTGATACACTATTCAACCACGGAAGGGATACACAATCGCCAGTTGCATTGCAAGCGATGAAAAGCACGGCGGTGGACTGATAGAAAGGTGGCATTGAGCTTACGCCAGAGCGGAGCTTTTTTGTTGTTTATGGCTTAGCATAGCCAGGGAGCGGGGTAAGCGACGGATACATTGGCAATTACTGCATGTATTCTTGCAGTGGTACTCTTGGTACACTAAATATATTAGATTCACTAGATATTCTAGTTACACTAGTTGCCAATTCTATAAATAACAAGTAAGAACGTTGCAGTCGGACGTATCCGACAGCAGAATACTCTGTTCCCAGTCCGGTATAATTTGCTTATTTGTGGGTTCGGAAACAATAGTCAACAATAAAATTTGATGACTCTATCTGTACAGGTATGGGAGATAGAGATTTTGCACATTTGCGGGGGTGGGGTTGAGAGGTCAAAAATTGTTTGATGTAGATTTGTCCAGGGGGTCAGCATTAGTCTGTATGCCAAATTTGACTCTATCTGTACAGGAGTGGGATATATCGAATTTGCTCAATTGTGGCGGAGGGGGAGTCAAAATTGATTGATGCATACGCATATCGGTCAACTTTTATTTACATTCATTTCATTATTTCGACAATAAAGTTTTGTTCTGCCGACAGAATTTGCTTTCTAATTTTGAGACGCGTCGATTAAGACCAAAGTCAGACATTTTGACGCAGTCTTTATATGGGGCGCTTTACTAAAGAATTACCCGCCATACACATGTCGAGCAGCATCGCGCCATCTACCGTAGATCGATTGCAATGCTAGGCAGAGTCTGAGAGACATAAGCAATATGGTGATTTAAGTTGCACTTATAAGTTTTAAGGCCGAGAGAGCGATTCAAGAGAAAGATTTTGTATCTCTTTTGCACTTTCACGTTGTTATGTAGCAGCTGGCGCATACCGAGATTTTCATACAATTTTCAAATACAATTTTCTTATACTTCCCGATATATATTTAACATTTTATTCGGCAGTTCCACCTAATTTTATAATAAAAAGTTACTGTAAAAATCGCAGGCTTCTAGCTTCTGCCATTTGGGCTGCCCAAATGTCACCAATCAGTCAGTCAGTCAATCAAGTTGAACTCTTTTATATATATAGATATCATGTTTCCAATGCATTTCTATGGTGTAAATTCCTATGAAAAGAAACTTCAACTTTGACCCATTCTTCATAAGAATTCTTCCGTCAGATTTAAAAGATCTTACACTCATTTCAAAGCTACTGGAATTCCCTGTTAAATGCTTCTTACATGACATTGTCTTGTTTCGTTCAGAAAATATGATTTTTGCAAAGTAAAATGACAAAAGGCGCCACTGTGCGTCGTTTAAGACCAAAGTCAGACATTTTGAAGCAGTCTTTATATGGGGGCGCTAAACTATAGAATTACCCGCAAAACATATGTCGAGCATCAGCGCGCCATCTACCGTAGATCAAAAGCATAGGCAGTGTTGAGAGACATAAGGAATATGGCGATTTCAGTCGCACTTATAAGTTTTATAAGGCCGAGAGAGCGATTCAAGAGAGATATCTCTCATTCACTTTCACGTTGTTATGCAGCTTCTGGCGCATATCAAGATTTGCATACAATTTTCATATACATCCATTATTTAACCATTTTTTTCGATAGTTTCACCTAACTTTATAATGAAGGTACTGTAAAATTGCAGGCTTCTAGCTTCTACCATTTGGGCTGCCCAAATGTCACCAGTCACCAGTCAGTCAGGTTGAACTCTTTTAAATATATAGATATATGTATATAGACAACGTATTTATCACAGTTGGCACCTGACGCAGCGAGCATACATTTCTATAGGCCAGTGTATGCAACGGCCTAAAAAGCATGCGGCGGCTTGCTCTTTTCTTTAAGTCGGTTTTATACCAAAATTGGCAACAAAAATTAAAAGAGAGCATGTAAGTGATGCTTGTTGAAAACAGATCTTTGGTTGTGTGCTGTGCATGCTGGAACGATAAAGCGAGCGTTTTAGCTGTTAAGAGCGGGAGAAAAGAGAGAGCTTAACCCTTGCTTAGTTGTTGTACGAAAAAACGGTTTTTTGACATTAATATAATTATTTTTAACCAGAGCTCGCAAAAAACGGTCCCTCTACTGTATGTAGTCAGGAAATGACCGGTCGCCTACAGACACGATGCGAAACTGTCGTGAAAAAACCCTCAAACATCGTTTTTGCTCGGTTCGGTCTTTGCTCAACGAACAACCGCATTTGTTCGGTCTTTCGAGTCAGTGCTCACTCAAAGGCCCTTTGCTTCGTAAAAATTCGTAAAACGGTCTTTTGCGCATGTGTGCGTGGACTAGTCGCATGGGTATGCATAGCAAAAAATGTATGCCGATAATATTAATTCGCTGTTAATTGTTAAATTAAATTCATAATTTGTTAAGTTATAAACGTCATGGAGATAGTTTTAATGTTTATGTTATTTTATTTATAAACACAATTTTGGAAAAATATACGACAACTAATTTAGTTTACATTTTATTTTGTATTTTATTTTGTATGTATATTTTGTTAACAAACAGTGCACACTCGATGCAGTGCACTGTAGTTCGATTTATAGCGAAATTGTCGTCAATTGAATTAATAAAAATTAATTCTCTTAAGGCATTCGCATGTGTACACACATTAGAGCCCTATCGTTTTCTCCCTTCCTCTTCCATGCTTTGCCTGCGTTGAAATATCTAAGGCAACAACATAATGAAAACACAGCAACAAAAAAAAGACCTTTTTATGCGGACCTTTTTTCGTTTTGCTCAGATACTGACCGCTTGGTACCTGAGCGACGAATGAGTCTGCTCGTCCAAAACGGTTAGCGAAAGACCGATTGTGTGTTATGCTCAACCCGAAACCCGAGAGCGGGAACCCAAACGAATCGAAAAAAGGGTGCTGTTGAGACCGTGAGCCATGCTGTTTAATTCTTATCGGTCTTTTGACTGAGCAGACCGAGCAGAAAAATTTGGTTGAGCATATTTTGCGAGCTCTGTTTTTAACACATTACCACTTTGAACATAATTCTTTTAACAATTTTTTTGTTTTCTTCTTTCAATAACTTTAATCTTTTATATTTCACTAGCAGGTAATACCCGGCCTTGTCCGGCGAAATATTTAAATGAAAGTGCCTTATTTTGAATTTGACTACTTTAGTCAACCGTAAGAAAATTGGCTTCAAACTTGTTTCAAGGTTCTACACAAAGACAAAATAGGCGCATGTCTTTGGGTAGAACCTTGAAAATGAGTTTGAAGCCACTCGCATGAAAATTAAAAATGTCGGACGGCAGAGTTTTCGACCGATTTTGCGACCATGGGGCTGAATTTCCCAATATCGGTCGAATTGTTTCAAGTGAATTTGCAAAATCGGTGAAATATGTGTCAATGGCCGATGACCAATCAAAAAAGTTTCATATAACAGTTTTCCACGATTTTCCACGCTTAAGGGTGAATTTACCAAAACCCCGTGTTAGTGTGCACTTTCATCATAGATGGAAACTACTGTGAAAATTTCAGCATCTTACGGTTTGGGATGCGCGACAATTGCCAATCAGTCAGTCAAATAGTCAGTCAGCACGAACTCTTTTATATATGTATATACCTTAGCATTGAGGTAGAAAATTTAACTCTGCACGCACTGCTGACTTAAATATATTGAAATAAAATTATTGAATTTAGCTTATATAAATTAAAAATTATTTATATAATTATAAAAATAAAGATAGTTTAACAAAAGGGACAGTGAAAACGAGCGGTTAAAATTCACTTGGGCTTTGTTTTAGAAACAAACAAATTTTGTTTTGTTGTTGTGCAGTTAAATGTAATTGTGATTACTTCATGCGTGTACGCAGGTTAGGGCTGACCAAAAGCGAACAAAATACAATTTTCTTTATTTATATATTTTGTTTGTTGGGGACACATTTGATTTTTATTGTGGCTGTATGGGGTCAAACTGTTCACTTTTTGATACACTATTCAACCACGGAAGGGATACACAATCGCCAGTTGCATTGCAAGCGATTAAAAGCACGGCGGTGGACTGATAGAAAGGTGGCATTGAGCTTACGCCAGAGCGGAGCTTTTTTGTTGTTTATGGCTTAGCATAGCCAGGGAGCGGGGTAAGCGACGGATACATTGGCAATTACTGCATGTATTCTTGCAGTGGTACTCTTGGTACACTAAATATATTAGATTCACTAGATATTCTAGTTACACTAGTTGCCAATTCTATAAATAACAAGTAAGAACGTTGCAGTCGGACGTATCCGACAGCAGAATACTCTGTTCCCAGTCCGGTATAATTTGCTTATTTGTGGGTTCGGAAACAATAGTCAACAATAAAATTTGATGACTCTATCTGTACAGGTATGGGAGATAGAGATTTTGCACATTTGCGGGGGTGGGGTTGAGAGGTCAAAAATTGTTTGATGTAGATTTGTCCAGGGGGTCAGCATTAGTCTGTATGCCAAATTTGACTCTATCTGTACAGGAGTGGGATATATCGAATTTGCTCAATTGTGGCGGAGGGGGAGTCAAAATTGATTGATGCAGATCTGTGAGGAATTGCAACACTACTCTGTATACCAAGCTTGGTGACTATAGCTTTTAAATATGGACGATACAGGTTTTCCCCAAATTGTAGTGGAAAAGGTGTGGGGGTGGCTGGGGCGATGTTGACACTTCATAAATGTGTACCAAGTTTGGTTGCTCTAACTTCAAGGGTGTGGAAAAAATTGCGATCATACGGACAGACGGACATTTTGCAAACCCAATATGCTCTTTTTCCTTTCGGGAACAGAGTATACATAGTTCATCAGCAAAGAAAAACAGAATAATAAGAACAATCATGTAAAACCAGCTTCATTATTTCAATTCTCAAACCAAAGCAAGTAAGAACGCTATAGTCGAGTACACCCGACAACAAAACTCCCTGTACCCAGATCCAAAATTTCCGATCGCATGTTCGTACACTTACACATACACAATGGCGCACACACACAAGCGACAGCGCAAGCGAGGCAGTTAAAGTGGTGGCTGTGCTGCTTCTTCCCGATTAGCTCAGAAGAATCAATTTCGCCATTTATTAGTTTTTGTAAAAAAAATTACACCAAGCATGGTTCTACGATCAGAAAAAGAAGGAAGATTTATTAGTAAAAGTCTACTACGATAAGAAGGCAAGCGAGTATTAGGATTCCAGTTAAGACCACGAAGTGCAAAGAGCAGAAATTGTTTTTGTACCGATTCTATTCCATCCTGATGAACCTTGTACTGGGGACACCAAATACAAGACCCATATTCAAGAATAGGTCGATTAGCGGTGGAAGAGATATGTTTGTCAAATTTCAGCCTGGGATCTAAAAGGCTACCCACCCAAATCATTTACTGACTCAATTCGAACAACCGACTTATCATTAAGAATATAATTATTTAAAAAGGGCATTCGCCTGTAAAAGGACATTACGTTACACTTACCACAATTACGATTTAATAAATTTACCCGACACCAGGTTTGAAAACTGTCAAGATCAGTTTGCAACCTTTGACCAGATAAGAAATCAGTAGATGACAGACAAAGTTTAACATCATCGGCATACATCAGCACCCGAGAGTAATTTACGACAGAAGGAAGGTCATTGATGATAAGAGTAAATAATAAGGGCCAAGATGACTTCCTTGTGGTACTCCAGAAGTAAATTGAACAGACTTAGAGATTAAGCCTTTGAAATAAGCCTTTTGGGTTCTAAGAGTTAAGTAGTTTGAGATCCAAAGAATTAAGTAATTTGGAAATCCCAGAAGATGCAGTTTGTGAAGTAAAAGAGAATGATTAACAGAGTCAAAAGCCTTACTGAAATCAGTGTAAATAACATCTGTTTGCATTTAAGCTTGAAATCCCTTTATGACAAGAGAAGTGAATTCCAATAGGTTAGTGGTAGTAGATTTATATTTCACGAACCCGTGCTGGCAGGGTGAAATTATCGATCTACACAGATGTTGAAGTTGAGAATATATTAATTTCTCAAAAATCTTATAAATAGCAGACAACTTAGAAATACCATTATAGTTCTCGACGTTAGACTTGTTTCCTTTTTATGAAGAGGAATAATAAATGATTCTTCCAAATGTCAGGGAAAGATCACAACTCCACGGACAGTTAAAAAAGAATAAATAATGGCTCCAAAATACCTTCAGCACAGTACCTAAGCACACAGCTTGGTACTCCATCAGTCTTGGTGAAAATACGGGCTTAATGGCCTTTAAATCACGTAGAAGCGAACTTTCAGTTATTAAAGGTCCAAAAATGCAATTAGAGTTATTTACATGATAAGGATAAGGCGAAACCATTTGATAAGGTTGTGAACTATAAGTCGTCTGAAAAAACCCTGCAAAGAGATCGGCAATTGCCTGATCAGAGTCAGCTGTCGTGTTTTCAAAAATACGGTTGATGGAAGTGTTGATGACTTACGCTTCGCATTAACGAAGCTATAAAACCTTTTAGGATCCCGCTGAAACTGTAAACTACAGCTTCTAAGGTAGTTATTATAGCATTGTGTATTAAGTATAGAGAAGCTGGATCGGGCAATCAAATAGCGAGATAAATCCAAGAAAGAGCCAGATTCCCTGAACTTCTTGTACAATCTCGACGTTCTATTTTTA
The DNA here is from genome assembly GCA_035043065.1 of Hirtodrosophila confusa. Classification (NCBI taxonomy): domain Eukaryota; kingdom Metazoa; phylum Arthropoda; class Insecta; order Diptera; family Drosophilidae; genus Hirtodrosophila; species Hirtodrosophila confusa. The sequence continues at coordinate 181,057 of JAWNNI010000185.1, read as the reverse complement.
AGTTTATTAAATACCGCGTAAGCCACATAGGCTTGTTAGACCTACGTGGCTTAACCAACGGGACACAAGTATCAAATAATGAGTTTAAAGTAGAGTAAAAAAAATTGAATTGCTCATGCTCCATGTCTCTACACAAGTAAAGCTGAGACCAGTCAGTTTGGGATAGAAGCTGAGCGAGTTTAGTAAAATCGGTTTCCCGACATTGACGAACTCGCTCTGCAGTTTTACTTCATGGGCTTAGCACCCTAGTAGGTAAATCAAGCAACTCCTCCAAAGTTGGGTGATAAGGATCTTCAGGAAAGGATATAGGGTCACTACGGGAGACAGATAAGAAGGAGGGATCCAAGACAAAAATAAGATCAAGCATTTTATATAAAGAATTTGGGATGCCATTGATTTGATGCAATGACATCCCAAATATCTTGTCAATAAAATCGTGCTGAGATGTGTCAATACGCTGGTGTCAGGACTTGAAATCCAGGTAGTGCCGGCAATATTAAAGTCCCCAAGAACTACAAGAAAGTCACGATCAGAAACCAAAGAGGCGACAGATTGTATAACAGAAGCATGCAAATAATATAAGGAAATATCGGAAAAGGCGGAATATAAGAACAGGTGATAAAAAACAAACACTGGAGATAATCAATTTTACAGCAACAAATTCAATAACGAACTATCGGTAATTACTATCTCCGAAGATAAATCAGCGTCAACAGCAATTAGGACACCACCACCACGACGAGGAGTGCGATCTTTTCTGTAAATGGAGAATTTGTTAGACAGGATTTCAGACTTGAGGATGTCGGGCCTTAACCATGTTTCAGTAATGGCAACGACATGGAAAGTTAAAGTTAGGCTATTTAGGTAAAGATTACTAAGTTTACTACACTTACATTCTGATAGCCCAGTCAGAGGGAAGATGTTAGTTTTTTTTAACTATCAGAGACTACAAGAGGTGGATTGGAACTACCACCGGAAGTAGGAAGTGAAATTACTAAGTGGTCAGGCCAGAATTCTTTACAACAAATATTGTTGAAATATTCAGCCGGAACACTTATTTTAAAAGACCAGATTTCCCGAGGATAAGCAAATTTAAATTTCTCCACCGTAATATGGGCTTTTGACTTGGCCAGTATAAAGGCCTTGACATCATCAATGCCTGCACATTTTTCGTGTGAAACGTTATCACACAGCCAGCAGCAAACGAAACCCATTTTTACGTTTACACGAACCTGGCAATTTTTATTATAGCAGACAATCATTATATTAGAAGAAATAATTTAAAAAGATGAAAAATAAATTAAGGAAGAACAACTGCACAAAAAATAAAAAGTACGAACAAAAAAGAAGGCACACTAGGGTTAAAACTGTTGACGCTGATTTGTACTTACGCACAACAACACCAATAAGAAAATATTAAGCGCGGGCGCGTCGACCGAAATCAGCACAACGGAATACAAAGTAAAGAGAGAAACCATAACCAACACCAACGATAGAAGTACGCGAGAGCGTTAAGCAAGCGTTGAGAGCGCGGATTAGTAGAAATACAAAAACAAATATAAGCACAATGCAAACTGCACAAATCAACCACCAGCTTGCTTGTGATGCTGTTTGTTGTTGTATTTGAACAAATTTAGAAAATATTAACGTAATTAAATAGCAATTTAATGTCCAACAATGTGTTTCACACAACCGATGTATAACACACGTCACAAGAACAAAAAAACACAAGTTATCACTTGATGTCACGAGGAAAACAAACCAAAACGATGCGCAAACAAAAAAACACGTCCGTTGCGAATGCGAATTTTTCAAAGATGTAAAACGTTGTTTTCGAATTGCGGAGGAACGGAGGGAGATATCTGAAATTGGAAAAAACTTGACCTGCTCCCGCTATACACGAACCTACATTCCAATGTGTATCTAGCTCTCATAGTTGCTGAGATCGACGCGTTCATACGGACAGACAGACGGACATAGCCAAATCGAAATCTCTTTTGATACTGATCAGGAATATATATACTTTGTAGGGTTAGAGATGTCTCCTTCTGCCTCTTACATACATTTTCACAGATTAAATACCACTTTTTACCCATTTTATGTTTACAGGGATGTGTACTTAATACAAAAAACAACAACACTTACCCCAGAACCATCAAATCACTTTTAGCATAACTAGCCCCCACAATAAAAATCTTATGGATTCCAGGACACGTAGGACTAATAGGCAACGAACTTGCCGACCAACAAGCTAAATCTGCACTTAAAATGCTACTAATATTTACACCCAACACACATTCACAGATACCTGAAACAACAACTATCCACAAATAAAGAATTAACCTCCAACACTGCAATAGATGATATTAAAATGTCAACACAAACAATACGCACATATCAAACTACCTAAATATCACACAACAACAAATCAAAAGACTCGACCAAATACAAATAGTAGGACTCCGCTTAGGATACTCTAAGCTAACACACCAACAATACAATAATAGAACTATTTCAAAAAACTGTCCTCCCTGCCAAACAAACACAAAAATTACAAAAGAACATATTCTAAATTCATGCCCAGCCTTAGCAAACACTAAAACACAATCATTCGCAAACGCCGATCCCATCAATTGCCTAACCAACCCAGAAAACATTAACATTTACCACCTAATCTAACACACCATACTACCCCCAATACATATAAATGAGCCGGCCAGTGCACAATTTGAACTCCATTTGACAAAAAGTTGAGATATGCGTTGAAATAAGTTCATAATTTTTTAAATTCCCTTTATAATATAAATTCAAATATATATTGTAGAAACAGAATGCAATTAGAGCTCATCACGTTCGTAAAATGGACTAGGTGTGAATCCGAGCAAAACAGAGCTCGTTCTTTTCACTAGGAAATATAAGCCCAAGAATTTAAACCTCCCAATAATCAATAACACGATTCTTACCTAAAGCTTTCATGGGAAACAGCTAGGTGTAGTTCTAGATAGTAAACTATACTGGAAAGAAAATATAAAGCAGAGAGTAAGTAAAGCAACTACTGCTCTCTTTGCATGCAAGAAGGCCATAGGTACTAGATGGGGCTTCTCTCTATTCATAGTCCATTGGTTGTACACAGCAGTTATTAGACCCATCCTACTATATGGAATGCTAGTGTGGTGGCCCGAACTTGAGCTACATCCAACCTCAAAACAATCCATCAATTTCAAAGTAGTGCAGAAATCTGCATTAGTGGAGCCTTACGCACCACACCAACCGAAGCCCTGAACATCATGCTTCACCTAATACCGCTGGACCTACTGTCCAGGGAACTAGCTAGCAACTCAGCCATCAGACTCAGGGAATGTAATAACTGGACGACAGGCAACACGGGGCATACCGCAATTCTTAAGTCCATACCTCGGATTCCCCCAATAGCAGACTATTGCATACCAAAACTGACATTCGGCAAGTTGTACAGGGTTTACATACCTAGTCGACAAGACCGGGAAAAGCCGCTTAAACACGTACCAGCTTCGATCAGGATCTTCACAGATGGGTCGAAGCTGGACGAACGAGTGGGCGGCGGTGTATACTCCCCCGATTTAAGAATCAGAATCAGTTTCCGTCTTCCCGACCACTGTAGCGTGTATCAGGCAGAGGTGAGGATCATTCAGGAAGCCACCCTATGCTAGCGAACGCATAACATCAGTGTAGGGAACATCTACATTGACTCAGATAGCCAAGCCGCCTTGAAGGCGCTTGGCTGATGCAGCAACAATGCAGCGTCACTCACTGAATTTCGCCAGTCTCTCAACGGGACAGCACAACAGATCAGTATTAATCTCGTATGGGTGACTGGATACCGAAACACCGAGGGAAACGAATTGACAGACGAACTAGCCAGACAAGGCAGCAACGATACACTCCTCGTTGAAAGGAGCAACGTTGGCATGCCTCTGTCCACTCTTAGACTGCGTAGTAAGGAATACACCAAACGTCAAACTGCTGAACGCTGGAGAAATCTCACTACATGCACGGTCTCCAAACACACCTGGCCCACTCTCAACACAAAGCGCACGTTTGCTTCGATTAAACACAAGAGATCTCACATCTCTACAATCGTAGGGGCTCTCACAGGCCACTGCCTGATAGGAACTCATGTTAGCAGACTGGGCGTGCCATGACTTCTGCAGAAGTTTTTGCATAGTAGAAGAAGAGAGCGTAGAACATCTGCTCTGTCACTGCCCCGCACTCAGCAAGAAGAGGTTCCAATACCTAGGACAGTTTAGTTTTGACACCCTATCGGATGAAATACAAAATATCTTCAAATTCTTAAACACTTCTAATTGGTTTAAGGGGGAACACACCGTTTAAAAGACGTAATGTGGTTATTACAAGGAGCCATCTCTTGGCCCAAGTGTGGATTAGGCAAACACTAGTTTTTCTGCTCGAGCCACTGAAACCTAACCTTACCTAACCTTGTGCAAGCCATAAATACGAAGATAGTTTCCATCTAGCACTACATCAAATTAATAAGATAGAAAACCCAAAAAATTCGTCATAAAGTTAAAATTTTTTTGTGGCAGGTGGAGTTAATCAATGTGTGCACTGACCGGTTCAAATATAAGCTCATACATATATATCACGTATATAATCACACTATAAATATAAGAACCAAAACTCTCAAACACTGTGATGTGTAACCCTTGCACACAACATAGCCAAAGGCCCTAGCAGCCTGCTATACTTAACAAGTTAGGTGTAGTTTTTATAATTGTATCTAGCTCTGAATAAATAAATAACAAAAATAAACAATGTATACAACAATCCAAATTCAACGCTATCACATGGAAAGACTACACGCAAATTAAATCTGTATATAGTAGAGGTGCGATAATGGATTTCACAGTTCGCAAAATAAATTGATTTCGCTGAGATTTTTACAAACGATGCTGCTGCCGCAAACTCTATTGATCTGAATATTTTCTCCCAAAGGAAGGTGCTGTGAAAACAATAGCAGTACAGGCGGCGGAACTTACTAATGGTAAGAGACCACAATTGCAACAAATTCATTCCATTCAACTGGGGAGTTCAAGGAACCAGTTGTTAAGGCGTACCTGAAGGCGGATACGAAGCCCATTTTCGCTCGCGCAAGTTATGTACCTTTTGCACTTCGTGATGCCAAAGAGATCGACGCAAAAATGGATGAGGGCTTTTACAAACGAGTTGACTATTCAAAATGGGCATCCACAACAAATGTGGTAACAAAAAAGACGGAAGACATACGAATTACTGGCAATTACAAGCCCACCGTAAACACACAAACAATCATTTACTCATCAATGATTCATTGCCTTATTCCGAGAGCAGAAGATATATTCAACCAAATGAACAGGTGTACAATGTTCGCACACTTGGATGTTACTGATACATATTCACATTAACGCATTGATGACGAACGCACACGTACTGACATTAAATACGGCCACTCGTGGTCTTATTCGACCAACACGTGCAGCTTATGTTGCAGAAAACACATTTCAAACGTACGTAACTCCTTTAACGATATTCTAATATTTGCGAAAAATGTAGACGAATTGCTAAAACCGGGAAGCAACATTAGAAAAATTACAGAGCCTGGGATTTAAGTTGATCAAATCAAAATGTATTTTCGCTGCATCTTCGTTTGAATTTCTAGGTCACAAGATTTATGCAGAAGGGTTGCATAAATAAAGTAAGCATATCAAGGCCATTTTAAATGCACCGAAGCCAAGGTAGATCGAACACTAGCAACGGTTTCATGGGAAAGCAGCTTAATATGCTATTTTCATACCAAACTGGTCAACATTAGGCAGTCCGATTCGCGATGGACGACAATTCTACTGGTCAGAAGAGACGGAATCAGCATACAACAAAATCAAACATATTCTGGTATCACCGCAGGTGCTGATGCCTTGCGATCCATCACTTCCGATAGTATTGGCAACATATGCCAGCACAATAGGTATAAGCGCTGTAAACGGTTGAGACAATAGGTTACGCCGTGCGCATGTCCGTTAATCGCCGCTATTCTGCGACGCAAGCGTGTGACATCACACTTTATGGAATTCATCGCGCTTTTGAACTTGTATGCAAATCACTGCCTTTTTTTTTAGTAAATCTGCTCGTATGGCAACTTTATCAAGAGATGCTTACGGCTTTACCTGGGTAGACCAGTTAAGCGAAGGCGGAATTTGCAAACCAACGCCAGGCTTGTTAAAAAAATTAAAGTTTTGGAAAATATTTTCAGAAGCATGATGGCGATGGGTAAAAAAACTTATTGATGAAGCCCACAATGTAAATGTCCATTTTGGAGTTAAGCAATTGTTTTTCACAGTAGGATGTATTTTACGATAAGAAGATTGTTCCTATGAGAGCTATATAATATAGTGATCTGATCCGGTTTATAATCATATCTTTTAAACTGAGAGATAAGTTTGAATACTTCAACAGACGGACTGGCAACATTTTGTCAGTTTGACTGCATATTATTTAATATGTATGGCACACAGAGGACCAAACCAAAACGCGTTGCGAATTTTCCTACAATAAGCAGCCAATATTTTTAAAATCGGGCTAGAATTACAGCCATATGAACAGAGCACGTTCTTTCGTGTATTGACCAGGAATTGATAAGGACCTCGAAAATGCTGCAAGGGCATGGGAATTCTTTGCGAAGCATGAAACTCGACCCCTAAATATTCCAATCATCATTGGGAGTACCCCAAGTCGGCATAGGAGCGCATTCACATCGACTAAGCGGGGCCAGCTTCTGATTGTTACGAATGCGTTCTCAAAATGATTGAAAGTGAAAATCACCAAATCAATCACGGCGTCTACAACAAACGCATTACTAAATGACCTATTTGCAACGTATGGTGTCCCTCCCTTGGTAGTGTCTGATAATGGGACAAACTTCACATCGACTTAAGTCAACCAAGTATCTTACATCTGTCGGCGTCAGGTATCACAGACTGTCGGCACCCTATCAACCCGCAACGAATGGACCAGCAGAGAGAAATGTATAAACAGTAAAAAATGCGCTTAAAGCAATGGAAACGCTCCGCATAGCACAACTGGTGAATCTCAAGTTAAACTTTTCTTGGGTCGTAAGTTACACACACGTAAGTTACAGAAAGTTTGAGGTGTACCGTGGTTATCAGGTGAATCGAAAGCTGTTCTTACGATTAACATTCATCATTCCTATTGTTTATAAGTGTATTTCCGCCATTTTGTCCTTTATTTTGTGCAAAAGTTACACTTTTCTGTTGCATTAGGTGTATTTCTGCCATTTTGTCCTTTTTACGTGACACCACAACTTTCTGTAGTTCATATGCGCATTTCTTCCATTTGCCTTCTATTGTATCTGCTGATAGACCTCGTTTAGTGGCTGGATCGTGGGCCCAAGATGGCGATGAACTCTCAAAACTCTCAGCTAATGGAGATAAATGTTATGGCATCTGCTGTACTGCCGCCATTTGCCCTGTTGCTTCTGCTTGTTCCTTCCACTTTCTCTGCAGATACTGCGTGTATGTGTGCTTGTGTTTTGTTATGGTGCGTCATTAAAAGCACAAAATGTCGTGCTCATTGACGTATATGCCAACGTCTGGTCGCACTTTGAATGACAAATTATACTAATTCTGTCTAATCTTGATAAAAACCAAATAATAAGCGTAATAAATCCTCTAAATTCAGTCACACTCTATTACATGCCCAATTTTAGCAACAATTTCATACCAAAATAGTCTTCCTCATAGGTTTCCATAAATTTTTGTCAATTTTTGCTATTATTTGGCCTTGTCACTTATAAATACATGTTAGTTTGGCTATCTAAATATAAAATCTAGCTGCTGCAGTGTCGGCCATTAAAACCATTTGACACTACCTTTTTTTCCAAAATTAGTTCAATTATAGCTAACTAATTATAGCTAACTCCCCGACCCACCGAACCTACTATGTCACTTACTTAAGTGCAAAATTTGCTAAATTTCAGAGACATCACATTTTTTTTTCTCTCCCTTTTGTTTAAATAAGTAAATATCTCTATATATACCCACACCTACATATGTATATTTAACCATCCACCTCCCCGACCCACCGACCCTTCGAATATCACCTGCTAAACTTCAGCGACATCAACCTAGAATTTTTCCCCTCTCTCTCCCATCGACAATATCAGTCCACCTCCTATGTTACAAGCTTCTTTAATAAATATCTCTATATATACAAACACCCAAAGTGCTGCACTCCTAACGTATTTGAGGTCACCATTACAAGCGGGATCCATAGGCTTAAGGAGAATACACGCATACGATCCTCGACATGCAGTGGTCCCTTTAGATGCGTTGTGTTTGCCAATTTGCCCTGCTAAGTGCCTTCTGGGGTACGGGGGGCTCTGTCTTTAAGCCATATGCAGCCTTGGCGAATTGTCTCTTAGCAAAGCTTAAAACCCAGTCAATCCTATTTGACTGCCTTTAACTTTTTGGGCTTCCAATTTGTGGCTGATATTTTCATTTATTTTCCATTTACAGTAAGAATTCCATTAATTAAACATGATTACTCGATCACGAGTCTAAATTTGAGTACAAAGGGCCCTGTCTGTGTTCGGACATGAGCAGCTTTGCAAATTTAGAGAACTAATATTAACAAAGTCCTGATTTGATTACTCGCTACTCGAAGACATCAAAATACATTAAGACCATACAACTGTACCCATTTACAGTAAGAATTCTATTAATTCAACACAATTACTCGCTCACAAATCAATATCAATCTACCTTCTATGTTAGAAGCTTCTTTAATAAATATCTCTATACAAACACCCAAAGTGCTGCACTCCTAACGTATTTGGAGTCACCATTGCAATCGGGATCCATAGGCTAAATTAAGGAGAATACACGCGTACGATCCTCGACATGCAGTGGTCCCTTTAGATGCGTTATGTTTGCCAATTTGCCCTGCTAAGTGCCTTCTCGGGTACGGGGGGCTCTGTCTTTAAGCCATATGCAGCCCTGGCGAATTGTCTCTTAGCAAAGCTTAAAGCCCAGTCAATCCTATTTGACTGCCTTTAACTTCTTGGCCTTCCAATTTGTGGCTGATCTTTCCTGGCTACCATCTACAGAAAGAACAACTGTACCCATTTACAGTAAGAATTCCATTAATTCAGCACAATTACTCGATCACGAGTCTAAATTTAAGTACGAAGGGCCCTGTCTGTGTTCAGCCATGAGCAGCTTTGCAAATTTAGAGAGCTAATATTAACAAAGTCCTGATTTGATTACTCGCTACTCGAAGACATCAAAATACATTAAGACCATTAAAATGTACCCATTTACAGTAAGAATTCTATTAATTCAACACAATTACTCGATCACGAATCAATATCAATCTACCTTCTATGTTAGAAGCTTTTTAATAAATATCTCTATACAAACGCCCGATGTGCTGCACTCCTAACGTATTTGGAGTCATCATTGCAAGCTGGATCCATAGGCTAAATTAATGAGAATACATGCGCACGATCCTCGACATGCAGTGGTCCCTTTAGATGCGTTATGTTTGCCAATCTGCTCTGCTAAGTGCCTTCTCGGGTACGGGGGGTTCTGTCTTTAAGCCATATGCAGCCCTGGCGAATTGTTTCTTAGCAAAGCTTAAAGCCCAGTCAATCCTATTTGACTGCCTTTAACTTTTTGGCCTTCCAATTTGTGGCTGATCTTTCCTGGCTACCATCTACAGAAAGAAAAACTGTACCCATTTACAGTAAGAATTCCATTAATTCAACATGATTACTCGATCACGAGTCTAAATTTGAAAATTTAGCGAAGACCATAAACTGTACCCATTAACAGTATGAATTCCATTAATTCAACACAATTACTCGATCGCGAGTCTTAATTTGAGTACAAAGGGCCCTGTCTATTTTCAGTCATGAGCAGCTTTGCAAATTTAGAGAGCTAATATTAACAAAGTCCAGATTCGATTACTCGCTACTCGAAGACCTCAAAACACATTAAGACCATAAAACTGTACCTATTTACAATAAGAATTCCATTAATTCAACACAATTACTCGATCACGAATCAATATCAATCTACCTTCTATGTTAGAAGCTTCTTTAATAAATATCTCTATACAAACACCCAATGTGCTGCACTCGTAACGTATTTGGAGTCAAAACTGTACCCATTTACAGTAAAAATTCCATTAATTCACCATAAACTGTACCCATTTACAGTAAGAATTTCATTAATTCAACATGATTACTCGATCACGAGTCTAAATTTGAAAATTTAGCGAAGACCATAAACTGTACCCATTTACAGTATGAATTCCATTAATTCAACACAATTACTCGATCACGAGTTTAAATTTGAGTACAAAGGGCCCTGTCTGTGTTCAGCCATGAGCAGCTTTGCAAATTTAGTGAAAGCCCCAAAACATATTACTAAGACCATAAACTGTACCCATTTACAGTAAGAATTCCATTAATTCAAAGGACATTGCTACCTACAACTCCCTCTAGTTGAATATACGTCATTACATTATGCTATGCCTTAATGACACTCATTAAGCCTTAGGCCAGCCTTTCATCGCGTGGTCCCCACGAGGGCGCAAGCGGTGTAGTGAACCAAAAAGCATATAGACATATAGACAATGTCCTCCTTTACATGCTCTTTTGGTTTCCCATTTTTATATGTGGCTGTGCATCCGAATTATCCTTTAGAGCTGGTGAGGTGGTTCTGAAGGCGGCCTAGCTGAGGCCACCGGACGGGTCGCAGGTTGCGGATAGCGAACGGGCTCCGGTAGGGGGCAGCTGCGAATATTCAAATAAGCAGTCCCGGACAGCCAGCGGGTACTGCGGACGTTACCACTGTACTGACGAGGCGTTTGTCTGACCGCCTTCTAAAATTATAGTCTCACACACACCACCATCCCTACACATGTTCCTACCCAATCCTACCCCTCACATCTCACACCTGGGCCGGACCAAGGTGTCATCCGACCCGTGCTGATGGTCAGACTGGCTGGGGGCCCAGGTTTAACAAATATATCTCATTCGTGAACGGAGGGCTCAGGTGCCTGGCAAACACCTGTTCTATTCTTGCCTTACCCGGGTACTGCGGATCTCTGCCCGGGTGGACCGTTCCCCTTCTCCGCAACTCGTGGGAATCAAAGCAAGATGATGAATATTAATAACAAAAGTAACCTAAACAAAAAAGAGCCCGGTACTCTAAGAAAGCCGGAAGGAGCAACCAGCTCCGGTAAAAAGAGTGCCTCAAACCGCATGAGTACGCAGACGCCAGCAGCTTCCAGCGCTTCGACTGGAGCACGCCCGTCTTCCGCCGGCATTATAGCCACCAGTAGGCCCTCGGCCTCTGGCGTGTCAGCTGGCAAGAAGACGGAAACGGCAAAGGTGAGGAGTGCTGTGACAGGCGGCACTACAGCAGAGCAGAATCCTACTGTGTCTGCCCCGGTTTGTTCCAACATAGCCACCAATCTCATTGGCGTGTCAGTTGGCAAAGGCCGTCCTACCAAATTTTAAACTGGAGGATACCGCGCAGCACACCGCTACCAAACGGAATCGCTCCATGGAGGAGCCAAGCACAATGGCAAAGAGAGTGCGAACCCAGGCTCCGTTGTCGAGGTCCTTCGCGGAGGTGGCGAAGGACAAGATCCTCATTGGGGTCATCGACAAGAATTGTCAGGAAGGGCGCATCCCACGACACCAGTGGCGCTGGGTGCAGGTGGCTCTAGCGCCAATCTGCCTCACCATGCTGCGCGAAAACCCAGGCCCACCACCGGCATGCGAGGATGCTGGCTGGTTCCAAGGGACCATCAAGCTGATCGCTTGCGGGGACGAAAGGTCGGCGCAGCTATACAAGGCTGCTGTTGAGAAACTTGGGGAGGTATACCCCGGCGCGAAACTTGCGGCAGTGGATGCAAAGGACATCCCCTCGAGACCCAGAGCAAGGGCTTGGCTACCGTGCGAACCCTCGGAGCCAAATGACATATTGGAGATGGTCAGGCTATGCAATCCGGACATGCCTGCGTCCAACTGGAGGGTTCTCAAGATTGAGAAGACAAACCGTGCCTCCATGCAGGTTGTCTTCCAGATAGACAACGAGAGCTCGGTACATCTGGAGAGAAAGGGCGGTAGCATCTGCTACTCGTTCGGGAAGGTTGGCGTGAAGGTGTACAAATCCGACGCCGGTGCGCAGGCGGACCTGGCCAGCTGCGTCGAGGCAGAGTCGGTGGACCCACCGAGCGAGGCCGAGGAGATGGAGGCCGAAGATGCTGTCCCTCAGGGCAGTATCGACGGCTACGTCTCCTCGGGCTCGGACTACGGTGGGACACTGGGCCTGCTGTATTCCGAAAAAGAGCTCCTAGGCGAGACATCAGCCGATGAAGCGGATAGGACGATCACGGAGAGGAGTGCTGCCCTACTTGATGCAGATACTCCAAATAAATCTGCATCACAGTAGGGCAGCCTCGGCTGCGCTTCTGCTGCGCCTAGCACCTGGCGTGGTGGATGTGGTGATGGTCCAAGAGCCATGGATCGCTGCTGACAGGGTCTGTGGCTTGAGGACTCCAAAATATACCCTATTTTATAGCTCCGGTAAGGGCAAAATAAGAACTTGCTTATTAATAAAAAAAACGTTACAATGCTTTTCTACTCTCCCAGTTCAGTGATGGAGACATCACGGTAGCCAGCCTTGAACTGGGGGCTAAATCTTACAGGCTGGCCTCCTTCTACCTTCCTCACGACACCGAGGGAAGTATTCCATCGACTAATTTCCGTGACCTGGTCTCACAAAGTGCAGGCACGAGGACGAGCATTATCATGGGAGGAGATGCAAACGCGCATCACACACAATGGGGAAGTACAAACACCAACGAGAGGGGTGAGTTACATTTTGACTTTCTTCTTAGTACTAACCTAAACTTATGTAATAGAGGTAACGACCCCACCTTTATCATCAAAAACAGAAGTGAGGTCTTGGATATTACCCTTATCTCAGACTGTATTTCACAGCAGGTGGCGTCCTGGAAAGTTCTACCAGAACACTCCTTCTCAGACAACCGCTACATTGAATTTAGCTTTGACGTATCTCGTCCACCACTTTAGAAAACCCAAAACCCTAGAAAAACCAACTGGGGTAAATACATGCGACTACTTAGGAAAAACCTGGCTCAAACCCCGCCCCTTATTCCGAAAAATGCAGCAGAGGTAGACTCCTTGGTCGACACCCTAACAAAGGTTTGTAACGACGCCCTAGACAAATCTTGCCCAAAAATAGCCCCTAAAGAATCCTTCAAGCCATCATGGTGGTCCTCAGATCTCGATACACTCAAAACAAAGTGCAGGAGAACTTTTAATCATGCAAAAAGTACGACGCTTGACACTACCTGGGCCCAGTACAAGGACGAGCTAAATAGTTACAAAAAAGCTTTAAGAAAGGCAAAGAGGGCCTCGTGGGCCAATTTTTGCAGTACTATTGAATCCACCTCTGACGCATCACGTTTAAGGAAGATTCTAGCCTCCTCCCCAACCCCCCCAGGGCTTCTACAAAGGGACGACGGATCGTGGACAGAATCCAGAATTCGCAAACACTCGAACTTCTACTAAATACCCACTTTCCAGGGTGTTCTCAAGCACCGCGACCAGCGACACAAAGCTATCATAGCCGAACAAACAGGACTAACGTAATAATAACCGATCGCAAAATTGGGTGGGCAATCAGCACCTTCAAGCCCTTTAAATCACCGGGTCCAGACAACATTTACCCAGCTCAACTCCAACATAGCCTCAGCTACATCATAGCGTGGCTTCGTAGCATCTTCACAGGATGTCTTACGACAAACCATATTCCTCTAGCATGGAGGGAAACGAAAGTAGTCTTTATACCCAAGGCAGGAAAACCTTCCCACGTCAAACCGAATGATTTCAGACCAATCAGTCTTTCCTCCTTTCTCTTAAAAACCCTCGAAAGGATTTTAGATGTACATCTTAGAAACTTCATTAACCCTTCCCTACTTTCGCGTACACAGCACGCATACACCAAGGGCATGTCTACCGAGACAGCTCTGCACTCTTTAGTCTCTCGCATCGAGAGATCGCTCAGTGTCAAAGAATACAGCCTGGTGACCTTCCTAGACATAGAAGGAGCCTTTAACAACATTCTTCCAGTAGCTATCACCTCCGCACTGACGAGTCTGGGGGTTGAGGACCCCCTGGTAGAGCTCATAGGACTGCTGCTCACCAGCAGGACAGTGAGCTCATGCTTAGGAGAGTCCTCGATCAGTAGGTGCGTCAGTAGAGGCACTCCTCAGGGAGGTGTCCTATCTCCACTTCTATGGGTACTGGCGATAAACCAACTGCTATGTACGCTGGAGGAGGAGGGGCATGTGGCGGTAGCCTACGCGGATGATGTTGCAATCATAACCCAAGGTAAATTTCCGCAAACCCTCTGCGACAGAATGCAATCAGCACTCAATACTTTAGTAAAATGGACCAAGACCTGTGGACTAGGCGTGAATCCGAGCAAGACAGAGCTCGTTCTTTTCACTAGGAAATATAAACCCCCGAGTTTAAACCTCCCTAGAATCAATAACACGATTCTTACCCAGAGCTCTCAGGCGAAGTACTTAGGTGTAGTACTGGATAGCAAACTACACTGGAAAGAAAATATAAAGCAGAGGGTATGCAAGGCAACCACTGCTCTTTTTGCTTGCAAGAAGGCCATTGGTACCAGATGGGGCTTCTCTCCACGCATAGTCCACTGGCTGTACACAGCAGTCATCCGACCCATCCTACTTTATGGAGTGCTAGTGTGGTGGCCCGCACTTGATCTACCATCCAACCTCAAAACAATCCATAAAGTTCAAAGAAGTGCAGAAATCTGCATCAGCGGTGCCCTACGCACCACTCCAACCGAAGCCCTGAACATCATGCTTCATCTAATACCGCTGGATCTACTGTCCAAAGAATTAGCTAGAAACTCAGCCATTAGACTCAGGGAATCCAACAACTGGACGACAGGCACCACGGGGCATACCGTAGTTCTCAAGTCCATACCTCGGATTCCCCCCTTTACAGACTATTGCACACCTAAACTGACTTTCGACAAGTTATACAGAGTGTGCATTCCTAGCCGTTTAGACTGGGAAAAGCCGGTTCAACATGTACCAGGCTCGATCAGAATCTTCACTGATGGGTCGAAGCTGGAAGAACGTGTGGGCGGTGGTGTATATTCCCCCGATTTAGGAATCAGAACCAGTTTCCGTCTTCCCGACCACTGTAGCGTGTATCAGGCAGAGGTGAGGGCCATCCAGGAAGCCACCCTCTGCCTGCGCACGCTCAACATCAGTGCAGGGAATATCTACATCTACTCAGACAGCCAAGCCGCCTTAAAGGCGCTTGATTCATGCACCAACAACGCAGTCTCACTCACTGAGTGTCGCCAATCTCTAAACGAGATAGCCCAACAGCTCAGTATCAACCTCGTATGGGTGCCTGGACACCGTAATATAGAAGGAAACGAATTGGCAGATGAACTGGCCAGGCAAGGCACCAACGATATACTCCTCGCTGAGAGGAGCAGCGTCGGCATGCCTCTGTCCACATTCAGGCTGCTTAGTAAGGAGTACACCAGGCGTCTAACCGCCGAACGCTGGAGTAATCTCACTACATGCACGGTCTCCAAACTCACTTGGCCTACCCTTGACACAAAGCGCACATCTGCTTTGATCAAACATAGGAGATCCCACATCTCGACAATAATAGGGGCTCTCACAGGCCACTGCCTTATAGGGACTCACGCTAACAGACTGGGAGTACCACACCATGACTTTTGCAGAAGTTGTGGTATTGTAGAAGAAATAGAGAGCGTAGAACATCAGCTCTGTCACTGTCCTGCACTCAGCAGGAGAAGATTCCAGCACTTGGGACACTACAGTTTTGATACCCTATCGGACGTATCCGAGGTTGGGATTTACAGTATCCTTAAATTCTTAAAATCATCAAACTGGTGTAAGGGGGAACAAAATGTTTAAAAGACATTATGTGGTATCACAAGGGGCCAATTCCTGGCCCAAGTGAAAAAAAAAAAAGTTAACCAAACAATTCTTATAGGGTATTCACTCTGATCCACCATTATTTGGCGTGATGGTTCCATAGTGCCAAAATTTGACCATCTGTCTCACCATCTCTTTTGGATGTTTCTATCCCACAAGTTCCCTTCGATTTTAAGCTGATAGCTTTCGAGTGCAGCGATGAATATTCACTACAAAATGTAAGTAATGTCAACAAAAATTAATGACATAAACAAGAAGAGCAAGAGTAAACAAGTAAGAATGCTATGGTCGAGTATACCCGAGTACAAAACTCCTTGTACCCAGGTCAAAAATTTCCGATCGCATCTCCGTACACTTACACATACACAAAGACCCATACACACAAGCGACAGCACAAGCGTAAGCGCAAGCAAGGCATTTTAAGTGGTGGCTGTGCTGATTCTCACACATTCATTCACTGACTTATCATCGCACAGCCGAAGTGGTAAGAGCTAGGAGGCTGAAATTTTTACACAACATAGCTGAGACAAATTCACAAATTCGCGCAATAAGACGGCGTTTCCTGTTGGCGTCGAATTCGGGGTCAACGTTCAAATATTGCTTGGTATGAAAAACTTTTTTGTTTCTTAAGATATCTAAACCAAACTCACAGGTTGTTTTTTTGGAAAGGTATGCTACATCCCGACTAAATTTGGTCGAAAACGAATGACTTTATCATATAGCTGCCATAGGAATAATTGGAGGGGGTACTAAATCTGTGCAAATGTATGTAACAGGCAGAAGGAGACATCTCCGACCCTATAAAGTATATATATTCTTCATCAGTATCAAAAGAGATTTTGATTTGGCCATGTCCTTCTATAACTATATTATTCTTATCCTATCCTTACCCTTTCCTAGATCCTTCTTACCTTAATGTAATCTCTAACCAACCTCGCTGTGAGCTGGGGCACAGCTTGCCTAACTGACTACTAAAACTTCCCCCACCGGGTTGGAGATTTAAATTCTACTATCTTTCTTAGTCTTCTTCTTTAGTTTTATGCCTTAAATTAACCTTAAATTCTAAAAGTTTTTTCTTTATAACTAACTCTTTACTATCTTGCTATAGGCTCTAACACCGGCAATTCTTTGCTGTTAATAGGGGCATATCTAGCCGGACTGGCAAATAAACTTCCCCCAACGTGCTGGTGTCGTTATTAGATTTTAATTGTAATTTCGTCTAGGCTTTTAAATTTTTCCACATATCCATGTATTATATTATATTATATGATACGAGGCAGCACTGTTTTGTCTTTTAATTCAGAAGCAGGAGGAATAACCACATTATTAACAATTCTTACATGCCAAAACTTTGGAAGGAAGCCATTAAGACCAAAAATTTATAGTCAGCTATAGACCAATAATCAAGCTACCCTCGATGGCAAACGTTTTTGAAAAATTCAATCGCTGAGGTAAGAAGCTTAGTGCGAATCACCAGAAATAGACTTCAGTCACCAATTCGGAATTAGATGCACTACTTAAAATTTCAGATGAAATAGCATTAGGCCCATTTAGTAGCTCTCGATTTTTAAAAAGCTTATGAAACCCTCTGGATTCATGGGTTTGTAAATAAAATTCACTCAATGGGTTTTAGAAAATAGAACTTACATAGTTAAAATTGGTAAAGCCAACACCTCAGCATACACAGCAAAGGCAGGCACACCACAAGGACTTGTTTTATCCTGTCTGATATATAAATTGTATGTTGCTGACCTCCCTAGGCATGTAGGTTCGTTAGATAGACCACCCAATTTGTAGACATTTTAATTACAACACAAAATCAAATCACAAGCTTAGCCCAAAGCGAATTAGATAAGTATTTAGATAAAATCTACACATACACACAAAAATGGCGAATTAAAATAAACACCACTAAATGTGAACATATATCAATCGTTGGAAATAGATACCAAACTAAACGCCTAACTCGCAAAAACATCTCGGTAACCCAATTCCGCTCAAACAATGAACGAATACCCAAGACATCGAATTTGATATATCTAGGGGTATACTTCGTAAAAAATGCTAAATTAAATTTTCACCTTAATTATATTAAAAAGAAAATGCTTGCAGCCTTTTTCTCCCTTAAGCCAATTTTCTTTAATAAGAAAATTCTTTAAAACATGTAAGAACGTTGCAGTTGGACGTATCCGACAGCAGAATGCTCTGTTCCTAGTCCGGTAAATTTGCTCATTTGTGGGTTCCGAAAGAAACGCGAAGAAAACAGTAGTCTGTATGTCAAATTTGATGACTATACAGATATGGGAAATATAGATTTTGCTCATTTGCGGGAGTGAGGGTGGAAGGGTCAAAAATTGTTTGATGCAGACTTGTCCAGGAGGTCAATCTCGACACTTCATAAATTGAGGGTATACAACATGTGTACCAAGTTTTGTTGCTCTAGCTTCAAGGGTGTGGAAAAAAATTGCGTTCATACGGACAGACGGATGGACGGACAGACTGACATTTCGCAAACACAATACACTTTTTCCCTACTGGAACAGAGTTTAAAAATAAAACTCCTAGCCTATAAGCAAATAATTAAACCTATAGCCCTTTAGGCAGGATCAATATGACTACAGGTTTCAAAAAACCAGATAGACACAATCACAACGTTAGAAAGAAAGATATTAAGAGCATGTTCTAGAATATGTAGTAGGCCGAATAGTCTTAAATATTACAGCAATAACCATTTATATAAACAATGTAATATAAATCCAATAGATAAGGACCTTATTCTGAACTACACTAAATTCACCGAAAAATATACACCTAATCTATCTACCCTCACTCACTAAATCAATCTATAACAAGTAAGGATGCTATAGTCGAATACACCCGACTACAAAACTCCCTGCACCCAGGTCAAAAATTTCCGATCGCATCTTCGTACACTTACACGTTCACAAATACGCACACGCACAAGCGACAGCGCAAGCTACGCATTAAAAGTTGTGGCTGTGCTTCTTGTTCCACCCGCATTGCAGCACTGACTTTTATTTCGTGAATAACTTCCGTGTTTATTATCCGATCGAATTTAAATTTAAACAGTGAATTAGGAGTGACCGAAGTATTATGCATGCCAAATCCCAAATCTATATCTTTTATATTGTTGGTACAAAACGTTTTTTATAAAATTGCGTTGGAACGGGGGAGATATCTGAAATAAACTCGCATACAGGAACCTTCATTCCAAATTTGGTGTCTCTTGTTCTTATAGTTGCTGAGATCGACGCGTTCATCCGGACAGACGGACGGACGGACAAACGGAGAGACAGACAGACATGGCCAAATGGAAATCTCTTTAGATACTGATTAAGAATATATATACTTTATAGGGTCGGAGATGTCTCCTTCTGCCTGTTACATACATTTGCACAGGTTTAGTACCCCCTTTTTACCCATTTTATGGGTACAGGGAGTAATAATGCGCATAATTACAAACACTTAACATAAGTTTTCTCCTTCTAAGTAACCAATGCCTCCGAATACCATTAATCAAATGTAAATATTAGTCAACTATAATCAGGAAATTGAGGGTATAACAAATATATTTAGTACTTTGTAAAATCTGTTCTCTGGATGTAAAGCTAAGTTTGATAGTTAAGACAAGTTTGTACCTTATCTTGTAAGCAAACCATAATATTTTAAATAAAGGTGCTATTCATAATAATAATAATGGGTACAGGGAGTAAAAATACTGTGCCCTGATCAATGCAGAGATTGAAAATTTGGTATTGTTTGAACGTTTCATTTATGTTTGAAGAGATTGCGCATGGTCACATTGCATTTTTGTGGCCTTAGCTGTTGTGCAGCAGAGAGAATTTAGCATAGGGTCCCCAGCCCTGCAATAATGATATATTTAATTAAATGAGTCCCTAATATTATGCAAACTTTATCTTTATATATCTGCTCCTATGTTCTCCCAAGCAGTCATTACAATTGCAATTGCATCGAAATGATTTTTATTGGCAAGGGCTCTTAAAACTGGCCTTACTTCGATTCCTTCAACTAGAGCTATCTTCTCTATTTTCGTGAAGGTAGGAGCTCGCCACTTACGAGAAAGCCTGCAAATAATAATCTGTGTTTTTTGATGGCATACACATAATACAAAACAGCTGTTTCACACAATCCAATCTTTAGATCGGTTATTGTTGTTGGCAGCACTTTGTGGATTTTGCAGGTCTATTTCTTACGATGTAAATACCCAGCGTAGAAATGCTGGCGGCTAAAAAGTTCGTCAGCTGTCTTTTTGTATGTTATTTTCGCTGCCGAAAAAAATGTCATCAATCTGAATGAGTAGATGAAGTCAACTTTGTTTCCACATGTTTTATCCTTTGTGCGAAGGATGCTGTTTGTCATCAGATAATAATTTCAAATTAGGAAGTAACGATGTGAATTTTATTCTTAAATTAGGTTCGACATCCAATCTGCTTCAGTACTTATTTTTTAAATTATCAGTGGTGATGAAGGCATTACAAATTTTATCGCTTGTTAAATGATCAACTTCTTGAGAGGGAAACTTAGACAAAGTGAAGTAAATTAAAAAAATCGAGGAGCAGTGAAAGAGATCGAGTGCGTACATTAC
Source organism: Hirtodrosophila confusa (assembly GCA_035043065.1). Lineage (NCBI taxonomy): Eukaryota > Metazoa > Arthropoda > Insecta > Diptera > Drosophilidae > Hirtodrosophila > Hirtodrosophila confusa. The sequence continues at coordinate 160,320 of JAWNNI010000185.1, read as the reverse complement.
AGAGCGGAAGCGTGCCAATTTCGAGCGATCTCTATTTTACGATAAGGAAGCTGCCCTTATGCCCTTATTTTTTACTGCGTTGCACATCAAGTAGTATAGTAGTTTATGGATTAACTGATATAAAAACATACTACATAAAAATTTGTTTTTTTCTATTTTTAAAAACTTGTTTTGCGACCCGGCAAAATTTTTCTACGAACCGGTGCCGGGTCATTGGGAAACGGATTTTGTATGAGAAACTTTTTACTCCCTGTACCCATAAAATGGGTAAAAGGGGTATTACATCTGTGCAAATGTATGTAACAGACAGAAGGAGACATCTCCGACCCTATAAAGTATATATATTCTTGATCAGTATCAAAAGAGATTTCGATTTGGCCATGTCCGTCTGTCTGTCCGTCTGTCCGTCTGTCCGTATGAACGCGTCGATCTCAGCAACTACAAGAGCTAGAGACACCAAATTTGAAATGTAGGTTCCTGTATAGCATACGCAGATCAAGTTTGTTTCATATTTCAGATATCTCCCCCGTTCCCCCGCAAATCGATTAAAACCGTTTTACAGTAACAATTTTCAAGATATAGCTTTAAGATTTGGCATGTACAATACTTTAGTCTCTCTTAATATACTGTCCAAATTTCAAGTCGATCGGATAATAAACACGGAAGTTATTCACGAAAGAAGATTCAGTGATGCAGCGAGAGGAGGGAAGAAGAAGCACAGCCACCAATTAAATTGCCTCGCTTGCGCTGTCGCTTTTGCCGCCAGTGTGTCTGTGCGTCTTTGTGTATGTGTGTATGTATGTGCAAGTTGGACGTAGATGTGATTGAATGTTTTAGACCTGGGTACAGGGAGTTACGTAGTCGGGTATACTCGACTATAGCATTCTTACTTGTTTGTTTATACATACTAACTAGTATTACAGTGAACCGTTGCAGCCGATGCCCACAAACAACATAGTATGAACCGCCTGCAGAAAAAGAAGCATCTGTAAAAATTTTCATCACGACAGGTCTAAAACTGAGACTAGTACATATGGACATAGCTAGATCGACTCGGCCATTGATGCTAAGTATGAATATATTTTGTTGGTCGACTTCAATACGCTACACATTTCGGGAAAAGATTATTTTGGAAAATCTACTCCGCGTCGCCACGGGTGGGAAATGGAAGTCAAGGACAAATGAGTGGGATTATAGTTAGGTCGGCTTCAAAGACATTTTCATAGCCCTACACAAGAAACATTAGTCACGTGGCTCAACTATTTAGTTTTCTAACCTCACGGGAGGGTAAACTGTGATACGCTATTTTTGTGTATTTCTTACGGTTGACGAAAGTAGTCAAATTCAAAGTAATGCACTTTCATCTTAATATTTCGCAGTGCAAGGCCGGGGTATTACCTGCTAGTAAGAAATATTTCTTTGGGCCTAATTCAAATTTTGAGTTACAATAGTGTGCGTGGGACATGTGCATACACACATACATACATACATACATACATACATAAATATGTAAATACATACAAGGTTGACAACTATAGTGTCTAGATACATACATACATATTTATATACTATCTGCTACAACTGAACTTTACCATATCTATGGGGAACCATATGTAGCTCCTTGGGCTTTGTCAGACGCATTGTTACATCGGAAATGGTTATCTGCTGGGCATCTTTGCAATTCCTGACTGATGTAATCCACCTACAGTGTGTTGCAGTGTGTTGCAGCCAATGATGCAACAGGTAGATGTGGCGACATGGCAGATTCAAGAGCATGAGAGCGGTTGTTAGCGGATAAAGGTTCGGATACAAGTAGAAGCAACTGTTGAGAGGGAATATAGCCAATGGATATAGCTTTATTTATTTCAGAAAATTAAACGGCCAACTCAATAAGTAACACTTTACATGGTAATGTTTCGGTTGAGCTACTGTTTGCCAAGAGGCCACTTCAGAAATAATTTAAGAATTCGATTTCCGACTGCGGAGGTTGACTACTTTGCAATAATTTTATTAATATATTAAATAAAATTGGTCCCACATAAACGAAGCGATAACTGTTTGTTTCAATAAACTATCGATATACACATTGGAGTATGCAATGAATAAGCAGTGTAGGTAAATATCGAACAATATTTGGAGCTGCCATATAATTCCATAATTCCATAATTCTAAAGTTTAGGGGCCCCACGGTAATTATACGGTTCAACGCCCGTATAGAAAGAAAGCACGGAGAATATTGGCCTTAGGCTCAAAAAACGAGGAAAAATCCAAGAACCGATGGTAATTATACGGTTTAACGGCAGTATAGAAAAAAAGCACGGAGATTATTGGCCTTAGGCTCAAAAAACGCTAAAAAATTCCAAGAACCGATTTGAGGTGGGGGAGCTTTAACTTTATTGCACAATTATATTTAGATATGTGATGTCGGGTTTTCTTACGTCATAGAAATATAGAATATAAAGATATAGATATAGTTCATACGCATGCCATGAGCATTAAGACACATACATATGTATGTACATACATACGAACAATGTGCATTCTTGCTGCATATATGTATGTACATACATATTTTGTAAAGCGCGCGCATTATTTCGTAAGCTGTGACGTCACAGCGCCTTAGTTTTTACTCCCTGTACCCATAAAATTGGTAAAAAGGGGGTACCAAATCTGTGCAAATGCATGTAACAGGCAGAAGGAGACATATCCGACCCTATAAAGTATACATATATATTCTTGATAAGCATCAAAAGAAAATTTGATTTGACCATGTCCGTCTGTCTATCCGTATGTATGAACGCGTTGATCTCACCAACCATAAGAGCTAAAGACACCAAATTTGGAATGTAGGCTTGTGTATAGCAGGCGCAGGTCAAGTTTATATTGGATCCGAGATATTCCCTCCCACTCCTCCGCTATTTGATAAAAACCGTTTAACAGCAACAATTTAAAAGATATTGATTTTGGATTTGGCATGTATAATATTTTAGGCATTGTTAATTTTCTGTCCAAATTTCAAGTCAATCGGACTATAAACACGGAAGTTATTTACGACAGAAGTTTCAGTGCTGTAGAGCAGGTGGAACAAGTAAGAATGCTATAGTCGAGTATACCCGACTACGAAACTCCCTGTACCCAGGTCTAAAACATTCAATCACATCTACGCCCACTTACACATACACACACACATACACAAAGACGCACGCACACAGGCGGCAAAAACGACAGCGCAAGCGAGGCATTTTAATTGGTGGCTGTGCTTCTCCTTCCCCCTCTCGCTGCATTACTGAATCTTCTTTCGTGAATAACTTCCGTGTTTATTATCCGATCGACTTGAAATTTGGACAGTAGATTAAGAGAGACTAAAGTATTGTACATGTCAAATCTTAAAGCTATATCTTGAAAATTGTTCCTGTAAAACGGTTTTAATCGATTTGCGGGGGAACGGGGGGAGATATCTGAAATATAAAACAAACTTGATCTGCGTATGGTATACAGGAACCTACATTTCAAATTTGGTGTCTCTAGCTCTTGTAGTTGCTGAGATCGACGCGTTCATACGGACAGACGAACAGACGGACAGACAGACGGACATGGCCAAATCGAAATCTCTTTGATACTGATCAAGAATATATATACTTTATAGGGTCGGAGATGTCTCCTTCTGTCTGTTACATACATTTGCACAGATGTAATACCCCCTTTTACCCATTTTATGGGTACAGGGAGTAAAAAGAAGCACAGCCACTTAAAATGTATCGCGCTGTCGCTCGTGGTCGTGCGTCTTTGTGTAGGTGTAAGTGGACGAAGATGTGTTTGGAACTTGTAAACCAGAGAGTTTCGTAGTCGGGTATACTCGACAAGAGCATTCTTGTTTTTTTATAAAGCTGAATGTATGTATGTGTACATACATTTTTTTTCTGACTTTACGTACATATACATACATACATATGTGAATGAATGTGCATACACGTGTGCACTGATATGTATGTACATACATACATACGTAAATCTTAATTTTTCTGACAATTTATGGGAATGAATATGCATAAACGTGTGCATATGTATGTACTTTGTATACATATCTGGTTTCCTGACATTTTTAAAATGCAAGATACATACGATATGTATCTACATACATATGTACATATGTACATATAGAAATATGTACATGGTAAAGTATTCCTATAACATGAATGTATTTACATTGTGTACATAAGTACATACTAACGCAAACAGGTGCTTTATCTTTGAATAACATGGTTAGGTTAGGTTAGGTTGCGGTGGCTGGAGCAGAGACCCACTCCACACTTGGGCCAGGAATTGGCCCCTTGTGATACCACATAATGTCTTTTAAACATTTTATTCCCCCTTAAACCAATTTGATGATTTCAAGAATCTAAGGATACTGTAAATCCCAACCTCGGATACGTCCGATAGTGTATCAAAACTGTAGTGTCCCAAGTGCTGGAACCTTCTCCTGCTGAGTGCAGGACAGTGACAGAGCAGATGTTCTACGCTCTCTATTTCTTCTACAATACCACAACTTCTGCAAAAGTCATGGTGTGGTACTCCCAGTCTGTTAGCGTGAGTCCCTATAAGGCAGTGGCCTGTGAGAGCCCCTATTATTATCGAGATGTGGGATCTCCTATGTTTGATCAAAGCAGATGTGCGCTTTGTGTCAAGGGTAGGCCAAGTGAGTTTGGAGACCGTACATGTAGTGAGATTACTCCAGCGTTCGGCGGTTAGACGCCTGGTGTACTCCTTACTAAGCAGCCTGAATGTGGACAGAGGCATGCCGACGCTGCTCCTCTCAGCGAGGAGTATATCGTTGGTGCCTTGCCTGGCCAGTTCATCTGCCAATTCGTTTCCTTCTATATTACGGTGTCCAGGCACCCATACGAGGTTGATACTGAGCTGTTGGGCTATCTCGTTTAGAGATTGGCGACACTCAGTGAGTGAGACTGCGTTGTTGGTGCATGAATCAAGCGCCTTTAAGGCGGCTTGACTGTCTGAGTAGATGTAGATATTCCCTGCACTGATGTTAAGCGAGCGCAGGCAGAGGGTGGCTTCCTGGATGGCCCTCACCTCTGCCTGATACACGCTACAGTGGTCGGGAAGACGGAAACTGGTTCTGATTCCTAAATCGGGGGAATATACACCGCCGCCCACACGTTCTTCCAGCTTCGACCCATCAGTGAAGATTCTGATCGAGCCTGGTACATGTTGAACCGGCTTTTCCCAGTCTAAACGGCTAGGAATGCACACTCTGTATAACTTGTCGAAAGTCAGTTTAGGTGTGCAATAGTCTGTAAAGGGGGGAATCCGAGGTATGGACTTAAGAACTACGGTATGCCCCGTGGTGCCTGTCGTCCAGTTGTTGGATTCCCTGAGTCTAATGGCTGAGTTTTTAGCTAATTCTTTGGACAGTAGATCCAGCGGTATTAGATGAAGCATGATGTTCAGGGCTTCGGTTGGAGTGGTGCGTAGGGCACCGCTGATGCAGATTTCTGCACTTCTTTGAACTTTATGGATTGTTTTGAGGTTGGATGGTAGATCAAGTGCGGGCCACCACACTAGCACTCCATAAAGTAGGATGGGTCGGATGACTGCTGTGTACAGCCAGTGGACTATGCGTGGAGAGAAGCCCCATCTGGTACCAATGGCCTTCTTGCAAGCAAAAAGAGCAGTGGTTGCCTTGCATACCCTCTGCTTTATATTTTCTTTCCAGTGTAGTTTGCTATCCAGTACTACACCTAAGTACTTCGCCTGAGAGCTCTGGGTAAGAATCGTGTTATTGATTCTAGGGAGGTTTAGACTCGGGGGTTTATATTTCCTAGTGAAGAGAACGAGCTCTGTCTTGCTCGGATTCACGCCTAGACCACAGGTTTTGGTCCATTTTACTAAAGTATTGAGTGCTGATTGCATTCTGTCGCAGAGGGTTTGCGGAAATTTACCTTGGGTTAGGATTGCAACATCATCCGCGTAGGCTACCGCCACATGCCCCTCCTCCTCCAGCGTACATAGCAGTTGGTTTATCGCCAGTACCCATAGAAGTGGAGATAGGACACCTCCCTGAGGAGTGCCTCTACTGACGCACCTACTGATCGAGGACTCTCCTAAGCATGAGCTCACTGTCCTGCTGGTGAGCAGCAGTCCTATGAGCTCTACCAGGGGGTCCTCAACCCCCAGACTCGTCAGTGCGGAGGTGATAGCTATTGGAAGAATGTTGTTAAAGGCTCCTTCTATGTCTAGGAAGGTCACCAGGCTGTATTCTTTGACACTGAGCGATCTCTCGATGCGAGAGACCAAAGAGTGCAGAGCTGTCTCGGTAGACATGCCCTTGGTGTATGCGTGCTGTGTACGCGAAAGTAGGGAGGGGTTAATGAAGTTTCTAAGATGTACATCTAAAATCCTTTCGAGGGTTTTTAAGAGAAAGGAGGAAAGACTGATTGGTCTGAAATCATTCGGTTTGACGTGGGAAGGTTTTCCTGCCTTGGGTATAAAGACTACTTTCGTTTCCCTCCATGCCAGAGGAATATGGTTTGTCGTAAGACATCCTGTGAAGATGCTACGAAGCCACGCTATGATGTAGCTGAGGCTATGTTGGAGTTGAGCTGGGTAAATGTTGTCTGGACCCGGTGATTTAAAGGGCTTGAAGGTGCTGATTGCCCACCCAATTTTGCGATCGGTTATTATTACGTTAGTCATGTTTGTTCGGCTATGATAGCTTTGTGTCGCTGGTCGCGGTGCTTGAGAACACCCTGGAAAGTGGGTATTTAGTAGAAGTTCGAGTGTTTGCGAACTGGATTCTGTCCACGATCCGTCGTCCCTTTGTAGAAGCCCTGGGGGGTTGGGGAGGAGGCTAGAATCTTCCTTAAACGTGATGCGTCAGAGGTGGATTCAATAGTACTGCAAAAATTGGCCCACGAGGCCCTCTTTGCCTTTCTTAAAGCTTTTTTGTAACTATTTAGCTCGTTCTTGTACTGGGCCCAGGTAGTGTCAAGCGTCGTACTTTTTGCATGATTAAAAGTTCTCCTGCACTTTGTTTTGAGTGTATCGAGATCTGAGGACCACCATGATGGCTTGAAGGATTCTTTTGGGGTTATTTTTGGGCAAGATTTGTCCAGGGCGTCGTTACAAACCTTTGTTAGGGTGTCGACCAAGGAGTCTACCTCTGCTGCATTTTTCGGAATAAGGGGCGGGGTTTGAGCCAGGTTTTTCCTAAGTAGTCGCATGTATTTACCCCAGTTGGTTTTTCTAGGGTTTTGGGTTTTCTTAAGTGGTGGACGAGATACGTCAAAGCTAAATTCAATGTAGCGGTGGTCTGAGAAGGAGTGTTCTGGTAGAACTTTCCAGGACGCCACCCGCTGTGAAATACAGTCTGAGATAAGGGTGATATCCAAGACCTCAATTCTGTTTTTGATGATAAAGGTGGGGTCGTTACCTCTATTACATAAGTTTAGGTTAGTACTAAGAAGAAAGTCAAAAAGTAACTCACCCCTTTCGTTGGTGTTTGTACTTCCCCATTGTGTGTGATGCGCGTTTGCATCTCCTCCCATGATGATGCTCGTCCTCGTGCCTGCACTTTGTGAGACCAGGTCACGGAATTTGGTCGATGGAATACTTCCCTCGGTGTCGTGAGGAAGGTAGAAGGAGGCCAGCCTGTAAGATTTAGCCACCAGTTCAAGGCTGGCTACCGTGATGTCTCCATCACTGAACTGGGAGAGCAGAAAAGCATTGTAACGTTTTTTTATTAATAAGCAAGTTCTTATTTTGCCCTTACCGGAGCTGTAAAATAGGGTATATTTTGGAGTCCTCAAGCCACAGACCCTGTCAGCAGCGATCCATGGCTCTTGGACCATCACCACATCCACCACGCCAGGTGCTAGGCGCAGCAGAAGCGCAGCCGAGGCTGCCCTACTGTGATGCAGATTTATTTGGAGTATCTGCATCAAGTAGGGCAGCACTCCTCTCCGTGATCGTCCTATCCGCTTCGTCGGCTGATGTCTCGCCTAGGAGCTCTCTTTCAGAATACAGCAGGCCCAGTGACCCACCGTAGTCCGAGCCCGAGGAGACGTAGCCGTCGATACTGCCCTGAGGGACAGCATCTTCGGCCTCCATCTCCTCGGCCTCGCTCGGTGGGTCCACCGACTCTGCCTCGACGCAGCTGGCCAGGTCCGCCTGCGCACCGGCGTCGGATTTGTACACCTTCACGCCAACCTTCCCGAACGAGTAGCAGATGCTACCGCTCTTTCTCTCCAGATGTACCAAGCTCTCGTTGTCTATCTGGAAGACAACCTGCATGGAGGCACGGGTTGTCTTCTCTATCTTGAGAACCCTCCAGTTGGACGCAGGCATGTCCGGATTGCACAGCCTGACCATCTCCAATATGTCATTAGGCTCTGAGGGTTCGCACGGTAGCCAAGCCCTTGCTCTGGGTCTCGAGGGGATGTCTTTTGCATCCACTGCCGCAAGTTTCGCGCCGGGGTAAACCTCCCCAAGTTTCTCAACAGCAGCCTTGTAGAGCTGCGCGGACCTTTCGTCCCCGCAAGCGATCAGCTTGATGGTCCCTTGGAACCAGCCAGCATCCTCGCAAGCCGGTGGTGGGCCTGGGTTTTCGCGCAGCATGGTGAGGCAGATTGGCGCTAGAGCCACCTGCACCCAGCGCCACTGGTGTCGTGGGATGCGCCCTTCCTGACAATTCTTGTCGATGACCCCAATGAGGATCTTGTCCTTCGCCACCTCCGCGAAGGACCTCGACAACGGAGCCTGGGTTCGCACTCTCTTTGAATAACATACTTAAGTACAAATTGCATATTCACAGCATTTGTGTGTACATACGAACACGCACAATATGTGCGTACATACATACATATGTATACATGTACATACATACTTGTTGCATTAGAGATTTTTGTTCATGTAGTATGTGCATATGTAAGTACATACTTTTGTAAATGAACAAACATACGTACATACATACATAAGAATATTAAAACTTTTGGCATATTTTGAACAATGGTCCGTCCCATTGTCATATAAATATGTACTTGTTTTTATAAATATAATTTTGATTTCTATTATATTATATGTACATACTATGTGTATTTGGCAGAAGTTTTGTAATCTTCTTATTTTGACATTGATAAAGAGCGTAATGTAATTTTAGCAATTCACTTTAATTTTTTGATATTAAATAAAATTAGTTTTACTCAATCTATGAAATTCAAATCTTAGCGCCCAAATATTCTCTCAAACTATCGTACAGTATGTTCGCGCCAATTATTTCACGATACTTATCAACCCTACTCTGTCAGCACATGATCATTTACCAGCACTGCGTTCTGTTAATAATAGAAAGTTATCGGCGCACGCAACCCTGCTCTGTTAGTTTACAACAGCGGGTCGGCAATCGCTTGTATGGGACGTGCTTTAATTATTATTTTTGGTAGATGTTTACTTTAGCTACCTCTCATAAAGACTGCACCGATCTTTATGAATTTGGTACCAAAACACGCGGAAAAAATCCCAGATTCGATTTCCGGTGGCGGAGGTCAACTTTATTGCACAATTATTTAATTATTCAATTTGTAAAATAGTCCCATACAAGCGTTGTGCCGATAACAGTTCTGTTATCAACGGAGCTGAGCTGATGTTACCGACCAGTGCTGTGAAGTGAGCATATGCTAACGAGCAGTGTTGGTAAGTACGTATGCGCTAACAGACTAGTGATGGTTGGTATTAATGGAGCTGCCAGACTCTTAAATAATTAAAAGCAATATTTGCCGCTCATATTTGAATTGTGTAATCACAGTCCAACATGAAATTTATTAAATAAAAACATTTAAACTAAATTGCATGGTCAATATTAATTTTTATTACAAACATATTTAAAAAACTCATTGAATGATAAGTTAAATATAAATATTCTTTTCTTTTCTTATAAAAAATTTATGTACGCCTGACATCGAAAAACAAGTCGGAAAATTTTGACCCCGGCCCACTATCATTCTTATTCAGCGTCAATAACCTTATTACGGATCCCCAAATCACGGCCTGTCGATCTGCATAAGCTGCATCCGTTGCATTTCGGCCACGAGTGATTTAGTAAAAAAAAGTCAGTGATTTTCATACAAGTTCATGAGCGCGCGCATAAAGTGTGACGTCACACGCTCGCTTCGCCGAATAACGGATATGCGCATGGCGTCTCTCAACCGTGATGCTGCACGCATTTATATACATTTGCACACACATACATATGTACATATGTATGCATGCCCAAAAGCTCCAATAAACGTATACGTGTTCTAGGAATCTATTCGCAGTGTGTACACATGTATGTATATGAGAGCCGGCAGAATTCACAAAAACATTCAATGTTGCCCAGCGATCAAAAACTGCGATCATTTCTCTAAATGCTCGCTGCTTGGTCCACTGGGCTATAAAAATAATTTTTTGATGCTCTGTCAAATAATCTAGTTGTCTAGATCGAATCGGGGTCACCAATTTGGTAATGTCGAGTTACCAATTTAATTGTTGTTAACTTTATTTATTATATAGTAAAGTTGTACTATCAACGACTAAATGTATAGACGACCCAAATGCAACGACGGTCGCGAGACGACAAATTTGCTTGGATCAGGGCATCAACGACTAAATGTATAGACGACCCAAACGGAACGACGGTCGTGAGACGACAAATTTGCTTGGATCAGGGCCACTTAGACTTCGTATTCCGTCGGGTGGCCCTGATGTGCAACGCTCGCATTATCGTGAGAGCGTAATTTGTATCGCATCAGAGCCACACAGCCATCGCTCTCGGTCTGGTGGCTCTGATATGAAGAGCGTTCGCGTTTTGTCTGTATGTATGTACATATGTGTGTATGAATGTACGCAGTACAGCGTGTGGCTCTGATGTGAAGCACGGCATCGCCGCGATCGCATCCCATTCAAACGTTTACCATTGGCTGCTTATATGAATACCCATTACATTTGAATACACGTATATTTATTTTAATTAAAAGAATTCTCATCACTTTCATAATAAATGTACATATGAACCAAAATATAACAAATTAAAGTTTGTCTTTTCAATTCATACTGGCAAACCCGTAATTTATATGAAAACAAGTAAGAATGCTACAGTCGAGTATACCCGACTACGAAACTCCCTGTACCCAGGTCTAAAACATCCAATCACATCTACGTCCACTTACACATACATACACACATACACAAAGACGCACACACACAGGCGGCAAAAGCGACAGCGCAAGCAAAGCAAATAACTTCCGTGTTTATTATTCAATCGTCTTGAAATTTGGACAGTAGATTAAGAGAGACTAAAGTATTTTACATGCCAAATCTAGCTATATCTTGAAAATTGTTACTGTAAAACGGTTTTAATCGATTTACGGGGGAACGGGGGAGATATCTGAAATATGAAACAAACTTGATCTGCGTTTGGTATACAGGAACCTACATTCCAAATTTGGTGTCTCTAGCTCTTGTAGTTGCTGAGATCGACGCGTTCATACGGACAGACGGACATGGCCAAATCGAAATCTCTTTTGATACTGATCAAGAATATATATACTTTATAGGGTCAGAGATGTCTCCTTCTGTCTGTTACATACATTTGCACAGATGTAATACCCCCCTTTTATCCATTTTATGGGTACAGGGAGTAATTATAATTAATTTCCAGGGTATACATGCTTTGGCTTACAAGTGCGATATTGTCCCAACGAAAATCGTTCAAGGCGTGGGCATTTTTCACGATCGCTTGGCGATTCTAATTCTTGTACTCACATACACATACACATATGTACATGCATACAGATATTGTGCATCTGTATGTGTACATGTGCGTGGTATAGGATTCGCTTGCAGAAGATAAACAAACTGAGCTTGCTTTCATGATCTACATGGGATGCGATGGCGGCGATGCCGTGCTTCACATCAGAGCTACACGCTGCACTGCGTACATTCGTACATACATACATACATACAGACAAAACGCGAGCGCTCTTCATATCAGAGCCACCAGACCGAGAGCGAAGGCTGTGTGGCTCTGATTCCATACAAATTACGCTCTCACGATAATGCGAGCGTTGCACATCAGGGCCACCCGACGGAATACGAAGTCTAAGTGGCCCTGATCCAAGCAAATTTGTCGTCTCACGACCGTCGTTCCATTTGGGTCGTCTATATATTTAGTCGTTGATAGAACAACTTTACTATACAATAAATAAAGTTAACAACAATTAAATTGGTAACTCGACATTACCAAATTGGTGACCCCGACGTGATCTAGACAACTAGATTATTTGACAAATACGCAAACGAACCCCAAGCCTCCGTGCGCCATGGCAGACAAAAAAACGACGCATCGACTTCAAATGCCGCCATTTTGCAGTCCACCGACGGCACACAGCAAAATGCGCTACTAAATTTTTGAGTGTTGCCAGAAAACAACAACAATCTTTCTATCAACCGTGTAGCTGTTAAAATGCCACCGTTTTGGCCCGATCACGCCGAACTTTGGTTTGCGCAAGTCGAAGCACAATTTATGCTGGCAATCACATCATCAGAAACCATAAAACTTAACACTATTCTCGCATTTATAGAATCACCACTCGTTGCATCGGGGTATTCGAAAATATCGATAATTAGATAAGCAATAGAAGTCACTAAATAAAGTAGCCGTTAATGTTAAATTTAAATAATAAGGGGAATTTATTTTTATGGGTATTAAGGGTAATATAGTGAGGCCCCTTATTCTAGCGGCCTAGCTTACGCTTACGTACACAGCTATGCGTGAGCTAGGCGACAAAACGGTTAATAGGTTAATGCACTCGTTCGGCAAAAACTCTGCAGCTGAGCCTGCAGACGATTCGTCGTCGGTAAAGCGGTCAACACAAGGTCGAGAAATCCGAAAGCGAGCAGACGTATTTACGCTGCAAGTGCAATTTCAATTTGAACGGGATTCGGTTACGGTTGTTTCATTTTTTCGCTGAACTAATATTTGCAAACCGAACGGCAAGTGGTGCAAATTGCACTTAAAAGGCAAAAATAAGTGTTTTGTGCATCCCCAAAAGGTACGCATGCGACGCAAATTGTGGGCCGTTTAATAGCCGATACCTATTATAGGTTTGGGCAGCCACCATTCGGTGTGCGACACCAGCCTGGTGGAACCAGTTCCGTGGGTTGCTTCACCGTTTGTCTAGAGAGCCGTTATGGGCTCTTCAGCAGGTGGCTTCTGGGCTGTTCGGCCGTTAATCCTTGGGCCACTTCATCCCCAAAATCTTGGGAGCCCTTGGTGGCAAACATTTTGAACGACTCGTCTGCCGGATAACCGCTGCATCAGCAGCCGCCGCAAGTCCGTCTCCAAGAGCCAGCGAAAGCCGCAGGGAGCAGCAAAAAATATACCTCTACAACTATAAGTATACGGTGAACCGATTTCAGAGACGTCTCCTGCAAGTGTAGTGACCAAGAGTTCATCGACGTTGCACATAATTCAAATGCGCAAGCCGTTGTGTTGTTTTTGACCTTGTACAAAACAGCTGCTGATCGTTTTGGTTGTGGATCTTATTGGCTGATAAATACAAAACAAAACGAAACAGCTGCTGCTGAGCGCTGCGCGCTTTGACTTTGTAAGTATATTTGAAATTTTGGCATTTTCAATTCTTTAAAATTAAAGTAAGTTAAAAAATATATATGTTTGTAATAGGTTAATTAAATCACTTGCTAACGTCGTGTAAGTCGGACACCGAATGAATTTTGTAATTTAGTACGTAAAAACGTACGCACACATATAGGCTATGTACTTATAAATTTGTGTCTTCCTAGCAGCTCTTCGTATCGTCAGCGTAATCTTGGGCCTACGATAACTTCAACGACAATGTAAGAACCATAAAGCAGCTGTGTGAGTAAAAAAAGAAAGTAACATAGAAGTATATGCAAAACCTTCATATGTGTGTGTAATTACGCACTTACCCAACTTGAATGAAAATTTGAATTCGACATTTTCCTCATTATTGCCGGTGTCCACTTGCAGTATTTTTTTTAGCAAGTATTAATCAATGTATTTGAGTTGCCTTGGACAAAATATTCATAATTTGTAATGCCCTTATGGCTTAATTAAATTATTTTAAAATTGCCAAAAATTTACCTTTTAACACTCAAGGCCCAGTGTGTCCAGTGTCCCTTAATGTAAGATTGCCCTAACATAAACTTAACATAGTCTGCTCATGCGCTGTTAAGCCAAATATTCGTTAAATTTTAATTAAATAATGTATATTTGCACTTAAGTATATGTTCGCCCGCATTTCTGAAATTATATATCAGATTCGTGATATTTGAAATGGAAGCTTAAGTCTTGTGATGGAGGGAAGGGATTGTTTACAAATGCAGGAATAGGTGCCATCATCTAATGTTTTAGGGTGGTGTCTTTAAATATTGCTTAGCACCACATGATGGGTGGGAACGCTATGGCAATAACATCTACTCCCACGATTCAGTACTGAACGTATGTTTGTATTTTTGTTGTATTGCTGATGTCTTTTTTTTGTAGTTTAGTTTATGATGTCAGTTGCTAAGTGATGTGCAGATCTGGTGATGTTGTGATTGTTCGTGACGGCGGGCACGGGTGTACCCACCCCTATTACGAGAGTATCTGGCTGGCCGGCGCTACCCACAGAGAAACACCTGTCACGTAACACACTCCTCGTGCAATTTTCAAACGCGCTCATGAATCAACCAATAACGGGAAAATACGACCATCTGAAAGCTTGCTTTCTGGAGCACTATGGTGAAAGCGAGCAAAAGAAAACGCAGAAGCTCCTTTCCGACATTGTTTTAGGCGACAAACGCCCCACGCAGTGGCTTAACGAACTAGGTGCCTCTGCACCAGAGGCAAAGTCACGGACGATTTCCTATACGATTTCCTATACGATTAATGCCGAGATCCATGCTCATTTACGCCCGATCTAACAAAAAACTAAATCGTTCTTCAGATTACGCGGGTGTATTTGAGGACACGAAAAATAGCATCGCACGCCTTCCGATAAATGATCAACTGTCCAAGCTCAACCTCAACCTAATCGATACTGGAGCCGACATCTCCGTTTTGACTGCCCTCAAATATTCAAAACAAAATCGAAGCTCAGCATTATTATTTGCAGCCAATGGATCGTCAATACAAACGTATGGAGAAAAACGCCTGGACATTCGTCGTTGCAAACGTCAACTGCGCCATTATAGGATCCGATTTTTCACAACATTTCGACTTGCTTGTTGATATTAAACGACAAAAACTCATCGATCATGAAACACTTTTAAAATCAAACTAGTGTGCCGCACGAAATAACGTATCACAAGTTAACGCATCTGATCCATACGCAGAGCTGTTACGTGAATTTAGGAATTTAGGGATCCACTCAAATAGACAACCAAGTACTTCAAATGTAACGCATTTCATCACAACGAATGGCCATTCCACGCATGCTCGTGCTCGTCGACATTCCGGAAACAAACTTCAAGTAGCATAGAAAGAATTCGAATATCTACTGCAAAAAGGCATCTGCCGACCCACTAAAAGCAATTGGTCTAGCCCACTGCTCCTAGTCAGAAAGGCTAGTGGTGAATGTCGACCTTGCGGCGACTTTTTACGATTACGATTCCTGATAGATATCCAATACCATACTAACACGACGTATCCAACATATTGTATGGCAAAACAAAAAAATCGAAAAACAAAAACAAAAACAACAAAGATCAAAATTCAAAAAATCGACCTACAAAAAGCATATCATCAGATTCCAGTCGAACCATGCGATATTCCAAAACTGCTTTAATTACACCTTTTGAATTGTTCGAATTTATGTTTATGACTTTTGGGCTGAGACGCTGCGCAAACTTTTCAACAACACATTAATGACGTCATTAGTGGTCTCAATTTTGCATTTGGTTATATTGACGATATTCTCATAGCTTCTGAATCAGGTGAACAGAGTTTTCAGCATAACCGTATAATTCTCGAACGACTTTGCCAATCTCAGCTAGCTGTTAATTTCGAAAAGTGTCAATTCGGTAAAAATGAACTTACTTTTCTCGGTCACAATATCAGCTCGAATGGACTCAAACCGTCTGAAGGAAAAGTTGACACGATACGAAACTTCAACAAACCGCAGTTCGTCAAGGATCTTAAAAAGTTTCTTGGCATGATCAACTTTTACCTCCCGTTTATTCCACGAGCAACTCGTAACCAACAATCTCTGCAACTTTTGATTCAAGGCAATAAAAACAAGTAAGAATGCTATAGTCGAGTAAACCCGACTACAAAACTCCCTGTACCCAGGTCAAAAATTTCCGATCGCATCTACGTACACTTACACATACAAACACACATACACAAAAGACGCACACACACGAGCGACAGCTCAAGCGCAGCGCAAGCGAGGCATTTTAAGTGGTGGCTGTGCTTCTACTTCCCTTGCGCTGAAGCACTGAATCTTCTTTCGTTAATAACTTCCGTGTTTATTATCCGAATGACTTGAAATTTGGACAGTAGATTAGGAGTGACTAAGGTATTGCATATGCCAAATCCCAAAGCTATATCTTAAAAATTGTTCCTGTAAAACGGATTTTATCGAATTTCGGGGGAACGGGGGGAGATATCTCAAATCTAAAATAAACTTGACCTGCTCCCGCTATACACGAACTTACATTTAAAATTTGGTGTCTCTAGCTTTTATTGTTGCTGAGATCCTTGCGTTCATACATACGGACGGACAGACGGACAGACAGACGGACATGGCCAAATCGAAATCTCTTTTGATACTGATCAAGAATATATATACTTTATAGGGTCCTTCGGCCTGTTACATACATTTGCACAGATTTAGTATTCCCTTTTTACCCATTTTATGGGTACAGGGAGTTAAAAACGATAATACTACCATTGATTAGGCACACGAAGCAGAACGCGCTTTCGAAGCTTGAAAAAACGAGCTAGCTAACGCTACATTATTCAATCACATGTCACCCAACGCACAATTAACAATTACAACCGACGCATCCAACGACGCACAGTAGCGGCTTTTGTCATTTTACTTTGCAAAAATCATATTTTCTGAACGAACTAGACCAAAAATTGGCGCACCAAAGAATTGGAGCGACTACTGACCACGACAGTGACCGAAAAATTGACAAAGCGAAATCGACGTTAGCACACCAATTGGACATCAAATTGAACACAGGGTGGTTCATAAATTTAACAGACGTGCATTTTCCGATAGAAAGCCAATGGCTTTTATCTATGGGACCAAAGTTTGCTCTCCCAATAGACAACCAAAATGTTGACCCGATACACATAATTTCAGACCTAGAACAAGGTATCCAGACAATAAAGGACGAAAAACAAAGAGACACTGCTAGAGGAAACCTAGCATCCAGATTAAATAATTTTGAACATAACAGAAGGAATAATAAAAAGGACAAGTTTATACTAAATATTGCAAGAATGACGAAGAAAGTTGTCAAAGAACACCAAGACAAAGTCATTATTACACAAGCAGATAAAGGTAATAAGACAGTGGTTATGTACAAGAAAGACTATCGGGCAAGATGGTAAAATTATTAAATGACAAAACAACGTATAGAGCAATGAGAAACGACCCAACACAACAGCTAATAAAAAAGAACAATACAATTATTAACGACCTTCATAAACAGAATCATATTGACTGGCGACTTGAATCAAAATTGTACTGCTCAGGAGGGCACGCACCAAGGATATACGGACTACCAAAGATAAATAAGGATGACACCCCACTTAGACCGATAGCAGCCTCCACAAACGTGCCATGCTACAAACTGGCAAAACATATAATGGAACTTCTCAAAAATATTACTTCGGAAAAATACAACATCCACAGTGCAAAACAACTTAAAAGCCAATTAGAAAACAACACAATAGACGATGATGAGATAGCTTCCCCGAGGAACTTATAGACAATTTAATAACAAACGCAACAACCCAAAAAAAGCGCACGGACAAGAACAAACGCACAGAAAAAGATAAGCAATACATTGGTGTACCATACATAAATAATTTAACAAACCGGCAAACAATAACAAAAATAGTTCCAGACGCACATTCCAAACACCTAATGCACGCGTACAAAGCACATACAAGCACAAGAAACTTGTTTACGAACACGAAAGACAAAATACTAAAAAAAAAAACAACAACACGTTATATATGACATTAAGTGCAATGGAAAAGAAGGTGAAAGATGCAACGGAGTATATATAGGAACAACAAAACGCGCACTAGGCTCAAGAATTGCAGAACATAAGGGAGACGCAAACAAAGGGAAAATGGCAACAGCACTTGCGCTGCATATCACAACAACAGGACACACAGCTGATTTCGGCAGTACCAAAATATTAGACATTGAGAGAAGAGAACGAACGAGACTAACGCTAGAGAGCCTATGAATACAACAACAAGGGGAGAACACAGTAAACCACAAAGAAGACATTGAAAAGACAAAGTTTATTTACGCGGCAGCAATAGCAGTTGACAAACAAAACTTGACGCGCAAAGACGATAAAAATAAAACGACGATGGATAAACATAAACAAAAGTGCAATTTAGACGTAGGAACAATGACGATACAATAAGTTTAATGTATGTATTTTAATGTAAATCGAAATGTTTGTTAAAATCTTTATATATATGTATGTAAATGTCTTTCACATGCATGTAAAACCAGACTCCCTGAGGAAGGCGTAACAAACGCCGAAACGCGTAGGAGGAGAATTTTAATAAAGAATGTAATATACTTATTAAAATGAACTACAACGGCCTTATCAACTCGCTTTAGGATACACAAATATTGACGCACAAAAGGTCCCAAAACCAGAACACGAAACAAGATATTGTCAATATGTAAAGAGCATTAAACAGGGAGTTCCCGTAACTTTAAAACGAGTGTAAAATCTTTAAAATCGCACGGAAGAATTCATCTAAAGAATTGGTCAAAGTTGAAGTTTCTTTTCATATTAATTTACACCATAGAATTGCATTGGAAACATGATATTTTTCATAAATAATTACTGTCCCGATAAAGATCTTTCACTTATTTAAACGGAAATTCACAATAAAACGCTTTTTGAATATTGGCAATATCTTATTTGGTTCAAAATATATGATTTTATCAAAGTGAAAAGTCAAATTTGGCATTTAAAAAGGGTTCTGACTTGCATGCTTCTTGCCGTCCACGACCATGCAGCGCACTCCGCACTGCAGCGGTACATTTAACGCATAATTGCGCCCGGCGCGTCTCATTTTTGCGTATTTTTGATGTGAGGTGCGATCATTGTTTCGTTGATACAAACCAAGAGGGCAAATTGGGGCAGACTTTTATTTTTGGACTAGCTTCAGCAATGTTCACAGAAACTTCCCTTTATTCCCACCTACTGGAACTCCTGGGATTCTATGTTAAGAGTTTACATAAAGTTGGAAAACTATGGTGAAAATAAGTAATGTACCAGTAATGTACTTATTAAAAACACAATAAAGTTCCAAAATATCAATATTTGTATACCATTCGCTTTAGAATCGTCCCATCTTTCATTTACAAAAAGACATTAAGAATCGAGTGAGCCGTTTGGTTATAATACCTTTGCAAAGGTCAAAAATGTTTCCCAAAAAACCATATTGACAAAAAAGTGGAAATATTTTTCCACTTTGGGGATCTGTACCGCCCAAACAGATGAGCCAAATCCAAAAAAATTTCACATCCATAAACTATGGCCAATTTTCTATCAAACTGCATTTGCTGTCTTACATTTGCTCACCATAACCTTTTTGATTTTTGCCACGTGCCTCGGCCAAAGGCACCACTGTGCGACGCTATGGAAGCTGTGTTGCAGCAAATCGACAACAGTCAAACTCAATCGCTCGGATTTTTCTCTAGAAAATTTACACCCACGCAACAAAAATATAGCACTTACGATCGTACTGACAGCCATATATCAAGCTATTTTCACAATCTCCACCGACCATAAGCCATTAATTTTCGCCTTCAAGCAAAGCAGCGAAAAAGCATCACCACGCCAACCCCACAACTGGATTTTATAAGCCTATTCAGTACCGACATACGTCACCTGCCGGGAGCTGAGTACAATATCGCCGATCTCCTCCCGCGAATTAGCGCTATCCGAACCATAAATTTCGAAGAAATGGCTTTACAACAAGCGGAGGATGAAGAGCTGCAGACATTGTTAAGGTCAGACTCATGAAAATCTATCGTTTTTAAAAAGTTCACCATTCCAGGCGCGACCAAACAACTGTACTGTCACACGCTTGACGACAAAATACGGTCATATGTTCCAAAAACCTTTCGCACACTCGTTGTAGAAAAAATACATTCATTGTGCCACCCGGGCATTAAAACGTAGCCAGTCACTACGTTTGGCCATCAATGCAAGAAGATGTTGCGACATGCATCCTGTGCCAAAAAGCCAAATTCAGGGCCATACAAAATCACCTTTGGGCAACTACGCTGCCGTCGACACACGCTTTGAGCATATTAATATTGCCATCGTTGGTCCATTGCCAACATCAAATTGTTACAGATATTGTATGACTTGTATCGATCGTTTCACGAGATGGCCCACAGCAGTTCCTATGGCCGACATAATCGCACAAGCAGTTGCGAACGCACTTGGTTGTGGCTGGTTTGCAAGCTTTGGAATCCCGCTTCGAATCACTACAGATCTAGGACGCCAATTCGAGTCAGCCATTTTTCGCGAATTAGCCAACGTGTTTGGGATCAAACGCCTTCGCACGACGGCCTACCACAGGCAAATGGCATAATAGAACGTTGGCACCGATCACTAAAAACAGCTATCCAATGTTCCGTTCCGCTCAACTGGAGTACAGCGCTTCCTCTTAACCTTCTTGGATTACACACAGCCCTAAAAAGCGACATTGGCCTCAGTACCGCCGAAATGGTCTACGGCGCACCTCTACGAGGAACGGGGGAGTTTCTGACGCCAGTGAAACCGAGTTGGTCATAGAGTTACGACGAGCAATCTCAAACTTGCCGATCTCGAAACCGTCACGCCATCACGTTCCACAAACGTTCATACAACCAGCTTTGGCAGATTGCTAATTTGTATTTGTCAGAATCGACCGAGTAAAAACGCCATTGGAACCGAATTACGAAGCCTTTCGAGGTTGTTACGAAACACGACAAATACTTTGTCCTCAAAATGCAGCATAGAAACACCAATTCAATTCAACGACACCTCCAACAGCTGTAATCGAGCCAACAACACCAACAGCTACAAACGAGCCAATAGTTTCAAGCGAGGAAACAACAACATCTGCAAGCGAGTCAACAGTGACAGAAACAGCAAAGCAAAAATGTACTGGTGATAAAAAATGACGAGTTGTGCGCCAAAATTTATTTTTAAAATATATAATAAAATGCTTATATCTTAATGTTCCTGTATTAAGTAAGAATGAGGTTAAAAGGAAGGGTTTGTCCGGAGTCGCACCCTCGAAGTGGCAACATGTTGACAAGGTACACCGCCCTTTATGAGCAGTTAAGCTTGTGCGCTTCACAGGTGCGCACTCGCAATTTCATTGCAAATTTCTCCCATCTCCGCATTCCAGTCATCTTCCAATTGTTCAAAACCGTACGAGCACATCGCAACAAAATGCATGCTTTGGTTTTTCTACAGTTCTGCCATTATTTGCCATATTTTTCACTTTGTGTGAAAATTTTGATCAAAACAAGCCGAACATCTGATTTATTTCGGGCATATAACAAATTTCACATTTGACCGTGGAAACACCATCACATCCACATTTTTGAAATGTGACAATTTTTGGCTGTAGTGGATAGAGGCTATTAGAAGATTTAATAAAATGTCAGCATATTTAAGAAAAATATATAATATGAAGTTTTGTCGTTAAAAATCGGAAGTTCGATTTTTACATTTCATGGGCAAATATTTTTAGAATTCGTCGTAGAGTACGATTTTGACATCCGCTTGGTGCATTTTTTTTGGTCCATACAAATTGACCCACTCTAATATTAGACGATTTGCGACTACAAGACTAACCTAGTTTTCATAATTATTCCCACAATAAAAACTGTCGGAAACTGCACTCTTATATTAAATTCGTCATTTATGACCAATATCAGATATTTTCATGTACTCCTTAATGTAGAGAGCGTAATCGAAGAACAACGCAGCAGAATTCTCAGGGATTAAATTATGAAACTCAGGAATACCGGTTGTGTCACATTATGTATCGAGTATGTTGTACATCGATAGTACTTACTACGAAATCATCGATAAAGTAATCGATAGTTTGACAGCCATAGGTTGCACCCCCGTTTCGTTAAAATATAGAGTTTTCATATGAAAGAAAAGGAATATTAAATTAAGTGCTGTGGTTAGTGCCCCGCAGCAGACTATCTTCTTAAAACAAACTATAATTTTTGGCCAATTCAGTCAATTTTTTTAAAGTAAAGTTTCATGTCGCATTGCGAAAAAGTGTTTTGTAGGAGCTGCTGTAAAAGAAAACAATATGTCGTGGGCGGCATGAAGACACAGGATGTCGATAAAAACAAACATATTTGTAGATAAATGTGTAAGTATCAAATAATTACAAAAATTAAATATTAACCTATGTACATTACTACGCATGTAATATCGATATACCGTTAATTATGTTTGACTTAAATGTAATTTCACAATTCTGAAATTTAGCATATGTATATGTGTACACACACAAGTGTATACACAAATGTACAAGTATTTGTAGATTAAGGGATGGTATATATACATATCTACCACTTATAAGTTTGTACACAAATCCGAACGTATGTCTGTAGGTACATACATATGTATGTACATTTGTACTACGCACATATGCCCATTTTCGTATGTGTTGGTACGTATGAATATGAACTTGTAATATTTCCAACTTATGTAAAAGCAATATATGTACATATGTATATATATAGATATGCATATACATATGTATGTATGATATATGCTTATGTTTAATTTACATATTGACTTATGTTATATACATATATGTATGTATAATATAAGGATCATTGTCGTGCCTGTGACAGTCAGGTCCGCCATCATCTTGGTGTTACCAATTACGGTCCAAACAATCATAGTCTCAGTCGATATTAATAGTGCATTTACACTGCTGCCGCAACGAGGTCGCCAGCTTGTGGCTGTCAGTGTTTTGGTCGTAAAGTTTAAGTTTGAAATAGTGGCAGCCGCTATCGTTGCAATCAAATGAAGTGATGGATAGTCAAAAGCTGCCGCGACTATGGCAAACTAAATTATCAAATTCCAACAATGAAACGTAGGAGATAATTTGCGATACCCGAGGATATGGTATTGTATTGTCGCATATATGACTGGTGTTTTCCAATAATACATTGGAATTGGAATCTATAAAACGAATATTTACCCTGGCTACTTTGTAAGCATTGACAGCTTATTTATATTATAAATAAACAATTAAAATTTAAAATTGTTTTATGTACATAAGTAAATCTATATATGTATAAATAGGCAAGCATGAATCTTATGGTCCCCTTTACGACTTTAATATTGCACCACTATTGATCATTTTTATATCATTCGAAAGGTATTTGAATAAACTCTATGCATTAACTTAAAAATTTATAGCGGTTAAGACAATGGCCATATTCACCAGCATGCCTTGATCCTTGATAAATTATCTGATTACTATGATCGTATTCATGGAAATGTATCATAGAAAAAGTACGATCAATTTAGGCACCAAGCATATACATACATGTATGTACATACTAGCAGGTAATACCCCGGCCTTGCCCGGCCAAATATTTAGATACAAGTGCATTATTTTGAATTTGACTACTTTTTTTAACCGTAAGAAATACACAAAAATAGTGTATCACAGTTTTCCCTCCCATAGCGGTAGGAAAATAAATAGTTGAGCCACGTGCCTAATGTTTTTTGTGATGGGCTTATGAAAATGTCTTTGAAGCCACTCTAACTAAACAAATAATCCCACTCATTTGTCCTTAACTTCCATTTCCCGCCTGTAGATTTTACAAAATCATTTGGCATTTGAAGCCAATGCCAAGAATTATACTAAAAATCAAGTCTAAAGCTTTCCAACTGTTTTGCGCCCGTTGTATTGCCCGCAAAGTACCGCAGTGGCCACCGTGCCTATTTTGTCTTTATAGAACCTTGAAAATGAGTTTGAAGCCAATCGCATGAAAATTACAAATGTCGAATGCCACAGTTTTCCACCAATTTTCCGAACATGGGTCTGAATTTCCCCAAATCTGTGAGACACATCGAATTATTTTACGTGAAGAGCTTTGAAAATTAATTTTAATGTGATTGAACCAAAAGAAGAAGCACAGCCACCACTTAAAATACCTCGCTGGCGCTGTTGCTTGTGCTATCGCTTGAACTATGTGTGCGTCTTTGTGTATGTGTAAGTGTACGAAGACGCGATCGGAAATATTTTAACTGGGTGCAGGGAGTTTTGTAGTCGGGTAGACTCGACTATAGCATTCTTACTTGTTTAATATTATTATTATAATTTTAAAATTAAGTAAGTTAAGCTAGCTCTAGGATAACCAGAAAGTCCATTGACATTGGTTCAATAATAATAAATAAATAAATATTTCATCCAAACTAAGTAAGAGCTCTTTATAATACTTCAAATAGTTTCCTTTAATTTCATCAAAATCGGAACACATGGCTCCCATAGGAGCAATCAGACAAAAATTAAGTTTTGTATAAAAAACAATGCTGCTAGGGTATACAGCTTCGGCTCCCGAAGATAGCCGTTCTTTCTTGTTTTTTCTTTCACGCTGCTTTTTCGGTGATGTCGCCTGTTCTTGACGTTCGTCTGTAGTTGCTGGCCACCAGTTCCAACAGATGCCGCCTTCTCTATATGTATGTGTATGCATATTCAAATCATAATGAAAATGAGTCTTAATTTGCACCCCGAGCAGAACGAACGAGATTGCCGGGATAACTAACAACTTGTATTAAATTATTAGTTCAAATAGTTTGCCGTTTAAAATAAAGATATTTATTTATTTATATAACTGTATGCTTACAGTTCAAATTTATGGTACAGACGATGCAGCCATAGCTACTAAGGCTTTCGGCTGAGGATGTGTATGCTTAACTTAACATAGTTGTATCAGTACTTACTATTAATATAATATATCTATGTGTGTATTTATTTACATATTTGTGGGTTGAGTTTAACATATGTCTTGGACTTATAACAATTTTATTAGCTTGGCTTTTTTGATCGATAAAGAAGCTATTGTAATTGATGGATTGATACCAAATCGAAGTATTGGAAATTAAGTTTTGATTTTTGTTTGCTAGGGATTGCTTGATGTGTTTTTTTTATGTCGACTCGATTTAGGTTTGGTGTTGTTAGAAGAGGTGAAACTGTTACTCTTTTGGCTGCTTCGTCTGCTAGTTCGTTCCCTTTTATACCGACGTGGCTTGGTACCCAAAGAATTATAATCTTCGGGTAGTATTTTGTTAGTAGTTCGCGAATTTTGGTAGCATATAGTGTGCCGTTATTTATATTTTGAATAGATTCAATAGCAGAGAGAGAGTCAGAGCAAATACATGTTTTATGTGCGTGTGTGATTGCTATTTCTGTAGCTTCAAGTAGAGCGATGATTTCAGCTGTGTAGATAGAGGATTAGTACGGTAGCACGGCCATTTTGATGACTTTGTGCTCAGTTGCTATTGCATAGCCTGGTACTTCTTGGTTTAGTGATCCGTCTGTACACAAACTTGTGGTCTCTAAGGGTATGTTTTATTTAGTTAAATAGTCGGTTGTATATGTCTTTGTTGGTCTGTGATTTGATATAGTGTTTAAGTTGTGTGCTAATTGAGTCTGTTTTAAATTTTCCATGGTGGAGTTTGTTGAGTTGTTTTTTTAACCGGTTTAAGGGTAATGTCCAGGTTGGAGCAAATGTTAAAACTTCTAATTGCACAGTTTCTATATGGTCTGGTATGTTTATTTTTTACAAAATGATCTATCTTTTTTAAAGGAGTGTCTTGGATTGTGTGATTATTTTAAACATATTTGCTTGTAGCTGTTTAGTTCTTATTTCTATAGGGGATATTCGCTTCGAAATATAGTTTATGTGTTGGTGTTGAGTAAAATGCTTCCTGTGCGGTTCGGATAGCTGTATTTAAGGCTGTTCTTATCGGTCTTATAGTGGATTTCGGTGCGTTTCCAATATTGGCAGGCCGAAATCTATTTTTGATATGACTATACTTTTGAATACTTGTATTAGTGTAAATGGGTGGCAAATTAAACTTAGTGCTTGATAGGCATCTGATGATGTTTATTGATTTATTGAGGGATGGTAGGAGTCTTTTAATGGGTGGTGCCCATTTGTACCTGGAGCTAACTGTTAGTCCAAGAATCTTAAGTTCTCTAACTTCATTTATCACTGTTGTGTTTGTTGAGACTTTGCAGAAGCAGTTAATTTTCCTGCATATATGTAGGTGTTTACTTTTGGAAATAGACAGTGATGCTCCTGAGTAGTTGCACCATGTATCTATGTCCATAAAGAGTCTATCTAGGTTTATTTTAATGGTTTTTTCTTTTCAATGTCAACTAATGTATTAAAGTCATCTGTGTAGGCTATAAATTTTAATTTTTTGTGGGTTTCGATTTTGTCTGCTAAGCTATTGAAGGCAATTACGAATAAAATTACTGAAAGTGGGGATCCTTGGAAATTCCATTATGTAGAGGATATATGGTAGAATATGTGCCATTTGTTTTTACTCTAATTTTTCTTTGTCATACAATTTATGATGTATCTGAGAGTTTTTGGGCCGCATCCCCATTTCGTCATTTGGTTTGTTAGTGTACGTAGACCTACTTTTTCAAAAGCTTTCGCAAAGTCGAGGGATATAATTGACAGGTGTCTTTTTGACAAGAGCGTCTACATACAGTAGACACTCTGTAACAAACTTTCCCTTTTTGAAGCCTAGTTGGTGGCTGCTTAGTAGTTTATTAGACGTGACAAACCACCACAGTCTTTTAGTTATTATTTTGTCTAATATTTTTGAAAGGCATGGGCTTAACGCTATTGGCCTGTATGATGTTATTTTTGTTTTATCTTGGCCTGCTTTGTATATTGGGGCTATTGTGCTGGTGTTGTATGTTTGTGGTATGTAATTAGCTAATATATCATTGAGGAATGAGATGATACGGTTTCTAAATGAATTTGAGGTGTGTCTTATTATTGAATAATTTATTTTGTCGAAACCTGGGGTATGTCCTTTTAGACTGTTGGGTGCTTAGTGAAATTCTAAAGAGTTTATTTTATTTTCCATGAATGCTGCATTTTTGGGCGGTATGCTGTTATTGTGAGGTATGTTGTATGTATTTAGCTTGGCTGTCAAAAACTGGGGAGAGAAATTACTGTCTTGTGATTCGAGTGACGAGTGCTCAGCAAAGGCGTTAGCCACTCCTGTTGGCTCTGTAATAATGTTGCTCGTATTGTTATCTTGTATGTAGTGTATGGAAGAGTTTTTGTGGATACCACAGAACTTCTAATTTTGCACCATATAGTGTCTGAGCTTGAGTTGGGGGAAATGTCTGAGGTAAGTTCGTAAATGCTATTTATTTTAGATTTTCGAATTAGTCTTCGATATTGTGCGTTAATTTTTTTTTGTAGTTTATTATGTTGATTTGGTTTATGTTGTTATTTAATAGTTTCCAGGCTTTATTTTTTTCATGTTCTAGATATTCTAGCCCTTTATTGAAGCATGGGACTTTTCTTTGGATTATTATTTTGTTAATGTTGCTGCTTTCGTGATTGATCTTTGTAGATGTCGTGATTAGAGCGCTGAGGCTGTCCGTATAATTTTCAGAATTTTCCCAATTGGCTTTCTTTGTGTTAAATCTTCTATCATGGTTAAGTGAGAGTCTTTTATTTTTGTTTGGGAACATTTCCAGCATGATTGGAAAGTGTTCGCTACCTTGAGCAGTGTCGTCTATTTTGAAAAAGCAGTATTGGGTAAGGGCGGGAGAGCAGAAAGCTAGATCGATGTGGGTAAATGTGTTGTGAGTGGAGAAATGTGTTGGTCTTCCGTTGTTCAGTATTGAGTAGTTGTTGTCGTGTATATATTTGGCAAGGAGTTTACCCCTGCAGTTGTTTTTTGGGGAACCCCAACAGATGTTCTAGCTGTTGAAGTCCCCCGTTATTAGTGTGGGGGTGTGCATTTTTATACTATGTTACCGAAGGGAAAATAGTA
Source organism: Hirtodrosophila confusa (assembly GCA_035043065.1). Classification (NCBI taxonomy): domain Eukaryota; kingdom Metazoa; phylum Arthropoda; class Insecta; order Diptera; family Drosophilidae; genus Hirtodrosophila; species Hirtodrosophila confusa. The sequence continues at coordinate 131,949 of JAWNNI010000185.1, read as the reverse complement.
TATTGGGTTTGCGAAATGTCCGTCTGGCCGTCTGTCCGTATGAACGCAATTTTTTTGCCTTTATCTTTAAGCTAGAACAACCAAACTTGGTACATCTGTTGGTGTATACCCTCAATTTATGAAGTGTCAAGATCGACATTGCATTTCGTAGTTTATTGATGTTGGGAATACAGAGGAGTGGGAAAAGTGGGTTTCTTGGATGAATATATACCTTTTGGCTTGTGTAGTTTTATTAGGATAAGAAGTTCATTATAATTGTTTAGGTAGCCATTCATGTTCTATTGCAGTATATTAGGAACCATGTTAGCTCTTTTTACTCCTTGTACCCATAAAATGGGTAAAAAGGGGGTACTAAATCTGTGTAAATGTAACAGGCAGAAGGAGACATCTCCGACACTATAAAGCATATATATTATTGATCAGTATCAAAAGAGATTTCGATTTGGCCCTGTCCGTCTGTCCGTATGAACGCGTCGATCCCAGCAATTACAAGAGCTAGAGACACCAAATTTGGAATGTAGGTTCCTGTATACCATACGCAGATCAAGTTTGTTTCATATTTCAGATATCTGCCCCCGTTTTCCCGTAATTTGATAAAAACGTTTTGTACCAACAATTTTAAAGATAGAGCTTTGGGATTTGGCATGTATAATACTTTGGCCACTCTTAATCTACTGTTCAAATTGTAAGTCAATCGGATAATAAACACGGAAGAAGATTCAGTGTTGCAGCGCGGGGGGTGAAGAAGAAGCACAGCTACCACTTAAAATGCCTCGCTTGCGCTGTCACTTTTGCCGCCTGTGTATGTGCGTCTTTGTGTATGTGCATGGAGATGTGATTGGAAGTTTTAGACCTGGGTACAGGGAGTTTCGTAGTCGGGTATACGGGACTAGAGCATTCTTACTTGTTAAATTTGTTTCTATTCTATTTTTATTTATTTATTTTTTTGTTTTTAGATTATTATTTGTTTACTTAATTTATGTATTTGTTTGTTTGTTAGTTATATATTTATTTATATGGATTCGCTGTCGCTGTTGTGTTTGCTTTTGTTTGAGGGTTTGTTTTTTGGTTTGCTAGCCTTAAGACTTGCAGATAGGGTGCTAAGTTTATCTTTGAGAAAGATTCTTATTTTGAAGTCATCTGTAGCTTGTGTTGCATATATTTTAGGCTTACTATTTGGTGTGTTATCAATTTCCATGCTTACATGCTCCGTTTGGAGCGGTTGGTGGTGTTGTAATATGGATGGTGCTGTATGTGTGTTAGTTGGTTTGATTCCGTGGGATGTAGATGCGGGTGAGAGGCTTTGTTGATGTTGCAGTGTGTTGCTAGGTGTTGTTACTTGCTGGATGATGCGTGGTGTATGTGTGTTTGTCGATTTTAAGTTGGTTGAGGCTTGAGGTGCAGGGCTTGCAAGTGTTTTTGCGTAGCTGCTTCTTGTTTGATGGCCGTGGCGTGTGTGGTATATGTTGAGTGCAGTTTTGTGATCCACTTTTTCGGTGGTTTTTATTGCGGTTAGTTCCTGTTGTTTTTGGAACGTGGGGCGTTTGCGGTGAAGGGGGCTGTGATGGTGGTGGATGTCTGGGTTGTTAGAGCAGTTTAGGCAGCTTTTAGTGCCTTTGCAGACCTCCCTTCGATTGTGTGTTTGGTGTCTGAGCAATTATTACATGTTTCTGCGCTTTTGCATACCGGTGTTGGGTGTCCAAAGCGAAGACATCTTACTGAAAGTGGGGATCCTTGGAAATTCCATTATGTAGAGGATATATGGTAGAATATGTGCCATTTGTTTTTACTCTAATTTTTCTTTGTCATACAATTTATGATGTATCTGAGAGTTTTTGGGCCGCATCCCCATTTCGTCATTTGGTTTGTTAGTGTACGTAGACCTACTTTTTCAAAAGCTTTCGCAAAGTCGAGGGATATAATTGACAGGTGTCTTTTTGCGGAGAGGGCCTTGTTGACAAGAGCGTCTACATACAGTAGACACTCTGTAACAAACTTTCCCTTTTTGAAGCCTAGTTGGTGGCTGCTTAGTAGTTTATTAGACGTGACAAACCACCACAGTCTTTTAGTTATTATTTTGTCTATTATTTTTGAAAGGCATGGGCTTAACGCTATTGGCCTGTATGATGTTATTTTTGTTTTATCTTGGCCTGCTTTGTATATTGGGGCTATTGTGCTGGTGTTGTATGTTTGTGGTATGTAATTAGCTAATATATCATTGAGGAATGAGATGATACGGTTTCTAAATGAATTTGAGGTGTGTCTTATTATTGAATAATTTATTTTGTCGAAACCTGGGGTATGTCCTTTTAGACTGTTGGGTGCTTAGTGAAATTCTAAAGAGTTTATTTTATTTTCCATGAATGCTGCATTTTTGGGCGGTATGCTGTTATTGTGAGGTATGTTGTATGTATTTAGCTTGGCTGTCAAAAACTGGGGAGAGAAATTACTGTCTTGTGATTCGAGTGACGAGTGCTCAGCAAAGGCGTTAGCCACTCCTGTTGGCTCTGTAATAATGTTGCTCGTATTGTTATCTTGTATGTAGTGTATGGAAGAGTTTTTGTGGATACCACAGAACTTCTAATTTTGCACCATATAGTGTCTGAGCTTGAGTTGGGGGAAATGTCTGAGGTAAGTTCGTAAATGCTATTTATTTTAGATTTTCGAATTAGTCTTCGATATTGTGCGTTAATTTTTTTTTGTAGTTTATTATGTTGATTTGGTTTATGTTGTTATTTAATAGTTTCCAGGCTTTATTTTTTTCATGTTCTAGATATTCTAGCCCTTTATTGAAGCATGGGACTTTTCTTTGGATTATTATTTTGTTAATGTTGCTGCTTTCGTGATTGATCTTTGTAGATGTCGTGATTAGAGCGCTGAGGCTGTCCGTATAATTTTCAGAATTTTCCCAATTGGCTTTCTTTGTGTTAAATCTTCTATCATGGTTAAGTGAGAGTCTTTTATTTTTGTTTGGGAACATTTCCAGCATGATTGGAAAGTGTTCGCTACCTTGAGCAGTGTCGTCTATTTTGAAAAAGCAGTATTGGGTAAGGGCGGGAGAGCAGAAAGCTAGATCGATGTGGGTAAATGTGTTGTGAGTGGAGAAATGTGTTGGTCTTCCGTTGTTCAGTATTGAGTAGTTGTTGTCGTGTATATATTTGGCAAGGAGTTTACCCCTGCAGTTGTTTTTTGGGGAACCCCAACAGATGTTCTAGCTGTTGAAGTCCCCCGTTATTAGTGTGGGGGTGTGCATTTTTATACTATGTTACCGAAGGGAAAATAGTATATTGGGTTTGCGAAATGTCCGTCTGGCCGTCTGTCCGTATGAACGCAATTTTTTTGCCTTTATCTTTAAGCTAGAACAACCAAACTTGGTACATCTGTTGGTGTATACCCTCAATTTATGAAGTGTCAAGATCGACATTGCATTTCGTAGTTTATTGATGTTGGGAATACAGAGGAGTGGGAAAAGTGGGTTTCTTGGATGAATATATACCTTTTGGCTTGTGTAGTTTTATTAGGATAAGAAGTTCATTATAATTGTTTAGGTAGCCATTCATGTTCTATTGCAGTATATTAGGAACCATGTTAGCTCTTTTTACTCCTTGTACCCATAAAATGGGTAAAAAGGGGGTACTAAATCTGTGTAAATGTAACAGGCAGAAGGAGACATCTCCGACACTATAAAGCATATATATTATTGATCAGTATCAAAAGAGATTTCGATTTGGCCCTGTCCGTCTGTCCGTATGAACGCGTCGATCCCAGCAATTACAAGAGCTAGAGACACCAAATTTGGAATGTAGGTTCCTGTATACCATACGCAGATCAAGTTTGTTTCATATTTCAGATATCTGCCCCCGTTTTCCCGTAATTTGATAAAAACGTTTTGTACCAACAATTTTAAAGATAGAGCTTTGGGATTTGGCATGTATAATACTTTGGCCACTCTTAATCTACTGTTCAAATTGTAAGTCAATCGGATAATAAACACGGAAGAAGATTCAGTGTTGCAGCGCGGGGGGTGAAGAAGAAGCACAGCTACCACTTAAAATGCCTCGCTTGCGCTGTCACTTTTGCCGCCTGTGTATGTGCGTCTTTGTGTATGTGCATGGAGATGTGATTGGAAGTTTTAGACCTGGGTACAGGGAGTTTCGTAGTCGGGTATACGGGACTAGAGCATTCTTACTTGTTAAATTTGTTTCTATTCTATTTTTATTTATTTATTTTTTTGTTTTTAGATTATTATTTGTTTACTTAATTTATGTATTTGTTTGTTTGTTAGTTATATATTTATTTATATGGATTCGCTGTCGCTGTTGTGTTTGCTTTTGTTTGAGGGTTTGTTTTTTGGTTTGCTAGCCTTAAGACTTGCAGATAGGGTGCTAAGTTTATCTTTGAGAAAGATTCTTATTTTGAAGTCATCTGTAGCTTGTGTTGCATATATTTTAGGCTTACTATTTGGTGTGTTATCAATTTCCATGCTTACATGCTCCGTTTGGAGCGGTTGGTGGTGTTGTAATATGGATGGTGCTGTATGTGTGTTAGTTGGTTTGATTCCGTGGGATGTAGATGCGGGTGAGAGGCTTTGTTGATGTTGCAGTGTGTTGCTAGGTGTTGTTACTTGCTGGATGATGCGTGGTGTATGTGTGTTTGTCGATTTTAAGTTGGTTGAGGCTTGAGGTGCAGGGCTTGCAAGTGTTTTTGCGTAGCTGCTTCTTGTTTGATGGCCGTGGCGTGTGTGGTATATGTTGAGTGCAGTTTTGTGATCCACTTTTTCGGTGGTTTTTATTGCGGTTAGTTCCTGTTGTTTTTGGAACGTGGGGCGTTTGCGGTGAAGGGGGCTGTGATGGTGGTGGATGTCTGGGTTGTTAGAGCAGTTTAGGCAGCTTTTAGTGCCTTTGCAGACCTCCCTTCGATTGTGTGTTTGGTGTCTGAGCAATTATTACATGTTTCTGCGCTTTTGCATACCGGTGTTGGGTGTCCAAAGCGAAGACATCTTTTGCATCGTAGTGGGAGTGGGATATATGGGCGTACGCGGACAGTTTCATAACCAATTCTCAGTGATACTGGTAGTTTTAATGTTCCGAACGTTATTATGATCACTCCAGTTTCTCCAAGGCTCGTGTTTATACCGTCAGCGTTTGCGTTGTTAGAAGTTTCTTGATGTTGTTTTTTCATGATTTTCCTAATTTCAGTTACGTTTTGTGTTTTTAGTTCTTCGAGTATTATCGTTTCGCTTATGTTTCGTAGCTCGTTGCAGTATATTACTCCTTTTGTGAAATTTAGTTATTTGTGCTCAGTGGCTGTTATGTCGATATCTGTCATTTCAGTTAGCTTTTGTAGTTTCAATGCTGTAACTTGATTTTAGTTTTAATCAAAAGACAGCCGTCTCTGGTTTTTTTACACGAGTCAACCTCCCCATTACAGGCAAAGTCAATGGTTTTTATACTATGTTCCCGAAGGGAAAATAGGCTATGAAAATGTCTTTGAAGCTGATCTAACTAAACCAATAATCCCACTCACTCATTTGTCCTTGACTTCCGTTCCCCGCCCGTTTGGACGCGGAGTAGATTTTCCAAACTCATTTGGCATTTGAAGCCAATTCCAAAATAATACTAAAAACCCAGACTAAAGCCTTCTAACTATTTTCCGCCCGTTGTACCGAGGTTTTTGTATTTATATTTGGAAATTAGTATTGCCATTCGCGTGAAAAACGAAAATGCTGAATTCCAGACTTCAATCCTTTTCCGACCGTGGCAGTGCATTTTTCAAATCTGGTAGAACATGTGACGAATTATTTAATGTGATGTGCTTTTAAAATTAGTGTCAAAATAATTGGATGATAAACAGAAAAGTTTGAGAATGAGTTTGAAGTCAATCGGACGAAAATCAAAAAAGTTTCATGCAACAGTTTTCCGCGAATTTTCCGACTTTGACGGTAGATTTTCCAAAATCTTTGACAACCGCACCTATTAAGTTTTCCTATAGAGCCTTGAAAATGAGTTTGAGGCCAATCGCATGAAAATTAAAAATGTTGAATTCCAAAGTTTTTCACCGATTTTCCGACCATGGGGCTGAATTTCCACGGTGATACACGTGTGTGTAGAGCTTTAAAAATGAGCTTAAAGTCATTCGGACAATAATTTGATTTTGACAACACCAAAATATTAGACATTAAGAGAAGAGAACGAACGAGACTAACGCTAGAGAGCCTACGAATACAACAACAAGGAGAGAACACTGTAAAACACAAAGAAGACATTGAAAAGACAATCTTTATTTACGCGCAAAGACAACACAAAGACGATGGAAAAATATAAACAAATGTGCAAGTTGCGTAAAAAACGTCGAAACGCGTAGGAGGACAATTTTAATAAAGAATATGATATTGTTTTTATTAAAATGAACTACAACGGCCGTAATAACCCGCTATAGGAAACACAAATATTGACACACAAAGGGCCCAAACACATAGCACATAATTTTCTTTGTGTTTTAAACCGTTTTATTTTATTCTAGTAATGTCTGTGTGTATCATTGGCCATGTTTACCAGCATAACGAGTCCATGATCAATAATTGGATGTTATCGAAAAGTCTGATACTTTCTTGTGAACGCTATTATACACTTTGCTTATAAATGGCGCATGAAAGTGTTACTTTGTTGTTTACGTTCCAAAACTGATAAGCATAAATGTAAGCATGTAAGCCAGTTGTAAGTAATTAATATAAAATATTCAAATTGTTGTTAATTTGTTCGTTATGATGTATTGCAGATTATAACAAAAGGTGGACTTCGCAAGCCACAAAGTTTTTGCTGCAATTATATTCAGAAAAAAAAGAGTATTTTCGCAAAGAAGCTCTGCGGCAATACACGTGCTTATTGGCGAGCTCATGTTTGAATTTACTTGTTTTAATATTATTTTCCCTTGATTACATAGAAAATACCGATAATTCTAAGACGCATTTCGATAAAAACACACATTGTATCACAACCACTTAAATCACTCACTATACACATATAGAAAGCTCATTTAGAAGCGCTGTCTCAGAACGAAAATTTTCAATTCGACAGGTCGCAGATGCTAAGCGATCGCCGAGTCGAGAGCATCAATACGTATGTACATATTTGCTGATCTGCGTTTGCATGCATGCATACATAAATACATCTATATATATAAAAGAGTTCGTGCTGACTGACTGATTGACAATCATCGCACAGCCCAACCCGTAAGAGCTAGGATGCTGAAATTTTCACAGTAGGTTCCATCTATGATGAAAGTGCACACTAAGACGGGATTTTGGAAAATTGGAGAACTGTTGTATGTAATTTTTTTGTTAACCATCCAATCGGCTTCAAACTCATTATATTATACGTCCAGTTGCAATCATTTTTGTGTATCATTTGAATAATAACCTGCTTTTGTTGTTGTCCAGTTCTGTGTCCAAATATGCAATTTTGTTGTTATTTTGTTTTTCGATCGTTATTTAGCGTGTCCAAAATAATTTTTGCATCCTTTTCTTTTATAATGCATAATATGTCGTCCACATATTTTGATATATGTTTTATAAGTATATTCTTCTTTTTAAGTGCGTTTGTGGCATTGTCAAGAATTTCGTCCATTACTATATTCGCTATTTTTGGTGATATTGGGTTGCCCATGGGCATGCCAAATATTTGGTTATATAAGACGTCATTGTATGATAAATAATTATTGTCAACTGTATTGCATTGTCAATGTTGTATCTTTCCGAAGATATATTTTTAAGTAATTCCCCTATATGTTTTGCCAGTTTGTAGCATGGAACATTTGTGGAGGTCGCTATCGGTCTAAGTGGGTTGTCATCCTTGTGTATCTTTGGTAGAAACATTTGGGCGAAACAACATTTGCCGGGTTAGCTAGCAACTATGTACATACAGTTGTTTTGAGTCAGACCTGGGAACAGCAAAAGCTAAACTTATTTTTTAAACTTAAAGTTTTGCTTGCTATTACCGACATATATATTTACCATCAATAGACTCATACAAACATAATTCGATTACATTTACAATCAATTTATTTTATTTTAATACAATTTTAATACAATGATCATTAGATCAGTTAGTTTGGCGTTTACCTAAGCGTTCATACATTTTTCTTACTGGTAAAGAGCTGATTAAACATTCTAGTTTTCTCAATGTCTACTTAACCGACTGGCAGTTAAATGTACACATTGATCAACACTGCGGAAGAGTGTCCACATTGAAAAATGATGGCAACATCGCTTGGACACCATGTATCCTTAAATAGGATAATAAACTTGACCATAAACGCAACCGTGTGACCATTTCAAAAGAGTTTTAACGATGTTCAGCCGCAATACGACTTTGTTATTGCACCGTTTCGTAATGGAGGTAGAAACATGAATCCATGACACTACATCCGAGACCAAAGAACAATCAAGTCAGCGGGTTTATCCGGTTGAACGTGTAACAAAGAAGGCCAAGATGGGTCTGTCGTCCAACAAGAGGATAGCCAGATTTTTTAAATGCACTCGGTCTCACTACCATCGATTTTGTTGAGAAGAGTACGACGACTACCGGCGAATATTGGTGAGAGCTTTTGAACAGATGCGATATTAATTTGAAATAAAAACAAGCGCATTTGGCGAAAAACAAGTGGTGTCGCATCAAGACAAAGCACAGGAACACACGTACATATATAGTCACCCTGGCAATATTCCAGAAATCAGGCGCTGAATGAACAAGCATATTCTCCAAATTAGATTAAAGGTCCTTGGTATATTATTACGTAATCTATCTAAAAGCCGTCTTTTCCATTGTCGTATCTATGACTGCAAGCTTGTACTATGTTGGTAGATGAAAATCATAACATTTCTACCCGACGTAAATTTTTCTTTCTCCTGATATACATTTTTATACCCTAGCAGAGGGTATTATAATTTTGTCTCGAAATGTGTAATGGACTGAAGACGTTTCCGACCCAACAAAGTATATATATTCTGAATCAGCATGACTAGCCGAGTCGATATAGCGATGTCCGTCTGTCCGTCCGTCCGTCAGTCCGTCCGTCTGTTTTTATGCGAACTAGTCTCTCAGTTTTAAAGCTATCGTAATGAAACTTGGCACAGACCCTTCTTTTTGCTGCAGGCAGTACATATGTCGCAACCGGCCAGATCGGACCACTATGACATATAGCTGTCATATGCATGATCGGTCGACAACTATGTTTTTGTATGATAAACTTTTTTAATCAAAAATTTATACAATCTGACGAAATTTGGTCAAAATCGGACCACTATATCACCATATCAAACTTTTTGTTTGTACAAATATTTAATCCAACCAAAGTGAGAGTTGTATTATACTTCAAATAGTTTCCTATAATTCTATCAAAACCGGACCACATAGTTCCCATATGAGCAATCAGACAAAAATTAACTTTTGTATAGAAATTAATTCCTGCTAGGGTTTATAGCTTCGGCACTCCGTTAGCACTCCTTTTCCCGTTAGTTGCAGAATGATACGGTGAAAAACTCCATTATTTTATTTATGAAAATTACTAAATTCAATTAATTCCAATTGTCCATGGTCGTTAACAAATATATTTTGAATGCTACAACTCGAAAAAAATTCTCTACACTTTACTATTGTCGTTTCTGTTGTCATATTTTAAACTAAGCATACATCCAGCCACTTTAAATAAGAATTTACTAGAAACCTGTAGGGCATGGTCGCTATAGAAATTCGGTTATAAAAGGAGCGCCTATTTATTGTCCCTACTTCTCTAAATTGCAACCATTGGATCGTAGACTATGAAAATCTGGATGACCCCTTGCAACAAATTCAGTCGGATAACGTAATGGTGACTGGAGATCTAATCGCCTGAATTGGCAACAGCCAAATACAAACCGCTAACAGTAACGTGGCATCGATTTACTCACACCGTGTCGGGGCAGCAAAAGATACGAGAAACCTATGTGAAACTTACAACCTAACAGACCTAAACGGAAATACCATAAGCGACAGTGATGGTAGTCTTACTTACGTAAGATCGCAGGCCACATCGACCATTGACTACTGCCTGATAAACGGACGCTGGCATAATTATGTTGTAGATATGTAAATTGCAGATGAGTCTCATTTAGACCATTTGCCACTTGTCATCAGCATATGTTTTCAAGAGACCAAGATAGAAGGGAGCAAACCACTGCCAAAGTTAAGATGGGTAAATTCGCTTGCCGCTGAGTTTGCAATGCAGCTCGATCTGAATCTTAGTAACACGCGCCCACAGAGGATAGATTTAGAAAATCTAACCCAATACAATTTAAAGGCATCTGACTGCATGTCGAGGCCCGCCAAGACCACGTATATACAGCCATGAATTGACAATGACTGTCTCGCAGCTAGAAGACAAACCATGCAATTGCTAAAAAACGTTCGAAGAGATGCCACAGAAGCGAACAAGGGCAACTACCATGCTGCAAAAGTTTCATAAAAGAATCTCTGCAGACTCAAGGAACAGGAGTATTTTAAAAGCCTGGAATTAAAAGTAAACGAGGTACGCGATACAAAATCCTTTTGGACTCTTGTGAGATGCTTAAATGGATCCAAGAACAGTAACCGACTCCAAATTAATCCCGAAATATTGTCGAACCACTTCAAAAGTCTCCTTTTTATTGAAAACCCACCCACAAAGCATAGCTTTGCGCTGCCCTACCAACTAGTCCTTGAATTAGACATGCCGATTTCAACTTCTGCGCTAAAAGCGGCGATACTTCGCTCCAAAAACCAAAAAGCCGAAGGCGTGGATAGAATCCCGGCAGAATATTATAAAAACGCTACTCCAGGCTTCGTGGAACTTCTCACTACGGCGTTCAATACTATTTCTGAGACTGGTGAAGCATCGGATAGCTTTCGGAATGCGTTACTCTATCCAATATTCAAAAAGGGAGATGTGCGGGATGTAGCAAATTACAGAGGTATTTCCATCCTAAATGTGAACCATGACTTACCAGGCAGGGTGCCAAGCCCACAGAGAACACTGGCAGAGCGAGTTCGTCAATTTAGGAAAACCGATTTTTCTAAACTCGCTCTGCTCCTATCCCAGACTGACTGGTCCCAGCTGTACATGTGTAGAGATATGGAATGTGCAATCGAATATTTTTATTTTACTTTAAATTCATTAATTGATTCCTGTGTCCCATTTTGTAACCCTCGTAGGTCTAACAAAACCTGTGTGGTTTACACGGGACTTAATTAACTTAAAAAATATTTTATTTATTTATTTATATAATTGTAAAAGAGAATTAATTCTAAATTACAATGCGTAAAGCCATTATATTCAACATTTTGGTTAATTTGATAAAATTTGATATATTTGAGTGGTTGACCTCTGAGATTAGGATGTTAGGAGTGGGAGAGTTAAGGGAGCTACTGAGATTGATAAATTGTCAGGTTGTCCCTATTGCAGTATGGGCAAATAGGTGGAGGTGTTTTATTTAACATATATTCGTGTGTAAGTTTTGTATGACCTAGTCGGAATCGTGTGTTTATAATTGCATGTTATCTCTTTATTTTAATTGGGATGTTGATTGGTTCTCTTGCTGGGTTGATGGTTTTGTAGAAGTGTGTATAGTCGTTCCAGGTTGTTTTTAGCTCTTTTTTGGTGTTTAAGTTGACCAATTTATTTTTGTCTTTTTTTATTTTTGGTGTTATGCAGGTGTAATGGAGAGATTATAGCACTTTTTGCTGCTATGTCCGCTTATACGTTTCCTTTTATATCCACATGTCCAGGGGTCCAGAGTAGCTTTATCTTTTTTTGGTTTGAGCTGATTTTTTCTCGAAGTTTCGTTATTGTGGATTCACTTTTGTTAGGATTGCTAACAGCCAGAAGGGTGGAGAGTGAGTCCGTGCAGATGATGAATTTTGTTTTCTTTGTGATAGCCGCGATCTCTACTGCACTGAGAACCGCTTCTGCTTCTGCTGTAAAGATTGACGTATGCCCAGGTGTAACTACAGATTTTAAAATTCTGTTGTCTTCGGTGACTACACTGAAGGCTGTCGTGTTGTTTAGTTTGGATGCGTCAGTGAAGAGGAAAGTCCATAGGTTGTAATCGTCTCAGATTTTGTTGTATGCTTCGTTGTGTGTTGTGTCCTTTTTATGTTGTGCTATGTCTAACAAAATAGAGTGGCTGTTTTTTGCTCACAGCACTATGGCCAAAAAGTTGATTTTTTTGGCATTAATACAAAAATTTTGTTGTTCAGAATTCGAATTCTGTTTTGTTTTTTTGTAATCTTAATACTCAAGATAAGATCAAGCAATTTTCTTTACATTTTTGCGGACTACCCTTAATCTTTAACAGCTGATCAAAGTCAGATGATTCAGAGTTTCTTTGCTCAGTTCAGAATGAACATTTATGCGTAATCTGTTGACATATGCACAAATATGGAAAAAGTTAGTCAAGGTATATAAAAATATATTGTTCATAGACATTATTCAGTAGGTTTGTTTTTTTGTCCAATTGTCCAATGTGTTGTCGATGTGTATTTTTAGATAAAAGTTAACAATTATATTTGTGTTCTGTGGAATATTACTTTTGAGTCTTCAAAGATCGGGGCGATCTGTAAGTTGACATGTCTTCACTAAATTGTATTGAATCAGGTGTAATTTATAACTTTTGCCCGTTTTTGCCCCTTTTCGTGGAAAAACACATGTTGCAGTTGGATACGAATTTCGCCGTTAGCGTTGCTTGAAGTTTGGCCCAGCAACGCCGTAAAATCATTTATGTATATTTGAAAATATGAAGTGTAGTTTAAGCGAGTATTTTAGTTTTGATAAAAGTCGAGCAATTTGGTTTTTCATTTCCAATTTTGTCTAGTCTCTGCCTACATGAATGACAAAAATTAAATAAAACAAGTAAGAATGCTCTAGATGACTACATTACCAACTGCAACTACTACCCGACTACAACACTGCCTGTACCCAGGACTAAAACTTTCAAACACATCTTCGTACACTTACAAAATCACACACACATACACAAATACACACACATGCGGCAGTTCGCTGCAGAGCACGTAACGCATTTTAAGTGGCGGCTGCGCTGCTGCTCCCCCGCGCAGCAGTACTGAATTTTCTTTCGTCAATAACTTCCGTGTTTATTATCTGATCGGCTTAAAATTTGGACAGAAAAATAAAAGTTACCAAAGTAATATACATGCCAAATCCCAAGGATATATCTTAAAAATTGTTGCTGTAAATGGTTTTATGCCAATTGCAGAGGAGCGGGGGGAAATATCTGAGATCCAAAATATACTTAGCCTGCGCTTGCTAAAGACGAATCTACATTCAAAATTTGGGGTTTCTAGCTCTAATAGTTATGAGATATTGGATTTGTTTCCATAGTTGTATGGGTATGTATGATTTCCAGACTTGATGGCTTCTTGATGCGTCTTTTTTTTTTTTAAAGTTTGAGAAGTGTATCATGTAGTGAAGATCCATTTGTGTTTGTGATGTTTTTAATGTTTCTGCTAATGTTCCATTGAAATCTAGTGTTTAGGTCAAGGAGTCCACTTTCTGCGAGCATGTTGTTAATTGGAGTAGTGCGGAAGGCGTGGATAACTTTTTTAGATTGGTTTTTAGTGGTTTTCCCGTAAATGGAGAGGCCATAATCAATCTTAGCGAGGATAATGGACTTTGATATGTTTATGAGGGATGAGGTGTTACTCTTTAGCTTGTAATTGCTTAAACATTTAATTATATTTAGTCTAGTAGTTAATGTATTTGTTAAAGTTTTGACGTTCCAAGTATACTACTTATTGTCGAATGTAAATCCTAGTATTTTAAGGTGATTTTTATGTGGTATATTTAGATTATTAAGTTTAATTTCTATGTTAGAGCATCTTTGTTTTTTGCATATATGTAAGTGTGTAGATTTTTCGGCTGATATTATAGTTCCGGTGACATCGCACCATTGGAAAATTTTGGAGAATAGGTAGTTTTAATTGGGTGTTGAATCCGGGGTTTGGTTTGAAAAGGAGGCAGAGATCATCCGCGTACATTATGTGTGTGAAATATTTATTTTCGTTAATTAAATTATTCAATTTATTAAAGGCTATAAGAAAAAGAGTAACAGACAGTGGGGATCCTTGTGGTATGCCATTTCTTAGGTCCATTTCATTTGAGAGAGTATTATTAACTCTGACTCGAATTCCTCTGTTGTTGAGATAGCTGCGTACAAAGTTAACGATTTTTGGGCCAAGTTTCCATTCGTATAGTTGTTATAAAATGCAGTGGGGGCACCTACTCTGTCAAATGCTTTTTCCATATCGATTGAAAGAACTGAAATGTGATTTCTTGTGGCCAGATTGTTGCAGATGAAATTGTCAATTATAAGTAGTGGGTCGATTGTGGATCTGTTTTGTTTATATGCGTATTGGTTAGAAGTCTGAAGGTTTTCTTGGTTGAGTATCCACATAATACGTTTTGGAATGATTTTCTCTAGAATTTTAAAAAAGCACGGTAGCAGGGATATTGGTCGATAGCCGTTTAGTAGATGTTTTGGTTTATTGGGTTTGTTAATAGGTATTATTGTTGCAATTTTCCATTGCTGGGGAATGATGCTGGTGTCTAATATTCTATTATAGAGCTCTAGAAGTATGTTAGTTGCGGATGGTGTACATTTTTTTTATTATTTGATAGTTAATGTTGTCATGACCAGGAGTGGATCCTTTTTGGGTATTGAGGCAAGATTGGAGTTCTATAGGTGTTATGGGCTTTTCGATGATTTTAGCTCTGTTTTTGGGAGTGTATGTGATTGTTCTATGTGTTTTTGTTTATTTTATTTAAACTGATTTGAGAAGTTTGTGTCTTGTGTGTAGTCGAACCATGTTTTACAGAATGTGTTGGCTATTGTTGTTGAGTCAGTGGTGTTGCCTGTCTCTGTTTTGATTACGTGTATGTGCGTGTTTTTCCTGTAAATTTGTGTAAATTTGGCAAAGGAGGTTCTTTGTGTTGCTTTTGCTACATATTTGAACTTTGCGTTCGCTTTTTTATAATTAAGCATATTTTCTGTGTTTATGTGTTTTCTTAGCGTGTTTAGACATCTAACCTTTTCCCTTTTCAATTCATCTAGTTCTGGGGTCCACCATTAAACGTAATTTCTGTAATTCTATTGAGATTTGAGGTGGGTATTGTGTTGTTACTATTTTAAGCAGTTTGGCTGCTGACTGATTTGTGTTGTTTGTTATAGTCAGTCGTTGTGCTTGTTGGTTTAAATTTTCCTGAAAAAATTTCCAGTTTGCTGAGTGGAGTTTGTATCTGTGTGTTTTGTGTTCTGTGTGCGTGTGTGTGGTGGGGAATAGTTGAATGCGTATAGGGTAGTGGTCGCTGCCATATAGATCTTCGTATGTAGACCAGGAGGCGTTTAGATTTGGAGGTGGAGAGGAGAAGGCTAAGTCTACATGTGTAAAGGTGTTATGAGTAGAGTAATGAGTGTGATCACAATTATTTAAAACTAAAAGGTTGCTGTTTTGTATAAAACGAGCAACAGTGTTTCCTCTTTGGTTATTTAAGGTTGATCCCCAGAGTGAATGCCAGGCATTGAAATCTCCTACTAACATTACTGGCATATTGTAATTGTTTATCAGATCGTGAAGGTCCTGCTCTATGAATTTGTCAGTGGGTGAGAGGTATACATTAATTAATATGAACGGGACTTTAGTTTGAATTTCTGCGGCTATGGGTAAAATGTTTGAATGGCAATTTACTATCTTATGTTCTATGGTTTTGGATATTATAAGGGCTACTTCTCTGTTTGCTTTGGGGTCCAGTATATCTATGTCGTTTTTATGATATGTAGGGCTATAATATGTGGCTTGTAGTTTTTTTGTAAGAGAGAGAGAGATTATGGTATTTGTCTTTATAGCCATTTATATTCCATTGTAACGTTTTGAGCGTCATAATGTTAGAAAATAGGGTGTATTAGTTTCTTTTTGTTTACTTTTAAATTTCCATAATCTTCCTCCTTCTCTCTCGCACCTACTCCCGGTCCAACGGTATGCACTTCAATGCATTGAATCATTATAGGCCACGGGGAGCGAGAGGGGGAGCAAGTAGAGCTTAATAGAGGTTTGTGTTTATCACAACTCAATGTCTTCTCTGATACTGTCTGTATCAGAGAGCGTTGAGTTATTTTGATTGTTTGAGTTGTCTATTTTTATCAGGTTTGATGTCTGTGTCTGATTCTGAGTCAGTTGTTGTTATCATGTCTTCGGGTGTTGAGTGTTTTGTTGTCTTGGGTGTATGCTTTGTCGTTTTATTTGCATTATTTTCTAGCGTTGATTTTGTGTATTCTACGTTTGGGTTCTCTGATGTGTCTTTGGTTTTTATTTTGTCATTAGAGTTGTTTTTTTTTTTGAGGTGGATGGTGAGACCTTAAGTGGTACTTGTGTAGCGGTTTTTTCTGAGTATGTTTGTTTAGTAGTTGTTGTTGTTTGTGAGTGCTGTTTGTAATATTTAGTTTTGGCGAACATTGTGCATTTTTCAATTGCTTTTATTTTTTTATGTCTTGTGCTTTTTACTCCCTGTACCCATAAAATGGGTAAAAAGGGGGTATTGGATTTGTGCAAAAGTATGTAACAGGCAGAAGGAGACATCTCCGACCCTATAAAGTATATATATTCTTGATCAGTATCAAAAGAGATTTCGATTTGGCCACGTCCGTCTGTCTGTCCGTCTGTCCGTCTGTCCGTCCGTCCGTCTGTCCGTCTGTCTGTCCGTATGTATGAACGCAAGGATCTCAGCAACTATAAGAGCTAGAGACACCAAATTTGGAATGTAGGTTCGTGTATAGCGGGAGCAGGTCAAGTTTATTTTAGATTTGAGATATCTCCCCCCGTTCCCCCGCTATTCGATAAAAACCGTTTTACAGTTACAATTTTCAAGATATAGCTTTAAGATTTGGCATGTCCAGTACTTTAGTCCCTCTTAATCTACTGTCCAAATTTCAAGTCGATCGGATAATAAACACCTAAGTTATTCACGAAAGAAGATTCAGTGCTGCAGCAAGGGGAAGAAGAAGCACAGTCACAACTTAAAATGCCTGGCTTGCGCTGTGGCTCGTGCGTGTGCGTATCTGTGTATGTATGTGTAAGTTAACGAAGATGCGATCGGAAATTTTTGACCTGGGTACAGGGAGTTTCGTAGTCGGGTATACTCGACTATAGCATTCTTACTTGTTTATATTTTGGACAGTCTCGGTTGCTGGCAGCACGTTCTCCGTTACAGTTTATACAGTAAGTGCGAGTGCACGGGGTCGGTAGGTGGGCTGAAAAGCCGCATGGGTCACAGGTTGTGTTGCCTTGGCAGTGTTTGGCTGTATGGTCTATAATTTTTTTCCATCGCATAGGTTTCGGTATAAATTCCGTTACACGCGCTACGTGCCATGAGATCTGTATTTTTTTGTGGTAGGGTGTAGGTTACAGGTGAGCTGAACTACACCAGTTGGGGTTGATTGGCCGTCTACTTGTTTTGAATATTTATATATATCAACAACTCCTTGTGACTTAAGTTCTTGCACTATTTCTTCATTTGTGACGTTGTTGAGGTAGGGGGCATATACTGTACCTTTACAGTGATTGAGGTTTGTGTGGTATTGGGTTTTAATTTTGCAAAGTCCATAAAGCTCTTTGGCAGCAATGAATTTCTCTGCGATTGTTGTGTTTTCAACAAAATTAATAGATTTCAATCTCGCATTTGGCTAATTTTCAATATTATATATATATTTACATATTTATATTTTTGTAGAGTGAAGAATGAGTGGGTAAAAGATAGGGTGCGCTTGAAACGGGATAAGCTTTAAACTAAACTGCGAATCACTGTGATAACCTAACCGATCGTTTCGAGGCTTAGACGATGACTGATATCTTTGATTAAATTGTATTTGATCATGTCATCATGGGTACTCTGACAGACGAAATTAATAAATCTTACAAATATTTATTAATTTCGTCTGTCAGAGTACCCATGCTAAGCGCTTATAAAATGTATTAAAATGGTGTGAATCTACATTAGGGGCAATTTGCAAATATTCTTTAAATCGCTAACATAGGGAGGGTAGAGAAAAGGGACAAATTCCACCTAAGTTACCTTCATTAGATGATTGGACCGATCTGCTGTAATGGTGTTTGTCGGAACACATTAAATCCAAAGTCGAGCATATTTGATTGATCTTGTTTGCTTATTGTTTTCTTTCTTTCTGATAGCTTACTTATTATTTTATGGTAGTGGGTTGAAATGCTTATTGGGTGAGGAAGAACCCCGACATTAAGACGAGCTAGACCCGAGCATAGCAAGAAGTACGCGCAACCAAGCCCAATGCACTGTGTCCTGAACACAGACACCTAGCTGGCCACTACACAATAAAATTGGCGCACAAGCGTGTGGCTAAATTGTGAGTTTAGTTCCCATGAACGCTCTGGACAATCATCCAAATCGCATAATTTTGTTTACAACTTACCAACAAGGAATTTTGAAAAGCGTAGCTTGAGGTCTAAGAATTGTTCTTTGGATTTTGTGACTGCAATTCAAGTGTTTGGATTGGTCGACCAAAATAGACTTCTGATTTGCTGGCGGCGTTATATCTTTCGGATACCTTGTTAATAAGATAACGTTGGGCTATTCATTTTGTGAAGTGTATGGTTTTACAATTTCTTGAAGGTTTTCGAGAGTTGTCCTGCAAGTCATAAAGCGTCTAAAATTCCGAATCGGCAATAGTTTACATTAATGAAAAAAGTCTACAGCAAGGAAGAAGAATTAACGAATTAAATATTTTACAAGTGCTTTAGTATGTGAGAAAAGATTCACGGTTCATAATTTTGAAATATTTATTCAATTTAAAAAATCATTTTGTTTAATAATTCGTTCTTTGATTAAGCGTAAAGCGCTTCGATAATTTTAATAGGAAAATTGCGGTGCGAAGAAGCACTAAAAATATCTCTGCTGTTCTAGAACAGACTGATCCTTTTTGTGGAATTTGCAACGAAGTGATGAACTCTTCGCAACTATAAGCGAACACACCTTGCAAACATAGATTTCACAAAACGTGTCTAATTGAGTTTTTACAAACGACCCTTTCTTGTCCAACTTGTGAAACTGATTGCACGGCACTGTCGTTGAGTTTTTCCAACAACACGTTAGCAGCAGAACTTAACTCAGCGGCATCTTTAGCAAGCGCTAAAGAAGGGGAGATAAGTGCAAGGCAAGCAGGTGGTAGAGCACCTAGGCATAGGAGAGCTACTCCCAGAAGAGGTATGACATCTCGATCCAGAAATAGAGGAAATTTTGATCAATACGTGAGTGATCCGGCAAATCAGAGTAGCCTTTCGCTCACCTCTCAAGTTGAAATAGCTAATTATATTCAGTCAATAATGACTGTCCAGCAAACTCAGATAATGGATCATATCTCATCGTTCTTGAGCAACAGCATTGAAACAGCTATTAGGAACCAGCTCGCATCTCTTCAATCTTTTCCATCTAGTAAGTAATGCTACTTCAATTTCAAATACTCCGCTACTTCATCAAAAAAGTTTTCCGTCTTCCTTTGTACATACCGGACTACGCAATCCACCTGGAAACTGGTTTATCCTTTAAATACCCCGTCACACTTAGCCTACATCTACAATACATAATCAAAGTTATGCAAATGCCAAGGGATGGTCTCCCTAAAATCATTGTGGAACACCTACAACATGAAAAATCGCAGTTCTTTGCCAAGTGGGAATCTTTGGTAGCTTAGTTTAATGTCAACATTGCATTTTTGGAGCCCAGCACGTGGAGCCAGAATCACACATTATTACTGCAGAAGCTGGATGCAAGTGTTATCGGAAATTTTGAGGCGCAGGCACGAAGCAGCAATAGCAGGATAGTATACAGGCAGCTAAATTATGAGCTTCGGGAATAAAACTACTTCAACGATGAATATAACACGCAAAAAATATCAGTCATATGTAAGGCAAGAACTGAAGTTCTAAGCCTTAATTTCCTGCCCCACAGGACAGGTTCAAGCATTTGCTCGCTTTGCAACACCCAGGAACGGGAAGACATATTTCATCTTATGGGGCGATGCCCAATACTCCGGGAGCAACACTGGAACATCGCTTGTTTGGATGCACAGGAGTGTGCTGACCGGCTAGATGGTCTTCTTAGCTGGCGATCACTGGCTGACTTTCGTATGGAGTGCCACCAATGCCAACGCCAAATTTTAAATGAATATAGATAGTTCAGCTTTTTTCTTCTTTTTTTCCTCTTAATCAGATTTTGCCCCGTAAGCTAATAGCATTAGGCTAACGGCATTTGCCAAACCTTAAATATTTTATTTTATTTTTACTTTTATTCCATTTATTCTTTACATTAAATGTACACACCCAGTATTGCTAAGCTAAAAATAAATAAACTTCTACTACTACTAGGATAACTTGTAAGAACGAGAACTAGTAAGTCGAGTATACTCGACTACGAAACATCCTGTACCCAGGTCTAAGATTTCCAAACACATCTCCGCTACCCCGCAAATTTTAAAGATAGGGCATTCTTAACCTACCGTAAAAATGTCGAAAATTTGTAGTAAAAATTTGTCGATCGGATTCGAGCGCCCTCATTCACACTCTCTATGGATTCACAGAAGTCTCTGTAGTTATTCGGTTTAGCCTTCCTTAACTCCTTGTTATAGGAGGTAAGACTGAATGTAAAGATCCCAGGTTTCATCCAGCCACGTCACTAGTTAGCTCGAGCGATAAGTTTCCCTTATAAAGTTCCCTGTTCGTTTTCCTAGGATTACGAGTAGCTACGCTATTATTCATATTCGCCCTAAGGTTGAATAGGATTGTCCTGTGGTCCGACATGGACTCTTCTGGTGATACATGCCAGTCCTTTATGTGTGGTTTGAGGGACCGGCTTATCAGGGTGATGTCCAAGACTTCTTCCCTGACCCTAGTTACGAAGGTCGGTGATGATCCGACATTTTCTATCTCTAAGTTAAATTTAAGTATAAAATCGAGCAGGCACTCACCTCTGTGCTCTTTCACCTCTGGGTGGGCAGGGCTCATCTCCTGCGAAGTACGCCGACTCTACACCGTGGTGGTGGCAGCTCCTATCGCCTGGATTGCGATTGGGACGCAGTCCCGGGTCAGGAATTCTGCAAGGATAGTGAAATTAGTGCCTTTCGTTACCATAATGCAGGTTCTTGGAGATGCGCTCCTATGGTTATATACTACCTTTGAGTCCCTTCTGTAGAGGCCTCTTATGCCATGGTTAAACCACGGCTCCAGTATTAGGGCTAGCCCAAGGTGTTGTTTGGTAAACATCCTAGCTAGTACGGCAGAGGCCGCCTTCGCTCGGTGGATGTTAATCTGGGCCAGCCGGTGCTTATGACTGGAGTCGTCATCAGCGGACAGTGGGCTCCACAATTCCTGTCGAGTCGGGCTGAGATATGCCACCCTCTCCTCAGTTCGTCAAAGTGGTGTCGGATTTGTCCCCTTTTACCTGACCGCGAAGTTCCTGGTCCAACTCTTGAGATGATATTGGAGCGCCGTCCTCCAACTCCACCTCCAGTTCCATGGCCTCTACTGCACCGGGCTCGAGTGTTGCCTCTGCCAAGTCTTCGTCCTCTGCCAGGTCTGCCGCGCCGGCTATTGCGGCACGGAGTGTAAGGGCCGCTGTATCATAAGCTGCTGTATATTGTTCTTGTCTGTGGGTGGTGGGGGGTATCGGGTCCTTGACTTCCCCCTCCACGTTTCTCCTCGGCATTTTTAGGCCACCCGTGAGCGGAAGCGGAAGTAGAGGTGATGCCCCCTTTCTACGATGATGTACCGCGATATCTCGTCAATCCCTATGACGAAGAGAGCTCCGACACCCTCGTTTCTCCGGGATCTTCTTGGTTCCTCAGCAAACCCAACATGGCATCGGTTGACCGATCCGCGCTTCTCGGGCAGAAGACCGTTATGTTGCGTGGTGAGGGTATAACATCACCCGTTCTTGCGTCGAGGGACACGCCCTTCCATGAGTGTAGCCTCGGCGCTGCGCTCATCAGCCAATCGGCTGACCCTTCATCGGTGCAGTCGATGACCAGGTGTACTACTGGGAAGTGGATACCCGTGTAGAAGAGCGCAAGAATAGCCTCCTCTAGCGCGTATAATTCCGTGTGGCTGAAGGTTACCTGGGGATAGTCCAAGGGCAACACAGCCACCTGCACCTTCTTCGCGATCATCGCGTACGACGCGCGAGGGTGGGTAAGCGCTGTGGATGTGCTGTGGCGTTCCACAGCTTCCTGTGCAGCATATTTAAAGCATGCGTTTTGGCAAATTCCTTAAGCGGAGGAATCCAGACAATGCACTAATTTTACCATTCCAAACCAACCGTACATTATATTATTACAATGTTATGCCCTTTGGACTCACCAATGCCCCCCACACATCTTCTATACTGAATGTTTTTCTATTTGGACGATATCCTCGTGTTATCTGTTTATACCGTCGTAAAGCTAACATTACTATTAACGTTGGTACGCCTAAGTTTTGCTGGAAGGAAATTAAATGCCTCGTATTTATCCTACGCGATGGACAGATCAAAAGTGATCCATACAAAATCCAAGCTATAAACGAGTTTCCTGTTCCCAAAACAGTGAGACAGTTAAGACGTTTTCTTTAATTTCTTACATGTCAGTGAAGTTAACCAAAGCTCAACGGAATTATTCGGTAACTAAATTAGAATGCTATGCTGTCATCAAGGGCATTCACAAATGTCGGGCATATATAAAAGGACAAGACTTTTTGGTAAGAACAGATCAATCCCTGCAAAGGTTAATGAGACAAAAAGACCTGTCAGGACGATGTGATATTCAACTCAGAGGCTTCGAATTCCAAATTGAGCATAGGAGAGGTTCGCTTAATGTGGTGACAGACACATTTTTAAGAAAAAATGATCCACCGATTGTAGAGTTCATGGAGACCAATCCTTGATTTATCTTCCGTACATTTCCATAGTCCAGAATATGTCGATTTAATTAAACGCATGCAGAGCAACCAAGCCAAATTGCTTGATTTAAAGGTAGTCGATGGTTTTGTATATAAACGTCTTCAGGTGACGCTAATGGGAACGACCATTGAAAAGGTGGAAAGGTACTCATTTTGGCGTCGTATGGTATTACAAGCTCGAAACTATATTAAAAACTGTTCCGCTTGTCGCCAGATCAAGAGTCCAAACATAGTATTTAAAACTCCAATGGAACAACCAATGACTACCGATCGACCCTCTCAGAAGATGGATTTGCTAGGCCCATATTCCTGATCAAGAAGCGGAAACATAGTCTATCATTGCATGAAATTTCATTTTCTCTGTTGGCGTTTCACATCGCCAAAAATTTGCGATTTTCATGAGAATTATCCCGAATCAGTGTTGACAGATAATGGTTTCCAATTCCGATCGGAATACTTTGAAGGATTTCTCACGCGTTTTTCAGTAAAGCATATTTCCACCGCCATATACTCACCGCAAGTTCACGGAACAGATCTGTGTTAGATGCATTACGAGCTTATATACGGAACGCTATGGTTACCCCTGATCGCTTCGTTCGCCAACCGGCTCGCGGAAATCAATATTAAGTATGTTAATTAGGTTTAGTCAAAAAGAAAGGGTTCCTCTTTTCCACACCACCACAGTAGAGAACTAGGCGCATTTTTTTTAAAGCTTGGTATCTCTAACCTTTTTAGCGGTGTTGCCAGAGTATATTTATTCATCCGTCATGTTCTTTTTAACATTTGTACCAAATCTCTAACATTTTGTAATAGTTGTAACTGTTGAAAGAATTGGGTGCACAGCAGTCTAACAGCGTATTATAAATAGAAAAAGAATTGGATTATACGATGGATTTTATAAATTGTCTTTATCCAATACAAAACGATGCGCTTCATTCGGAGTTTTAAAAGGGAGTGATACATACGAAGTCATGTGCAAAACGCATAGACAAAAGTGGGTTGCCAGATTGGTACTTTGTATGCATTCAAATTAATACAGGTTACATTTCAATACACCACTCTGATGCTTTTGCTGCATCGGTCAAGTTTGCGCCCCAGTCTGCATAGTCGACTCCGTATAGGTGATCGCCTGTTTGTTTGAATATTACCGCCGAGCTGGTACCGCTAAAGTACCGAAGAATGCGCATCACTGTCTTCCGGTGTTCAACAGTGTAGTTTTAGTTGAGTGGACGTTGATGTACTAATCGAGCAGTACATTCAAGTGGCCCAACGACACCAAGCATGGGCTTGTTACACGCGGACACAGGCAAACTGCAACCCAACTCCCGCCCAACCGACCGAGGGGCTTGTCGCCTAACGTGTGGTAACGACGATTGCGGACAACTAAATTCTACAAACTAAATACAATTTCTACATCAAATTGAAACTATAAACGAAAAAGTACCTACAAATTACACTGATAACATAAACAAGAAAGGACGGCTATCTTCGGAGTGCCGAAGCTATATACCCTAGCAGGAATTAATTTGTATACAAAACTTAATTTTGATTGCCTGATTGCTTCCATGGGAGTCATGTGTCCGATTTTGATAAAATTATAGGAAACTATTTGAAGTATAATAAAACTCTCATTTAATTTGGATGAAATATTTCTATAAACAAAAAGTTTGATATAGTGATATAGTGGTCTGATCATGACCAAATTTAATTAGATTGTATAAACTCTCTAGAGACTTTGTTTGAATACGTTTGGTAAGGATACCTTAATAAACAAAATAGTTTTTCATACAAAAGCATAATTGTCGACCGATCATTCCTATGACAGCTATTTGTTATAGTGGTCTGATCCAGCCGGTTCCGACATATGTACTGCCTGCAGCAAAAAGAAGTATCTGTGCCAAGTTTCATTACGATAGCTTTAAAACTGAGATACGTCTCCTTCGGTCCATTACACATTTCGAGACAACATTATAATACCTTGCTAGGGTATAAAGATATCGCATCCAAATTGATCAATTGCATTTCTAGAAAGAACTGGTTATTCGGTAGAGTAGTTCATTTCATTCTGTTTCAAGCGGTTCATCTCAATTTGATTTTTCTGTATTAGTATTAGTAACTTCATTTATTTGCAAGTTAAATAATTTTTGTTTTGTGTGTTTCTCTTGTAAAATATTTGGTTTATCTGCTTTTGTGTTTTACCGACCATAAAAATGAATTTCAAGTAAGCTTAAAGTAGTATTCCCTCCAAAATCCTCCAATGGGACTTTTTGTGTCATGTAAGTTAATCAATTTAGATTCTAAAAATGTGATATTTAGCTGCTGACTTCTGCTCAGCGTTGTTCTAGAAGCATCAAGTCTAGCGTGCCTCTTGATTGTCCAACGACGGAAATGTTGCAAACAATTTTTTAAATGCAAGTGTGGCTGCCGACATCAAAAAATAAGTGTACAACGTTATTGCAAGCTAATTTTCATTTCACAATTATTCTGTTATATTGTTACTTTGAATTTCCTAGTTTAATAGTATGGTTTGTTAAACATTTAGTTTTTCATTTATTATTATTCTAGTGCATTTTTAGTTAGTTTAGCAATTAGTTTGTGTAAGAAAATTACACCGAGCATGGTTCTACTATCACAAGAGAGGGACGATGTATTAGAAAAGTCTACTGCTAAGAAAGCAAGCGAGTTAAGATGCCGAAGTGCAAAGAGTAAAATCTGTTTTTGTACACATTCTATTCTATCCTGATGAACCTTGTATTGAGGACACCAAATACCAGACCCATATTCAAGAATAGGTCAAACAAGGGAATTATAAAGAGTTTTAGTAATGTAGGGATCGTTAAATTCTTTCGAAAAACGCTTAGTGAAACCCAGGACACCGAAGGCATACCCAAATCATTAACTGACTCAATTCGAACAAGCTGCTTATCATTAAGAATATAATTGTTTAAAAAGGGAATTCGCTTAAGAAAGACTACGTTATATTTACCACAATTAAGATTTAATAAATTTGCCCGACACCAGGTTAGAAAACTGTCAAGATCAGCTTGAAACCTATGACCAAATAGAAAATCAGTAGATGACAGACATAGTTTAACATCATCTGCATACACCAGCGAGAGTGATTTATGACAAAAGAAATGTCATCTATGAATAACGTAAATAATAAGGGGCCAAAATTACTTCGTTGTGGTAGACCAGAAGAACTTGAACAGATTTAGACGCTAAGCTTTTAAAATAAACCTTTTAATAGGCTTTTTTTTGCGAATTGATGACCTAAGTTTCGTATAAACGAAGTTATAAAACCTTTTAGGATCCCGCTGAAACTGTAACCTACAGCTAATAAGGTAATTATAATAACAATGTATATTAAGTGCAGAGAAGTTAGATCGGGAAATCAACCACACAGGTTTGTTAGACTAGACCTACGTAAGTTACAAAACGGGATACAGGAATCAAATAATGTATTTAAAGTAGAATTAAAATATTTGATTGCACAATCCATGTCTCGACATATGTAAAGCTGAGACCAATCAAATTGCGATAAGAGCTGAATTAGTTTAGAAAAAAAGGTTCTACGAAATTGACGAACTCGCTCTGATGGTTTACTACCTTGCTTAGCACCCTGGCAGGTAGATCAAGGATATAAGTTCAGAACGGGAGACAGAATAGAAAGAGGAATTCAATACAAAAATCAGATCAACCATTTTATTTAAAAAATTTGGAATGCAATTGATTTGACATGATAACATCCCAAATAAACTGTTAATAAAATCGTGCTGAGTCGTGGAAGTCAACACGGATTAGAAATCCAAGTGGTTCCAGCAATATTAAAATCAGAAACCATAGAGGAGACATAATGTATAGCAGAAGCATGAGAAGGTTGAATACAAGCTCAAGTGATAAAATACCACAAATACTCAATTTAACAGCAACAAATTCAATATCCACAGAACTATCAGTTATTACTAGACCTCGGAATTTTGCATCTTTTGTATTTTTCATCAGATTGGTACCAAAATTTTTATGCAGACGTCTTATCGTTTAAATATAACAAAAGTTAATGCATATCGAAAATATGCAAAATATATGCAAAAAATATGCAAAAGCATATGCAAAAAATATGCAAAATATATGCAAAATATGCAAAATATATGCAAAATATGCAAAATATATGCAAAATATGCAAAATATATGCAAAATATGCAAAATATATGCAAAATATGCAAAACATATGCAATCGAATTTCATCTTAAAATTGAATTCCTCTCGTTAAATATTAAAGGGCGAGCTATTATATTTCTACACTCAGAGATAAATTAAGTATTCTGTACTCAAACCATGTACAAACGGTGTCAAAATCCGACCAAGCTCGAAAAGTGTAATTATGAGTACAGAATTCTTATATTAGGAACGATTTTTTTTAAGTCCGAAATTGTTAAAACAAGAACTTTCGAGATATATGAAGAACACTTTGTAGATTTAAAAAAAACATATGTATATATTATCTTTAAGTATCAAACAGGATTAATTTCCCGAAGTGCGGATGACTTCAGAATGTTTATTTTTAATCGTATCGTCAAAAGTCATATGTGTATGCATGTGCGAGTATATGAAAGATAATATCACTATAAGCAAATGAAATCTCGAGTGGCGTTACCATATACATATAGAATTTATTGATATGGGCAAAGTTGAAGCGGTGAAAAGATTTTACTTCAAAAAAATGTCTTCCATTAATATGGAATATAATAATAAAAAAAAATCATCACCCAAAATTTCCACTGTAGGGTTTGAACTCGGGACCGCCGCGCAGGTACCTCGGCGAACCGCAACTCAGGTAACTCAGCCAGACTATGAAGGAAGAATAATTACCACGAGGATTTTATTTTGTTTTATCTAGGCCTATAATTCCCAAACAGTTAAAACATTTGTTTAATGAATTGGCTGTATATAAAATTATACTATATCAATGTTTATCAATCATAAAGTGTAGTGAAATGTCAAAAATCAACAAATCTAAGAAAAATTTAATGGGAAAATGGCTTAACAGCTTTCCCGAAAAGTGCTTCGAAATTGATGGAAACAATATAATTTGTACGACTTGTGTCAAAAAGGTGAAGTGTTAATATTGAGGCTTAAGCAAGCCAAGCCTGATTGTTAAATAAGTACGTTCTAATGTTCGTAATATTTTAGATTCCTTGCGAAAGAAAATTTCAATTGCAGCAGCATGTTGCTACTTCACTTCACAGAAGGTCAAATGCAACTAATAACAACAACGACGAAAATGCGCATACTTCCGGCAGCAACACGTTCAACTTTTCCGATAATTCCGGAAATGAATTTAAAATGGATTTATGTACAGCATTGGTTGCGGGAAATATACCATGGAATGTGCTAAGCAATGTTACATTTAATAATTTTTTAAAGAAATACACGGGGCAAATTATTCCTGATGAAAGTACTCTCAGGAAGAGCTACTTGGATAAATGCTACCAAAAATCAATCCAACAAATTCGCGACAGTATCAAAGACGAAAGCGTTTGGATATCAGTGGACGAAACAACTGATAAACAAGGGCGATATGTCGCGAATTTGATTGTAGGAACATTGAGCGAAAATGATTCCTCATGCTCATTTTTATTGTCGTGCACACAGTTAGAAGAAGTAAATAATGCAACTGTTTCCCGATTTGTGAACGACAGCATTCGTATATTGTGGCCACAAGGGAATGAGTCAAAAGTTTTGTTGCTTTTAACGGATGCTGCGGCATATATGATCAAAGCTGGTAAAAATTTAAAAGTTTTTTACCCGAATCTCATACACATAACTTGTTTGGCACACGGTTTAAATTTAATAGCTGAAAAAGTAAGAACATTGTTTCCAGTCGCTAACTCGTTCATAGCATGTGTAAAAAAAATTTTTATAAAAGCTCCGCTCAGAGTACAACGCTACAAACAAATACTTAATAAGGAGTTACCACCAGAACCGATCATAACCAGATGGGGTACATGGTTGAAGGCGGCATCATTTTATGCAGATAACTTGGAGGGAATAGCAGAGGTTAGTACATTTGTCAAAAAAGTGGGTCATCGGTCAATCCGATAATCCATTATTTTTGGAAATGATTTTATGCAATTACTTTAGTTTGGTAGAGAATAAAATTCTGAATTTCCATTTGAGGTTCTTGAAACATTGAACCCAGAAGATGCTGAGTGTATAAAGCAGGCAAAAGAGTTTATAAAAAGTCCCCAACTGCATCGCGATTTTATATATATAAAATCGAATTTCGGGAGAGTTGCCGAAATAATAACTTCCTTGGAAGCAAAGGGTCTCCCATTGGCAAAGTCAATGGAGTTATTTAAGGAAGCTGAAAATATTGTTCAGAACACAAGTGGTGCTTTTGGAATGGAGTTGAAGGCAAAATTTGAAGGCATTTTGAAAAGAAATCCAGACTTTAATATAATTTCAAAAATTAATAATATTTTAAGTCTCAATGCCGAAGATTTGTCTGGACTTAAACCCGTTTCAAACGAAAATATTACAAAATACAAATTTGCTCCAATTACTTCCTGTGATGTTGAAAGAAGCTTTTCCGCCTACAAAATGGTTTTTGGGGAAAAACGTCAAAGCCTCTTAATAAATAATTTAGAGAAAATAATGGTTATATATTGTAATAATAATTATATTGAATAATTTTAATCCTATAAAATAAAATTTTAATATGTACACGACCCCCTGAATCGCTTTTATATTATTTCTTGATTTGTTTAAAATAGAAAAGTGTTTGCATATTTTGCATATATTTTGCATATTTTGCATATATTTTGCATATTTTGCATATATTTTGCATATTTTGCATATTTTTTGCATATGTCATGCATATGCAAAATATGCAAATATGCAAAAAAAAAAAAATATGCATATCGTTTTCACCTCTATTTTCAATGAAACGAATTTTGGTGTCATCAGAATTTAAATATCTTAATCCTTCAAGAATATGCAAATATGCAAAATCCGAGGTCTAGTTATTACTATCGCAGAAGATGAATCAGCGTCAACAGCAATAAGAACACCACCAGCACGACGAGGAGTGCGATATTTTCGATAAGTGGAGAATTTATTAGAAAGGTAAGAGTGCCGGGCCTTAACCAAGTATCAGAAAAGTCATCGACGTGAAAAGAAAAAGATAGACTATTTAGGTAATGATTACTAAGTTAACTACACAGACCACTTACGTTCTGATAGCCGAGTGAGAGGGAAGATGTTAGATTTTTTGTGCTATTAGAAACCACAAGAGGTGGATTAGAACCAGCACCAGAGAACGAAAGTAAAATCGGAGGCCCATTTTTCTTTTTACAGTGTATTCTTTAATAACTAAGTGGTCGTATCAGAATTCTATGCAACGAATATTGTTGAAATGTTCGGCCGGAACACTCATTTCAAAGTACGAGATTTCCCGAAGATAAGCAAATTTTAAATTTGTCACCGGGCCATTGACTTGGCATGTATAAAGGCCTTGACATCATCAGATGTGATCAGAGTGTCAGGGGCAAGCCGCGAAACAAACATTTGTTTCCGTGGTGGAACTCCTACAACGGTCGTATTACCAACCATAGCTTGAACATTCAATGGAGGCATGGCATTGGTTGGTTGACCAGCTAATTCGATTGTCACTATTTTCGCTAGGCGCATTTCTAACAGTCTCCGACTCAGGAACCTCTTCGGGGTCAGAAGAAACCACATCCATGGGTAAGATGCTGCTCTTGTCACTTCTGATTGAAATATGGGGAGACGGGATGAAAAATAAATCAATTCTAACTGTTAAGTGTCGAATGAAGTGGGTAAGTGAGTGGGGAGCGAAAGTTAATTAAGGGCAATGGACAACCTAAGACTTGCCTTCCGCTTAGGAGACTTATGTAAAAGTTTTATACTCTTAAACTCATTTTGCAACTCTTCAACATCCCTACATGATTCACAAGTCCACTTTAAGCCAAATTTTGACTTAATCTGGTCGATTATTATGCCGTTAAGGCCACCGCATTTCTTGTGTGAAACGTTCACACAGCCAGCAGCATTTTCACGTTTACTCTAACCTGGCAATTGTTGTAATGGCAGACAACCATTTATATTTTAAAAGAAAATTTAGTAGACGAGAAAAAATAAAATTAATTTAAAGGAAACACTGCACAAAAATGAAAAATATACACAAAAAAGAAGGCACTCTAGGGTTAAATCTGTTGACGCTGATTTGTACTTACAAACAACCACACCAATAAGCCAATTTAAAAGTGCGGGCGCGTCGACAGAAATCAGCTCAACGGAATCAAAACAAAGATACGAACCGCAACCAACACCAACGATACAAGCGCGCGAGAGATTTAAAAGAGCGTTGAAAGCTCGAATACGTAAAAATACAAAAACAAAGTATTAGCACGACGGACCAGCGCAAATCAAATGTTGTCGTATTTGAACAATATAAGAAAAGTGGTTTTAATTATTGACATTTAAAGTCTGACTTTGTGTTCCACACAACCGATGTGTCACACAAGTCACCAGAACAAAAATGCACAAGTTATCACTTGAAATCTCGAGGAAAACACAAAATATAACGAGGCGCAAAAAAAAACACTTCCGTTGCGAATGCGAAGTCAGTTGAACTGGCTTATGGGCTGGGCGTGTTGTGACTAAAAGAAACATTAAAGCACCAATTAAGTTTTAATATGGATACTTCCTCATTTTATCTTCGTCAGCTGCATCAGGTCGCTTCAAAATACATTTCGTGTCGTTGGGGGTTATTGCTGGCTTGCATTCAGTCATTCCAAATCTTTTCTATATAGAACCACTGTACTTTTCCTGCGAAATTAATATGCGGCGCTTGTTCAAGTCCTGCTTGAATTCTATGCCCAGACAAGTCTGGTGAAGATCTTTAATCTCAAATGATCCTCTGAGAACTTTTTTGGTCTGCGGTAACCAATCCGCGTGATTCGACGCTAGCAGAAAATCATCCACGTAAATTGTTACGAAGAGAATCTTATTTTCCTGCCGCTTGATGAATAGGAAAGGGGTCGCTTTGTGTCTATAATCCAACTTCTTGTGGCTTTGTGGTCAGCTTGTAATAACAACGCAAATCAGATTGACGCAATCATATTCATAAGTAGGCAAACAGGATTTTTCAACGATGTTAATGCCTTACGTCGGTTTTAGTAAAGCAAAGGTTGTGCAAGATCAAGTTGGCTAACGAACACAGTAGGATTATGGGAGTTTATGGGAGTACCCAGTGGTTTGGGGTGGCGGCTACGTGGGCACCCACAGTACCGGTCCTCAGTGTATACCGCCGGTTACCGACGGTTATCTACCAGCAATGCGTTTTAGCGGCTACTTTAACATTGGCATGTCATAGGCGGGTGACCGATAGGTACGGCGTTCGCATACCATGTAGCCGCCACCGTGGGTGCTACTAGTGGGTGCTCCAGTGGTATCCCCAATTAGCCTCCACCGTGCGTGCTACTAGTGGGTGCTCTGGCGATATCTCCAAGTAGCTGCCACCCTGGCTGCTACAAGTGGGTGCTCCAGTGTGAACATTTAAGATACACTTTACTATTACTTTTATTTTATAATTTTTTATTTATTTGCTTTTTACTCCCTGTACCCATAAAAAAGGTAAAAAGGGAGTACTAAATCTGTGCAAATGTATGTTACAGGCAGAAGGAGACATCTCCGACCCTATAAAGTATATATATTATTGATCAGTATCAAAAAAATTTCGATTTGGCCATGTCCGTCTGCCTGTCCGTATGAACGCGTCGATCTCAGCAACTACAAGAGCTAGAAACACCAAATTTGGAATGTAGGTTCCTGTATTCCATACGCAGATAAAGTTTGTTTCATATTTCAGATATCTCCCCCCGTTTTCTCGCGATTCGATAAAAACCGTTTTACAGGAACAATTTTAAAGATATAGCTTTAGGATTTGGCATGTACAATCCTTTAGTCACTCCTAATCTACTTTTCAAATTTCAAGTCGATCGGATAATAAACACGGAAGTTATTCAACAAACAAGATGCAGTGCTGCAGCGCGGGGGGAAGAAGAAGCAAATCCACCTTGTGCGTCCTTGTGTATGTATGTGTAAGTTTGCGAAGATGTGATCGGAAATTTGTAGTCGGGTACACTCGACTCAGCATTCTTACTTGTTAAACTCTTAATTTATTAATAAATCTTAATTTCTACCATTATTATTTCATTAAAAATATCTTAAATGCTATAAATTTAACATCTATTTTTTTCAATTTTCTTATTTAGTTTTTTTCCAATATCTTTTTCTTGTAAATAAATGGCCTTCCGGAAAGGTTCTCAGGGTTCGGCTTTCAGTGGACCCTGAAAATAAAAAATACAAAATTGTGCTAAGTATTTGACAGTTTTATATATGGTTAAGAATTCAGCTCATTTTAAAATATGTTCTTAAAATTCTTTACTATGCCGCCGGGGTACAGAAGTATAGTGGTTATCTGTTGAGAAGGAAATGTTTAAATTAATTAAAATAAATATTATTTGATAAAATATAACAAATTATATAATAATAAATTTGAACTTTCCGGTTTTCAATTTGGCTCCGTATAAACAAGATACTCTCATGACATTACCATATTATTTTCCAAGTTGAGCTGAGAACTTGGACCTAGAAGCCAATACATTTGCCTAGTCTTATTTTTGAGCTGCATCTGTTTTGACTTGATTTACTTATTCCAGGTGAGCCTTTTGTCTAGGTGCACTCTAAGATACTTCGCAGCTTCTTCTTCAGGTATGGATAAGCCATTCAGAGATACTGTGGGACATTTTCCACGTCTCAATGTACTAGTAATTTGGACTGATTTCTCGAACAGACCGAATTGGAATTGCAGCGATGCGTCAGCCGGGTTCTCGCTGCTTGTAATATGTGCGGTGTCATCGGCGTAAGTTGCAACATAAACGTAGTTCATTGTTAAGACGTCCGCTGTGAAGATTTTATAAAGTGCACGCCAAAGTTCGCTGCCTTGAAGCACACCAGCATTTATAAGGTACAGCTGCGAGTACTCGTCAGCATGTGGACATAGAATTTTCGACTACATATGTAGGTATGACTTGAAAAGTATGAAGTATTGTGCAGGAAGCCATTTTTTGATTTTATAAAGAACACCTAAGTGCCAGACCTTGTCAAATGCTTGCTGTATATCCAGGAATATAGCTGAGCAATACTGAATGTTTTCAAATGCATCTACAATATTTTTATAACCTAGCAGGGTATTATAATTTTGTCTCGAAATGTGTAATGGAATGAAGCAGACATTTCCGACCCAACAAAGTAAATATATTCTGAATCAGCACGAATAGCCGAGTCGATATAGCGATGTCCGTCTGCCCGTCTGTCCGTCCGTCCGTCTGTTTCTATGCAAACTAGTCTCTCAGTTTTAAAGCTATCGTAATGAAACTTGGCACAGACCCTTTTTTTGCTGCAGGCAGTACATATGTCGGAACCGGCCGGGTCGGACCACTATACATTATAGCTGTCATATGAATGATCGGTCGACAAATATGTATGTTTTTGTATGAAAAACTTTTTTGTTTATAAAGGTGTCCTTAGCAAACTCATCCAAACCGAGTCACTGGAGAGTTCATACAATCTGACCAAATTTGGTAAAAATCAGACCTCTATATCAATGTATCAAACTTTTTGTTTATACAAATATTTCATCCAAACTAAGTGGGAATTTTATTATACTTCAAATAGTTTCCTATAATTGAAATATTTAACAGGCTCGACGTCAACAATTCAGGGTGAATATAGAAAGATAGATATGAATAGTATTGGCTGGTCATATAGCGCTATTTCGGATGCTGCCAAGCATCCTCATCAGTGACCTTATTGTTAGAAATTTTTGTCCAAACTTGTCCGTATATGAGTAGTAGTCGGCTAGATTCGAACCCGAGTGCTCCCGTCTGTAAGGCGGATGCCTTAACCTCTGTCCCACTTGCTGTCCGATCCCGGCTTGAATTAATTACTGTCATCAACAGGTCCATTTGAAATTCTAAGTCCGCACCAAAGCTTAATCCCTTTATCTAAGTTTCTAACCCTTACAGTTCTATTTTATTATTATTAGAACCACTTGTATTGAACTTCCTATAATTTTATCAAAATCGGAACACATGGCTCCCATAGAAGCAATCAGACAAAAATTAAGTTTTGTATAAAAAACTAAGGTATATAGCTTCGGCACCCGAAGATAGCCGTTCTTCCTTGTTAAAAATGCGATGACATTGTTAAATTTTACTACGCCCTCTTCTGAACCCAAACTGATGTTCGAGTATGATGCTTGGCTCTTCAAATCCAGTACCATTCCTGGAATTCTTAGAGAATGTCACCAGCAAACTAATACAACAATATGATGACGCGGCTTTTCAGAATTGTTCGGGTTTGGCAACATAATTACCTCTGCGCATTTCCATTGGCGTGGGAAGTATTCTAGCCTGAGCATGGCGGTGTAGATGTATGTGAGAAGTCTGATTCATTTTGGAGGCAAATTTCTAGTGATGCCATCAATTTTGTCATAGCCTGCGGATTATTTTATGTTCATATCACGAATTTCGGCTTGCACTTCTGCGATTGAAGTTTGTCGAATTGGCAGGCTCAACTGACAACTCCAAGTTTGGTTTAAATACTGTATGTAAATGTTGTGCAAATTTTTGTCTACCATTACAGTTTTTCTTCTAGTTGACCGTTTCAAATATTTGGTTGCCCTCCAAAGGCTGTAGTTAAGATCAGATGTAATTGGATCTTAGCTTTTAAGATACTCTGCTGTTGCAGCATTTTTTATTTCCAAAAGCTTATCCTCAGCAGTGTGAAGTATTTGTTTGTCAATGGACTTATGCTTAGTTTTCATTTTTTCTTTTTAATTTTCTTTTATTTTTTTTGTCTTCAAGCCGATCTAAAAAAAAACATTAATTTCACCTTGAGCCTAATTTCCCGCCCGTAGCGATGGGCTGGGGTACAATTTCTAACATCGGTTAGCACACTCTTAAATTATTTTTGGTATAGTTTTGAAAATAAGCTTAAAGGCTATTGCAATAATAATACTACCAGACAAAAGCTTTTCGCCTATTCTCCCCACGTTGTGTTGACAGCCATAGAACCCAACCTTTTGTGTTTATCTATGGCAATTAGTATGAAGTCATTCCCATGAAAAAGTAAAATGCTGAATTCGAGTTTTCCACTACTTTTCCGACCGTTTCCAAAAGCGGTGCCACATGTCAAATTCTTTAATGTGTAGAAGCTTTGAAATGTGTTTGAAAAAATTCGGACGGTAATCAAAAAAGTTTCATACAACAGATTTCCGTAACTTTTCCGACATTGGGGGTAGATTTTCCAAAATCTTTGAGCACGGCGCCTATTAGTATTTGTGTAGAACCTTGAAAAGGAGATTGAAGCCAATTACATGAAAATGAACAACGTCGAATGCTAGAGTTTTCCACCAATTTCCCGACCGTTGGGGTGATTTTTCCAAAATCGGGGATACACGTGTAGAATTATACAACGTGTAGAGCTTTGAAAATGAATTTGAAGGTGATCGAACTCATGCATTGCGTTAGTAAAGGTGGACTCACGCGCTCTGTCATTTCGCCAACTTTATTCTTATTAAAATATCCTGCTAGCTTGATGGGGACGGATGGTTGTTGTGGGGAGAGGGATGATGGATGAGGGATGGTGAGGGAGGTTGGATAGGTGGTGTCTTTCCGACTCCCCCTGTCTGTACCCTTATTATAAATACTTATATGCATATTGCGTTGCAACTTTTTGGATCACACGGAACCATACCTTAATAATCCTTAATGTAGGTCCTTTAAGGACACGTACTATATGAGAGGTATTGAGCCACACATAGTGCATGTTTTTAGATTTTGGAAATACAATTCTTGGCTTAAAAGATATTTAGATTGATTCAAAACTGAAAATAAAAATTGAAAAATTACTTTTATTTTCAATTCTAATAAAAATTAAACAATACATTTTATTATTAATTTAATTTTAAAAACTGAAAGTTAACTTTTATTTTTCATTTTTTTTTCGATCGTAAAATAATAGTTATTTTAATAATAAAACTACCCACGATACGATCTCCTAAATATTTGTTGTGTCAGGATAATAAGTGTAGAGACGTTTGCAGCTACAAAAAATGTCCTAGGTTAGTTAAACTGAATGTAGATAGTATTAAGGTATATTAAGAGTTATTGTTTAAGTACGCATATACACAAACGACAGTACACTGCAGAGGAAGCGAGACATTTTAGATGGCGGCTGCGCTGCTGCTTCCTCCGCTCTGCAGTACTGAATTTTGTTTCGTATATTGTTTGATGTTTATTATCCCATCGAAATTTGCACAGTAGATTAAGAGTGACCCAAGTATTTTACATGCCAAATCCAAAGATCCCAAAATATTTAAAAGTGTTTCTGTAAAACGTTTTTATCAAATCGCGTGGATTTGGGGGGAAATATCTGATATCTGAAAAAAATTGATGCGCGTATCAGAGAACTGCAAATTTACTCTTCTTGATTAACTCCGCAAATTTGTTTTACTCAAATCCAATCACTTAACGAAATAACGAAAACATATGCGTATGCAAGTTAGGTCGGTTGAGCCGAATGGCTTGGTTATTCGGCTATCGTTCGTGTATGAACGTTTTTGCAAACATCCGAAGCCGTTATCTGGTGCGTATGCTATTCAAGAACCTACATTCCAAATTTGATGTCTTTAGCTCCTATAGTTAGTGAGATCGACGCGTTCATACAGACAAACAAAGATCGCCTAGGCTATTGATACTGATCAAGAATATATTTAGTACTTAATAAGGTCGGAGATGTCTCCTTCTGCTTGTTACATTCATTCTCACAGATGTAATACCAATTTTATGGACTGGTGGAGTAAAATCCACGAGTGTGAATATGTAGTATATATTCACGTATATGAATGCCTTGTCAACTTTGACCCCTTTTTGTGAAAGTTGACATCCATCTTAAAACATTGGATAACCATATTTTGTTTTCTTGGTTTCAGCTCAAGGTCTTTACGCGAAGTGTAGGAAGGATATTGAGTTTCTAAAACACTTCCCCGATACAGGAAAAATTCTTTTATTGTCAATAAAATGTGAATGTTGTCAATATAAATCGACCGCTTGGAACAAAATTTAGTATAGCAAGTTACAATTTAGGGGGTCCTTAAGATACACACAATTTTAATATTTTGTGTAAATCAAATTATATCAAATTTGTTAAATTCAATATTTGTAATACTCCATGCGAATACTCTTTGGACTAGAGTATGCTTTCTTCTTTCAGTCTTTCGTAAATATTAAATTCATACCCAGCTTCACATGTTATCAAACTCCACCTCGATTTCTAAGTTTATAATAGCAATCAGCCGCGTATGTCAGTCTGGTCGCATTTTTAACTGACTATCAACTTGTCCATCAGGTTGCACATGGCACAATATTTCAAGATTGACACAACGCAATTCAATTATTTCATGTCAAATTGACCCCATGCTAAAAACCTTATCAACTTAAAAGTAATCATTCGTTTTCTCATACGTCTGCTTCTTATCTATTTTGCAGTAACTGGAAAAATTAAATAAAAACATGAACTTTACACGGATTAACCTGATATTTAAACGTCGAAAAATGCTGACCACGTAAGTTTTTGTTGCTGCTTGGGAATGAAATTACGGAATGAATTAAGGGTATTATAATTTTGTATAACGCATTGAAGCAGATGTTTCCATTCCCACAAAGTATATGTATTCCTAATTAGCCTCAATAGCCGAGTCGATTTAGCGGTGTTTGTCTGTCTGGTTATCTGTAAACAAGTCAGTCAGTTTGAGAGCTTTTAACAGGAAACTTTTAACAGATTCTTCGTTTTGCTGCATCGGAACTCTATAACATATAGCTGCCATAAAAACGATCGGTAGACAATTATGTTTTTGAATGAAAAACTTTCTTGTTTAAAAATATATCAATACCAAATTCAACCAAACCATCTCTATGTATAACTTATAAAATCTAACCAAATTTGACAATGTATATAATACCGATATCACCCAGTGATATTACAAATTTAACAAAAGGCACATTCGTGCCGTTTGACTTTGTGTTTATGAATGTTCTTTATTCGGAATCAAATTTGAGTGCAGAGCATTCGCTTACATTACACAAAGTATGTATGCTTTTGTATATATATATAACTAGCTTATACCCGCGGCGTTGCTCGCATTTCCTAACTATATTTAATTAGATTTCGTTCAATTTCAATTTTTATAATTATTTATTATTTATAGCTGGAAAAACCCCGGCCTTTCCCGGCGAAATATTTAGATAAAAGTGAACTATGTTAAATTTGACTACTTTCGTCAACCATAAGAAATACACAAAAATAGAGTAACACAATTTTCCTTCCCGTGCAAACCAAATAGTTGAGTCAAATGCTTTATGATTTTTACTCCCTGTACCCATAAAATGGGTAAAAAGGGGGTATTGGATTTGTGCAAAAGTATGTAACAGGCAGAAGGAGACATCTCCGACCCTATAAAGTATATATATTCTTGATCAGTATCAAAAGAGATTTCGATTTGGCCATGTCCGTCTGTCTGTCCGTCTGTCCGTCTGTCCGTCTGTCTGTCCGTATGTATGAACGCAAGGATCTCAGCAACTATAAGAGCTAGAGACACCAAATTTGGAATGTAGGTTCGTGTATAGCGGGAGCAGGTCAAGTTTATTTTAGATTTGAGATATCTCCCCCCGTTCCCCCGCTATTCGATAAAAACCGTTTTACAGTTACAATTTTCAAGATATAGCTTTAAGATTTGGCATGTCCAATACTTTAGTCCCTCTTAATCTACTGTCCAAATTTCAAGTCGATCGGATAATAAACACCTAAGTTATTCACGAAAGAAGATTCAGTGCTGCAGCAAGGGGAAGAAGAAGCACAGTCACAACTTAAAATGCCTGGCTTGCGCTGTGGCTCGTGCGTGTGCGTATCTGTGTATGTATGTGTAAGTTAACGAAGATGCGATCGGAAATTTTTGACCTGGGTACAGGGAGTTTCGTAGTCGGGTATACTCGACTATAGCATTCTTACTTGTTTTGTATAG
The DNA here is from genome assembly GCA_035043065.1 of Hirtodrosophila confusa. NCBI lineage: Eukaryota > Metazoa > Arthropoda > Insecta > Diptera > Drosophilidae > Hirtodrosophila > Hirtodrosophila confusa. The sequence goes on along the minus strand of JAWNNI010000185.1, from coordinate 91,740 downwards.
GGCTATGACAATGACTTTGAAGCCGATCCAACTAAACAAATAATCTCACTCAATTGATTTTGACCCCCATTCCCGCCCGTGGCGACTGGTGGGCCTACATTTTCCACAATCGGTAAGCACTTCTTTGAAATATTTTTGATGAAGTTGGAAGAATAATACTAAAATCCAGAAAATATCGGAAGGGTGAGAAACGTTGATGTACATTCAAGTGGCCCAAAGACACCAAGCACGGACTTGTTAACGCGCGGACCCAGGCATACTGCAACCCACCTCCCGCCCAACCGACCGAGGGGCTCGTCGCCTACCGTGCGAAACTAAATACAATTTCTACATAAAATTGAAACTATAGACGAAAAAGTACCTACAAATTACACAGATAACATAAAGTTAAGCTCTAAGTAAGAAAATAAAAATAGCATTGCGTACTAAGTGGAAAAGATTATTATAATTGGAACATTAGATACGATTGCACACTGATTAATTAAATTAAAAATATCACGTCCCAATGTATCAATTGTATTTCTCAAAAGAACTAGTTATTTGGTAAAGTAGTTCATTTCATTCTGTTTCAAGCGGTGCATCTCTAATTAGGATCAAAAAAGCGTAATTTTGATTTTTCTGTGCAAAGAGCTTCAAAGCACGTGGTGCGAGAAATCAAAAAAATTAAAAAAAGAGGATATTTTATTGAATTAATCAATATGAATTTTGAAAAGAAAGGTAGTAACTTTATTTATTTGTAAGTTAAATAATTCTGAAAATTTACAATTTTCTTCTTTTATTTTTGGTCTTCCCATTTTGCTCATATTTAACTACTTCTAAAATACTTATACATATGGGCATTTCCATGGAAAGGTCTACCGAGACCGAAAAATTAAAAGTTCTTGAATATACTTTATTTGATCATTTTTTCATCACAAACAATCAATTTTAAGTAACGTAAACAAATTTTTAATTTATTCATTACCCATTTCGAGATATTTGAATGCAAAGTAGCGCAAGCGCAATTTACTCATTTGGATATTTCTATTTCACGTTTTGTTTTGATTTAAAATCTTAAACTGAGATATTATGCATTGACTTTTGCTTTATGAAATCTTTCTGATAGTACAGAGTCAAAAAATAATGCATTGGAAACAATGCGATTGCAAATAACTGTAAGTTATACTTTGCGTTTTCACATATTTCTATGTCCCGTGCGACTATGAAAAACAGCACTTGTTATCAGTGCATCGAAACTACAAGAAGAAAGAAAGAAAGAAACAAACATTTCTCATATAATTATATAAAAAAACCTTGATGGACGAAAAAAAGTTTTGTGCTTTTGGCACTTGGTCACGTGCGACATCGTAAGTGTAAAATTTTTAAATTTGTAAAAAAAATTTCTTACAATATATATTTGTTTTATGTAAATAGATACTATTAAATTACTTAAATTTAGATGAGCGAAAACGGCGGTGAAAAAATAAATCCTTTACATTTTTGTGGTCTTTTTACTTTAAATGTGTTTGACGGTCAAGATCGACTTGATGGAAATGCCACTTCATTTTGAAATGTTTTTTGTTATTATATGAAAAAAAAAACACTTTGAATACCTGTTGATTTTAAAACATATAACTAAACTTGTTTTCTTACATATATATAACAAGTAAGAATTCTTTAGTCGAGTATACCCGACTACAACACTCTCTGTACCCAGGTCAAAAATTTCTGATCACATCTACGTACACTTACACATACACACACACATACACACACACATACACACACACATACACACACACATACACACACACATACACACACACATACACACACACATACACACACACATACACACACACATACACACACACATACACACACACATACACACACACATACACACACACATACACACACACACATACACACACACATACACATACACAAAAGACGCACACACACGAGCGACAGCTCGAGCGCAGCACAAGCGAGGCATTTGAAGTGGTAGCTGTGCTGCTTCTTCTCCCCGCGCTCCAGCACTGAATCTTGTTTGTTGAATAACTTCCGTGTTTGTTATCCGAACGACTTAAAATTTGGACAGTATATTAAGAGTGACTAAAGTAATGTACATGCCAAATCCCAAATCTATATCTTGAAAATTGTTACTGTAAAACGGTTTTTATCGAATAGCGGGGAACGGGGGAGATATCTCAAATCTAAAACAAACTTGACCTGCTCCCGCTATACACGAACCTACATTCCAAATTTGGTGTCTCTAGCTCTTATAGTTGCTGAGATCCTTGCGTTCATACATACGGACGGACAGGCGGACATGGCCAAATCGAAATCTCTTTTGATACTGATCAAGAATATGTATACTTTATAGGGTCGGAGATGTCTCCTTCTGCCTGTTACATACATTTGCACAGAATTAGTACCCCCTTTTTACCCATTTTATGGGTACAAGGAGTAAAAAGAGGAATAAAAACAACATAGATATTATGATGGAAAAAAATGTCCCGTGCGAATGTGCTTCAAGTTACACAAAAAAAAAGTATAAATTATTTTTGGTGAAATCAAAAGCATTTTTAGGAGGTATCAATGCACAATAATTTAAAATTAGTCACATTAAAATATTGCCTCAGCATTCGCTGAAATCTGCGCTTGTATAAAGCAAGTTTAGCCCCAATTATAGAGCTACTTTAGTGTTATAAGTTAAGCCTACTGTCAACATTATAATCTATTTTATTGTAATTTTTATTTTTTTACTTGAAATGTGCCCATATGTATCTTGACAGAATAATATCAATTTAAAAATTCTTTGCACAGCCCAAATCGAAAGAGCTAGCGAGCTGGAAGTGCACACTAAGACGGCGTTTTGGGAAATTCTACCCTGAAGCGTGGAAATTCGCGGAAAACTGTTGTGTGAAACTTTTTTGTTTATCATCCAATAGACTTCCAACTAATTTTCAAGGATCTGTACAAAAAATCATTTGACCCATATTTCAACGATTTTAGATAATTAACCCCCATGGGCGGAAAAGCTCTGAAATTGAACATTATTGGTTATCATGTGATTTGAATCGAATTTATTTTCAAAGCTCCACACAAGAGAAAATTAATCGTAGTGGTTATCAATTTTTTAAACTTTTCAAAACTGCATCAAAACAAATTTTAAAAAATGCTGATCGTTATATTCTCAAAATCTATTCTTAAAATCTCCATCACCATCTCGGGCGTTAAATGAGAGTCAAGGTGAAATGTGTAAGGTTATGTCTTTTCTTAGATTGACTTCAGTCGTTTTTCTACAAAAATAATTGAGAAACGGAATATCATATTTACCCTTATTGAGTAAATAAAATCGAACAGGTCATCCGGGTGGGTATTGGTAAAGCAAAGGTTAAGCTAACAATTTTTTGAATAAATTTATTGGGTTTTTTTTTGTGTCAATAACCGTTCTTGAAGAAGACCGAAAACCCTTTTAAAATAATTTCGTGATCCAAGATCCATGACATAGACGTCCAGAAATTGATTAATTGTATTTGGTTTTAATGTCAACAGCTTCAGCCATTTTTTTAATCTTCGTGGATTTTAGAAAACACATCCGCATTTGCTCGAATCGAGAGATTTACAAGATTTATGACTTGCAAGCTTATCACAAGTTCGAATTTCATGGCATTATTTCGATATTTGTAGTCTGAGGCTCTCAATTCAACCAAGGAAAATGGAAAAAATTCCTGAAAACCTTATACTGTTTGATAATTCAAAACACATCGAGAAATATTCAATATCTTATAATTTAAGCGTGAAAACTCATTTTAAAATTTTACAGACGTAATCTTTTTCCAGAAACTCAATAAAGTGGGGATATTGATGCCCTTAGTCCACCCCCTATCTACGCCACTGCTCTTTTCACATTTTAAATTGTCGACTGTTCCAATTTTTTAGTCCATGTTCACAACATTATTTTAGAATTTTGGTGTAAATTTCATTGCGATATCTCAACGGGATATATTTTTGGCCGCTGTCCCATAAAAGCGCAACCAGTGTGGAATGGGGTTATTGATAGCCTATTTTGTATAACAGGTTTGAAGAGAAAGACGAAGAAAGTTTCTCGAACTTCTGACCGGAACTGCAAAACTACTTTGGCTGATTAATTCAGAATAATCAATTTCCCCATTAATTAGTTTGTGTAAGAAAATTACACCCAGCATGGTTCTACTATCACAAAGAGAGGGACGAATTATTAGTAAAGTCTACTACGATACGTAAGGAAGCGAGTATTGAAATTCCAGTTAAGACCCCGGAGTGCAAAGAGAAGAAATTGTTTTTGAACACATACTATTCTATCCTGATGAACCTTGTATTGGGGACACCAAATACAAGACCCATATTCAAGAATAGGTCAAACCAGAGAGGTATAAAGAGTTTTAGTAATGTTGGGATCGTCAAATTCTTTCGACAAACGCTTAATGAAACCCAGGACACCGAAGGCACGATTAGTGGAAAGATATGCTTGTCAAACTTAAGCTTGGGATAAAAAATGAAACCCAAATCATCAACCGACTCAATTCGAACAAGCGGCTTACTATTAAGAATATAACTGTTAAAAAAGGGCATTCGCCTGTAAAAGGATATTACGTTACATTTACCACAATAAAGATTTAATAAATTTACCCGACACCAGGCTTGAAAACTGTCAAGATCAGTTTGCAACCCTTGACCAGATAAGAAACCAGTAGATGACAGAGAAAGTTTAACATCATCGGCATACATCAGCACCCGAGAGTGATTTACGACAGAAGGAAGGTCATTTATGAACAGAGTAAATAATAAGGGCCAAGATGACTTCTTTGTGGAACTCCGGAAGTAAATTGAACGGACTTAGAGATTAAGCCTTTGAAATAAGCCTTTTGGGTTCTAAGAGTTAAGTAGTTTGAGATCCAAAGAATTAAGTAATTTGGAAATCCCAGAAGATGCAGTTTGTGAAGTAAAAGAGAATGATTAACAGAGTCAAAAGCCTTACTGAAATCAGTGTAAATAACATCTGTTTGCATTTAAGCTTGAAATCCCTTTATGACAAGAGAAGTGAATTCCAATAGGTTAGTGGTAGTAGATCTATATTTCACGAACCCGTGCTGGCAGGGTGAAATTATGGATCTACATAAATGTTGAAGTTGAGAAGTTATTAATTTCTCAAAAATCTTAGGAATAGCAGACAACTTCAAAATACCTCTATAGTTCTCAACATTAGACTTGTTCCCTTTTTTATGGAGAGGAAAAATAAATGATACCTTCCAAATGTTGGGGAAAGAGCACAACTCCACGGACAGTTTAAAAAGAAAAATTAACTTTAAGCACAGTACTTGAGCACGCTGCCTGGTACTCCATCAGGTCCCGGTGAAAATACGGGCTTAATGTTCTTTAAATCACATAATAGCGAACTTTCAGTGATTAAAGGCCCAAAAATGGAATAGGAGCTTTTTAAATAATAAGGATAGGCAAAACCATTTGATAAGGTTGTGAACTATAAGTCGGTTGAAAAAATTTAGCAAAAAGATCGGCGATAGCCTGATCTGAGTCAGCTGCCTTTTTTTCTCTTTTTTTTCTTCTTTTTCTTTTTTTTCGAAAAATACAGTTGATGGAAGTGTTGATGACCTACGCTTCGCATTAACGAAGTTATAAAACTTTTTAGGATCCCGGGCAATCAAATAGCGAGAGAAATCCGAGGAAGAGCCAGATTCCGTTAACTTCTTGTACAATCTCGACTTTTTACTCCCTGTACCCATAAAATGGGTAAAAAGGGGGTACTAAATCTGTGCAAATGTATGTAACAGGCAGAAGGAGACATCTCCGATCCTATAAAGTATACATATTCTTGATCAGTATCAAAAGAGATATCGATTTGGCCATGTCCGTCTGTCGGTTCGTGTATAGCGGGAAAAGGTCAAGTTTATTTTAGATTTGAGATATCTCCCCCCGTTCCCCCGCAATTCGATACAAACCGTTTTATACCAACATCTTTAAAGATATTGCTTTGGAATTTGGCATGTCGATCGAATAATAAACACGGAAGTTATTCAACAAACAAGATTCAATGATGCAGCGCGGGGGGAAGAAGAAGCACAGACACAACTTAAAATGCCTCGCTTGCGCTGCGCTCGGGCTGTCGCTCGTGTGTGTGCGTCTTTTGTGTTTTTTTATTTTTATATTTAAAAGATGTAAAAGGTACATATAACAAAGAAAAACATAGAGGAAATATAAGAAAATATTTATGATAATATGACAGGGTATAAAGTATAAAGAAGATCCGCCCCACGGTACCGCTTGGTAAGCTCTATTTCGCGAGACGAATGGCTGTCATTTGGTGCTAGACCGCTCCGTCTTCTGTGGCACGTCGGATCCTCTCTCTGCGGCGTAGTTCCTTCAGGATGGTTGCGGCCATGTTGGCTACGGCAGCCCATCCGCTTTCGCTGGCCAGCATGGTTGATACCTCGTTGTCCGGGGTCAGCGTGTTGCTGTTAATTGGGACGAGCTCCCGTTCTGATCTAAAAAGCGGACAGTGGAATAGTGCATGCTCTGCGTCTTCAATTTCCCCTTCAGTGCAGTGCTCGCAGAACTGGTTGCGTTCGTGATTGAAACGGTGCAGGTAGGCCTTGAAGCAGCCGTGTCCCGTCAACATCTGGGACAGGTAGAAATCCACCTGACCATGGCGCCGAAGCATCCACGGGCGCAGTTGCGGGATAAGCCGATGCGTTCATCTGCCCTTGATGCTGTTGTTCCACGCCTCTTGCCATGCTGCAATCATCCTCTCACGTGTGGCACGGTTTGTGGCGGTCTCGATTTGCCTCTCGGCTGCCAGTAGGTTGAGCGGGATCATGCCGGCCACTACTAACGCAGCGTCTTCAGAAGCAGTGCGAAAACAAGATGCGATTCTTAGGGCGCAGCGTCTGTACACCGCCTTGCAGCTTCGACCATATGTGGGCATGTTCATTGCTGTGGCCCAGATTGAAGATCCATACAGGATGGTAGAGGTGACTTCCCCAGCGGTCAATTTTCTGATCCGTTGCTTTGGTCCACGCATGTTGGCCATAATGCGGCTGATGGCATTCGTCGCAGCGGCAGCTTTTTTGCTGGCATACGATAGGTGGGGTTTAAATGAGAGTCTGTTATCTATCAGTACTCCAAGGTACTTGATTGCCGGTTTGGTGTTGATAAATGCCGATCCAACTCGCATCACTGCACCATCGACTTTTTTCCTGCTACCTATAAGTACGGCCTCCGATTATACTCCGTCGTACATGGTATTCCAGAGGATCGGCCCAAGTACCGAGCCCTGTGGGACGCCGCCGCAACACTCTATTATCAAAGTAGCATTCCATAAGCTGGATCAGATGCTCTGTTTGGCACCTCCAGCCCACCTCTTGCCTTGGATCGCTTCGGTTGCCAAGTCTACCACCGTTTTAATGGCATGTATTGTGCTGCGGTGTTTTCGGAAACCAAACTGCAGGTCCGACAATGCGTGCATGGCTGTCAGCTCCCTTTCTAGACGGTTGCATAGGATCCGCTCGAAGATTTTTCCTATGGTGTCCAACACGCAGAGGGGGCGGTATGCCGAATGATCTTCGGGGTCTTTGCCAGGCTTGGGTATGAGTACCAATCTCTGGACTTTCCACCTACGTGGGACCGTGCGTTCGCGGATACATTGGTTGAACAAGTCAACAAACGTGGTCGGTTGTGCAGCTATGACCGCTTTGATGACGCCGTTCGGTATCCCATCTGGGCCAGGGGATTTACTGTTTTTAATTTTGGCGGCTATTGGGCGGCGTCGAGAATCTGCCAGCGATGGCTGATGCGGGAAAAGCGACCGCACGATGTCATCGAGTATGTTAGGGTGGGTTGGCATTGGCTGCCTGCATAGTTTGCCCATCACTTTGTATGCCATCCCGTAAGGTTGGGCGTCTGCAGCGTCGCACATCTCCTGAAAAAGTTTGGCCCTACTCCGTCTGATAACGATTTTAAACGACCTTCGGGCTCCTCTCAGCAAACCGGACAAGTGCACAAAGTTTGGGACGCTCTAGCTCGTTGGCACCTGCGCCTTGCGGCATGACACTCTTTGCACACCTTAGCAGTCTCCTCGTTCCACCAGGCTGCTGGTCGACGGGTATTGCCTCCTTTGTTGATCCTTGGCATTGTGGCATTGCATGCGGAGATTATGTGGTCCGCTATCCCATCGGCCGAGGAGCTGGCGTCGCCGCTGACCATCAGGCCTTCTACTAGCGGGAGAAGGAGTCCTAAGTAGGGCTCGCTGAGGATGGCGATGTCCGTACGTTGCTCCCGGGCTAGCAGATCCTGGGCCGCTCTGCAGTGGTTCAGGTTAAGTTGCAGGAACTTAATCATTTTGTAGGATTCGCTGGGCCTTCTTGAATTCTGGGCAGATTCTGCTCAGAACACAGTGCGTACTATTTTTGGCATCGGCACCTTGCCGGGAGCAGAGTAGGCATATAGGAGCCTATTGGCACTCCTTCATGGCGTGTCCTGTGCCGCCGCATCTGAAGCACGTCTCTTTGGACACTGAGTGGGGACTTCTGCATCTCACTGAGGTGTGGCCAAGGTCCATGTACTAAAGCAGCGGACTGGCTCTATTTTCCGGCGTTTTCGGCAGGCAGCCCATCCTATGCGGATCTTGCCAACGTTCAGCCACTTCTCCACCAGATTTGGCTCCAGTCTTAGGGTCGCTATCTGCGTTCCCCTATAGGCTTTCCTCAGCGTGGGGGCGGATTCTGTAGGGAAGTCGCTATCCATGTCCACGAGGAACGCTTCCATTACCTCATCTCCAGTAGTGAGCTCGTCTATGTCGCACACTTCAATTTGCACCGTCTCGTGCAGGGCCTTGACCTCGGCTTTGCCTGAGAGCGCGGTCTTCATGGTGGAGTGCAGCTTCTGTGTGTCGGGGTCAGAGGTCTTCTGCATTCCCAGGAGCAGCTCTCCACTGATGCCCTGGACACTGGATTTCAGGCCTTGCAGGGCTGGCTCCGATTTGACCATCTTGAGGACTTCAGCAAAAGGTGCGCTGCTGGTGCAGCGTACAACGATGGCATCCGGTCGCTTCTTCCTCCTGGTGGGATTTTTTGTACGCACCTCTGTCCACTGTTGTTTCCCTATGGAACGGGGAGTGGGAGTGGGGGCTGGGCTTCCTTCCTTGGGTGGTCCGCGTGTACCCTCAGGGTCTAGTCTCTTTGCGCCCTGTTTCTTTGGTTTCTGCCTGGGCTTCTTGTGGTCTAGTCGCGCATTATTTTGATCACTAGCACTCTTGTGACTTAGGCGCTCTGGCAATTTTGGCCATGTTGCTGATGCTGGTGCTGTCTGGGTGTGGCTACTCCCGGACTGTGCAGTGTCAGGCGCAGGCAGCGTCTGTGATGCCATGTCGCTGGTGGTCTGTGCGGCGCGCCTTTGGCATGTTGGGCAATATGGGTGCTCGGCTTCGGGAACTGCTGCCACTACCGTTTGGAGCTCACGCATCCGGGCCAGCATCTTCTTGTGTGTCACGTTGATAGATCTTTGGGCAGGTTCTTTTTCGTTGACTTGATATAGGAACTCGTCCAGGATCGTTTCTATTTCATCAATGTCCCTGCTGTTGGCCTTCGATTTTTTCAGCATTATGCTCGTTGGGCTCGCCGTATTACGTCCTCTTTTAGGGGTCGCCATGTCATCATGGGGGGGGGGTGTCGCCAGAGCCCCGTTTTTGGGACCGCCGCCGGGTTGGTTCCAGTTACCTCATTGCATTAGGCGTGTATTGCTCTACATGCCTAAAAGTATGTTACAGTTGCATACTTTTGTGGCGTCATCTATGTATCCAAGGTGTGCGCCACGATGGCGCCATCTGGGTTCGGATTTATGAGCAGGGCGCCTAGAGCTTTAAAGCTCCACCGACGAGTGGGGTGATAAGGATCTTCAAAGTCGGGTGATAAGGATCTTCAGGAATGGATATAGGTTCAGGACGGGAGACAGAATAGAATGAGGAATCCAAGACAAAGACAAGATCAAGCATTTTATGTGAAGAATTTGGGATATCATTGATTTGACACAATGACATCCCAAAAAACTTTCAATAAAATCGTGCTGAGATGTGGGAGTCAATACGCTAGAATCCGGACTTGAAATTCAGGTAGTTCTGGCGATATTAAAGTCACCAAGAACTACAAGAAAATCACGATCTGAAACCATACATGAGACAGATTGTATAGCTGAAGCATGCAAAGAATATAAGGAAATATCAGAAGAAGGTGCAATATGGGAACAAGTAATGTAAAAGCAAATACTAGAAATACACAATTTTACAGCAACAAATTCAATATCTATACAATTATCGATTATTACAAGCTCCGATGATAAATCAGCGTCAACAGCAAAAAGAACACCACCACCACGACGAGAGGTGCCCTCTTTTCTATCAATGTATAATTTGTTAGACAGGATTTCAGAATTAAAGATGTCGGGCCTTAGCCATTTTTCAGAAAAGGCAACGACATGGAAAGGAAAAGTTAGGTTATGTCGATAAAGATTACTAAGTTTACTACAAAGACCTCTTACATTCTGATCGCCAAGTGAGAGGAAGGATGTTAGTTTTTTGAACTATCAGATACTACAATATGTGGGTTAGAACTACCACCGGAGGAAGGAAGTGAAATCGGAAGCCGATTTTTCTTTTTTGCCGTATATTCCTTAATAACTAAGTGGTCGGGCCAGAATTATTTGCAACAAATATTGTTCAAAATATTCTGCGGGATCACTTATTTTAAATGACGATATTTCCAACGTGGGCTTTAGATTTGGCCTGTATAAAGGCCTTCATATCATTAGATGTAGTGTCAGGGGCAAGCCAAGAAAAAGAGATCTGTTTCCGATAAGGGTCTTCTTAGTAACCAAAGCAGTTGCATCCAATGGAGCCACAGCATTGGTTGCTAGACCAGTTGATTCGACCGGTATATGATCACTAGTGTGTTGATCTGTATCAACAGTTTAATAGCTAGCGAATCAGAATGCTTTACGGAGTCAGAAGGAACAACATACATGGGTACGATGCTATACTCGTCACTTCCGATTATTGAATTCTCACGAGAGGGGGACGATATATTGATCAATTCTAACTGTTTATTAGTTGCGGATGTAGTGGGAGCATGGGTGGGGAGCTGCAGTTCATTGGGGCCAATAGACAGCCTAAAATTAGCCTTCTTCCGTTTTGGAGACTCATTTAAAAGTTTCATACTTTTAAATTCTTTTCCAAGTCGGAAAAACCATCGAACATTTTTTTAAAGCGACGGAATATGTCACCAAAGCCTATTTTAGTCTGCCTCATGGAACCCATAATGACCCTTTCCACATCCCTACAGGATACACATGTCCACTTGAGGCCAGATTTTGACTCAATCCGGTCCACAATTCTGCCGTTTAGGTCAGCACATTATCACACAGCCAGCAGCAAACAAAGCCCAACTTAGAGTTTGCTCTAACTTGGCAATTTTTGTTATAAGAAACAAACATACTTGCAAAAAGGAATTTAAAACTTAAGAAAAGAGAATAAAAAAGATAAATACAAAATATTAAGAATAAGCACTGAACCAAAAAATTGCACAAAGAAAAGAAGGTACCCTAGGGTTAAACAAATACCGCTGATTTGTACTTACAAATGCAATAACAACACAAAGCGCGGGCGCGATGACCTAAACTCACAAACGGAATATTAACAGAAAAGACCGCGACCAACACCAACAACACAACTAATGCAAGCGCGGGAGAAAGATAAAAGAGAGCGAAGTGAGTAATCACAAAACTATATATAAGCAGACAACAATGCAACTTCAAAATCAAACAGTATGCTAGGCTGCAGTTTGTTGTTGTGTTTAGGCACAAAATATTTTAAATACACAAATAAAACACAAAGAAATTATAATTATAGCCCACACAAGTGTTTAACACAACCGAATGTATAACACAAGTTAAAATATGAAGATTGCAATTTAATAATTGTTAAGAACGAGGAAAGAATAATTAGTTACGAGGCGCAAGAAAAAAACACGTCCCTACACACGTGTAGGGCTATGAAAATGTTTTTGAAGCCGATCTAACTAAACAAATAATCCTACTCATTTGTCCTTGACTTCCATTTCCGCCCGTGGCGACGCGGAGTAGATTTTCCAAAATCATTTGGCATTTGAAAACCAATTCAACGAATAATACTAAAAATCCAGACTAAAACTTTCCAACTATTTTCCGCCCGTTGTATTGCCCGCAAAGTACCGAGGTTTTTTTTTGTTTATATTTGGAAATTATTATGAAGCTGAATTCCAGACTTCACCCCTTTCGGACCGTGGACGTGCATTTTTAAAACCGGCAGCACATGTGTCGAATTATTTAATGTGAGGTGCTTCGAAAATAAGTTTCAAAATAATTGGATGATAAACAGAAAAGTTTGAAAATGAGTTTGAAGTCAATCGGACGATAACCAAAAAAGTTGCATACAACAGTTTTCCGCGAATTTTCCGAACTTGGGGGTAGATTTTCCAAAATCTTTGGGCTATTATGAGTTTGTGTAGAACCTTGAAAATAAATTTGAAGACAATCGCATGAAAATTAAAAATGTCGAATGCCAGAGTTTTCCACCAATTTTCCGATCATAGGGCTGAATTTCCCAAAATCGGTGATACAGGTGTCGAATTATTTTACGTGAAGACCTTTGAAAATGAATTTGAAGGTGGTCGAATAAAAATGAGCCATTTTCCGCCCATGGGGGTGGATTTTCCAAAATCGGTGAAATATGTGTCAAATGCATTTTTGTGTAGATCTTTGAAAATGAGTTTGAAGCCGATTGGATGGTAAACAAAAAAGTTTCATACAACAGTTTACCGCGATTTTCCACGCTTGTGGGTGGAATTTTTCAAAATCCCGTCTTAGTGTGCACTTTTATCATAGATGGAACCTAATGTGAAAATTTCAGCATCCTAGCTCTTACGGCTTGGGCTGTGCGAAGATCGTCAATCAGTCAGTCAGCACGAACTCTTTTATATATATAGATGCAATTTTGTTGCTGCTTTTTGAATATCATTTTATTTTTTGTTTTTGCACGTTCCTGTGCAGTTTCTGTTGTTGTTTTGATGTGCGTTAAAAAAATTAGAAGGAAAACAATGAAGAGCAATAGACAGCGTTGTATAGATTTGATTTATAATAAGGTAACAAAAATAGTTACATGCTCGCCGGTTTCCTTATCTTATTCACTAATTCTCGCTTTGCAACCGACCACTGCTCGGCACACAAAATTTCGAAAAATTCGAATGACTTCGCAATGTCAAATTCATTCTTTACGTTTGACACTTTTATTTATTCTCACTCAGAATGACTCTCACAGAATGTTCATACCTGTCAGACTTTACGTCACTTACACTCATACAAATTAATTTCATTGTGTGCCTCGCACTCACTCGATTCAACAGCATTCGAATTATTTCATTTGAGCTCATATTATAAATAAAGCCATGTATTTGATAAAAGTTTCATAATGATAATGCAATGTGTGCATGTTGATAGATAAAAGCTACCTCTGTTAAGTTGGCAGGACCAACCAGAAAAAAAATCCGCACCGTCACATAATAATCCGCCTTTTATCCGCTAACGATTGCCACATAAAAAATTTCCCGCACTTTACATTTCCCGGAAAAATGTGGTCGATTTCTCAACAACAGCTCAGTGAGACACTTTTAAGTGAGCGCTCGCTGCAAAACTGTTTTTAAAAGATTACTGTGCAAAACAAGAAAATAAAAACATTGCATTAATACATACATTTTTTACTCCCTGTACCCATAAAATGGGTAAAAAGGGGGTACTAATTCTGTGCAAATGTATGTAACAGACAGAAGCAGACATCTCCGACCCTATAAAGTATATATATTCTTGATCAGTATCAAAAGAGATTTTGATTTGGCCATGTCTGTCTGTCTGTCCATCTGTCCTCTGTCCGTTCGTATGTATGAGCGCAAGGATCTCAGCAACTATAAGAGCTAGAGACACCAAATTTGGAATGTAGGTTCGTGTATAGCGATTTGAGATATCTCCCCCCGTTCCCCCGCTATTCGATAAAAACCGTTTAACAGTAACAATTTTCAAGATATCGATATGGAATTTGGTATGTGCAACTTTAGTCACTCCTAATCTACTGTCCAAATTTCAAGTCGATCGGATAACAAACACGGAAGTTATTCAACAAACAAGATTCAGTGCTGGAGCGCGGGGGAAGAAGCAGCACAGCTACCACTTAAAATGCCTCGCTTGCGCTGCGCTTTAGCTGCGCTTGAGCTGTGCTCGTGTGTGTGAGTCTTTTGTGTATGTGTGTGCGTATGTGTACGAAGATGTGATCGGAAATTTTTGACCTGGGTACAGGGAGTTTTGTAGTCGGGTATACTCGACTAAAGCATTCTTACTTGTTTTATTCTGAATTCAGTTTAACAATTAATAAAGAGTTTATCTTTTCTGCACTTATTGAGCTGCGCCTCTCATTTAAAATAAAGTGCAGGGCGGAGAATTCTCTTTCCGCTTTCCACTCAGCTTCAGACCACGCACATTACAAATAGATTTTCCATTATCAAATTTGAAAAACAAATATACTTTTTTATTTTGTTCGCGACCCACACAATCACATTGGTTAAACCTCAATGCATTATGTATGTAATCATGCGTATGTATGTAATTGCGACTAAAAATCGCCAACTCAAGTTCGCTGGCACGCAATAGTCACGCAGACACACGCATACATACAAAAATGTACGATCAAAGTAGTCAGCGAAAGACTGGACCAAAATAAACACAAGACCAAGTGTCTTGCTCTGAGCGGAACAGCTGTTGAGGGAAAACACTTTTGAATGTGTTTGTTCGCTCCACGTTCTTATATTGTTCGTAGATGATCGGTTTTGTTCGGACACTTTGAAATGGTTGACGGTTATTTGCGAGCTCTGCTTTTAACAGAAAAATTATTGCCAGTCACTTATTTTAAGTAGTTTTTAAGAGACATGCACTTAAATTTACTTACTATTTAAAGCATTTTTTTTTGTTGTATCTTTTAAAAATTTTAAAAATTTGCAAAACTTCAACGAGTTATATAAGCTAAACAACAAATTTTTTAAAGCATGAAATTTTTGAAATTTGGTAGCTTAATGATTTTTGAAATGTACAAACTCTTTTGCCCAATTCAGTAATTCGAAAATTGATTTATGCAAGCTGTTTTCGGAAAACGAGATCTGTGCGTCGATGTTTAGGTAACTCTGCCACGGGTAGAACGCTTGCTGGCCATCAGATGCTCCTAAGCGTAAGAAGGCAGGTCCCTCACACCACAGGCTCGATCCAAGCAGCTCGAGTCGTGCGCATCCACGAGTGAGTATATCTGCGGGATTCATATGGGATGGTACATGCAAAGTTCTTATAATCACTAAGATATAGAACGCTTATACAATGCAGCCCTTGGCGCGCTCTCGCTCGCGGTTTCTAACTTTGAGAGCGTAAAATTGAATGCGCTGTCAGCAGATGATATTTGTTTTTGTTGTGGCTTGCGCTGCACTATAGAATATATGAACACATTTTTTGTAATAAATTATTAACTGAAAGATAACTGAATATTTTGGGCCTTGTTTCTTTGTTAACGTTCGAAATCTTATTAGAAATTTTGTACAAAAAAATGGGCGTGGCTCCATCGTTATATTGAAATTAAAAACCACAATTTAAAAGACAAATTATTTATACTCGGTACAAAAATTTGTCTCATGACAGAACAAGTAAGAATGCTATAGTCGAGTAAACCCGACTACGAAACTCCCTGTACCCAGGTCAAAAATTTCCAATCGCATCTACGTACAAATACACACACATACACAAAAGACGCACACACACGAGCCACAGCTCGAGCGCAGCGCAAGCGAGGCATTTTAATTGGTGGCTGTGCTTCTTCTTCCCCGTGCGCTGAAGCACTGAATCTTCTTTCGTTAATAACTTCCGTGTTTATTATCCGAACGACTTGAAATTTGGACAGTAGATTAGGAGTGACTAAAGTATTGTACATGCCAAATCTTAAAGCTATATCTTGAAAATTGTTACTGTAAAACGGTTTTAATCGATTTGCGGGGGAACGGGGGAGATATCTGAAATATGAAACAAACTTGATCTGCGTATGGTATACAGGAACCTACATTCCAAATTTGGTGTCTCTAGCTTTTATAGTTGCTGAGATCGACGCGTTCATCCGGACAGACGGACAGACAGACGGACATGGCCAAATCGAAATCTCTTTTGACACTGATCAAGAATATATATACTTTATAGGGTCGGAGATGTCTCCTTCTGCCTGTTACATACTTTTGCACAAATCCAATACCCCCTTTTTATCCATTTTATGGGTACAGGGAGTAAAAACATAAATTTTTCCTACAGTGCCAAGGAAGATTCTATTTTCTGAACGCGCATGGTGCATTGTGGACAGAATACCCTGTACATGTATCATTATATGTATAAAGTACAATAATTTCACAATGCGCCTAATTCCTAGTGTTAGCGGCTTAAACACAAAGCAAAAAATTGTCCGCGTCAAAGAAAAAAATACAATTAACCGGACGGCATGACAATAGTATTAGAAACAATTTAATAAATCCAGGGTACAAATATGTCATATGACACCAAAAAACCATGAATCTTGGACTCAAACTGAAATTGCATTGTTAAAGTGAGTTATATTATTGAGTGAGAGTCATACAAAGCAACAATGAAAGTACGTACTCGACGATATACATACGCGCGCTAATCTTGCATTGCAATTGGGTTTTGAATTGTGTGCATATTTTTATCAATACATGGTGAGGAAACAAATACATTGAAGTTAGCTGGAGCTTCACTTATCAAGGACAGATCTATAGTGGAATCCGATCAACAATGGAAGCTATAATGAAATGGCACCGTCTCACCGACGTTAGAAATAATTTCAGTCAAGAAGTGCTTTGCGGCCAGTTCCAATTTGGGAATTGTGAGAGTTTTGAGAGGAGAAACCCATGACATGAAAGAAGATGCGCTGCAAATTTGCCTTGTTTTTCCAAACGAACATAAATATATGCAGGCACTGTTAGCAGACATGCTAGCATCACAAAAGCCATGTATATCCCATGCATCATGCGGCAGCATAACAAAGCGGGGAAATTGGAGGCAACTGACAGCTAAAACCTGCGATTTGTTCTCTCACTGTCAATCCTAATTTTCCACAACTCCTGCAGGAATATTTTCAGCTTCGTGATGATTGGTTCCGAGAGAATCGGAAAATGTAGTAATAACCGATAAGATCTTTTGGTTGCTCACTTCGCAGGCAAACTTTTCGAAAAGCAAAACAGCTGGATCGTTAAGGCAGCATTTGCGTATTGGGAAGTGACCTCTTCGCAAAAGTTCCGTTACTTGCTTAATAATTTCCATGACCTCTTCGACAGAATCTCCTCCAAATATTTAGTCGTCAACATGAACATCTCGGCGAAGGATATTGGCTGCAAGTGGCAGATCGGCTTCCTTATCATACGACAACTGTTGCATGGTTCGTTTGGTTAAAAGCGTGGCAAGCGTTGGTCCATAAATAACAGTGTCCAGAGTGAAGACTTTCACTTCGTCAGCAGCACTTTTTCGCCACAGGATGCACTGTAGATATTGATCAGGATGTATTACGCGTGCACAAAAGTACATTTTTATTGTATACATTTTGGGTTGTATAGAAGGTTCAGCAAGAAGACGAAAAGCTGGAGGTAGACCTAGACCGAACCATCAAAGGCAACACGCCATTTTGTTGTTATACTATCCATTTGGCATGTATCTTAAATTAAGGAATTCTTGAGAAAGGTCGATATTATGATTTTAATGCAGAAATATTTGCAAGTTTGTTCTGAAGTACCAACGCAAAGCACGCTAGTACGATTTTCCATGGGAATCGAAGCTAGTTTTCGTTAGTAAACAAACTGAGTACTGTCCGCAGCTAAGTCAAGTGAACCTTTTTGGAACAGCTGTTTGCAGAGCAAGTCGTCATCCGATATAGAAGTTGCAGAGCCACAGCAATGTCTACTTTCAAGAATCGCTTGACGATATCAGACATTGCTTTGCTCTCCGACTGATAAGTTGATTCTACGCGAGATACAGCCAAGGATAAAAATTTACTCGTTGCAGAAGAAAGACTTCCAGCTACGATCCAGCCGAGTCGTGTCTTCTGCACCAATTAGCAGGTCAATTCGTTGGCTTTTGTAGAATAGTGTCATACACTAGGTGATATTATTAGGAATATTCCATTCTGCAGACTTGATATCAAAGTGTGGTATTTGTAATAGTATTTGTTATTGCAGCCGTGAACGAAATTTCATAAGCTGCTTTAAAATTGAATTGTAACACGAGAGGGCCGATTCTCCAAGACCTGTTATTAAGATACCAGATCAATGAGGTTTAAGTTGAAGTAAATTTGCCGCAGAATCAATTATGGCTCGACAAGGGAAAAGTACACCAGATGAATTATTTATTTAAATAATAGCAGTGACTAGCAACAACATTTAGTAACCCTAAATGTTCGTACCACACGCTGCAAATTTCAAAGTATGCAAGAAATATCTGCAGTACGCTTTCCAACAGAAGCAGCAGCACAAGGCAAAAAGTTGAGATATAAGTCTCTCATGGGATCGCCGTCCACATACAGCGCCTGTTGCCCCCAGTTTCACTCCTGGCCAGCTATTTTTTGCCAGCGTCCTACGTGGTAGCCAGCCCAATGAGCGCCAAGCCCGATCTTCATCCAGCAGAGAGAACACTCAACATACACAGCCAATTGCTGACAACAGTCCCAACTCAGCCGTTGAAGCTAAGTTGGAGCAACTATTGGCCAGGTTGGACCGAATGATGTTATTGGTCGAGACACTAATGCAGGCACTGTTCAATACGCGCGTAAAAAACACCAGCGCTGAATATGACTTCCCTTAGGATAGCTCAATGGAACGCCAACGGAGTCCTCTCGAAGGCGAATGAAATTACTGCTTTCATTCAGCTCCACAACTTTGACGTCTTCCTTCTCACGTAGACCTATTTTTGCTCCCGTACGACCCTCAGAGTGCCAGGCTACACGCTCCACACAGCCAACCACCTTGGCAATAGCCAACATGGATGTTCGGCAATCCGAAGAGCAATAAGGAATTCGAAATTCGCTTACTAGTATTTCAGAGTTAAGGATGTCGGGCCTTAACCTTGTTTCAGAAAACGCAACGACATAAAAAGGAAAAGATGCGCTATTGAAAATTACTACAAAGACTTCTTACATTCTGATAGCCAAGTGATAGTGAGTGGGAGCATGTTAGTTTTTTGTAGCATTTCCATAGGTGAGATGTTGTTCTCGACATTTCTGACTAAAATATGGGGAGTCAGTGAAGAGATAATAAAACATTCTAAATATTTATTAGTAGCAGATGTAGTAGATATGTGCGTAGTAGGGCGGGTCAATTTTTTTTCTCAAAAGGCGTCCACCAAAATCGGAGTCTATGAAGAACTCTAAGAAAATTTCAATAAGAAACTATGGGTCTAAAATCAAATACTGAAAAGCATAAATATTTCCGTTTGAGGTATTTTAAAAAACTGCATAGATTTAATGGTAAACAACTTTTTATTGTTAACACCAAACATCATATATGTATTATTAGTTCGGCCTTGTAATGGATTAGATCTCAGATTTTAAAATCTGCTGCTGCGTGTAATAAAAGTTTGATTTAAAAAAATTCCGTTAAGTACTCAAAAACTTGCAATTCCTGCTTAATCAGGCCAAAACACAAATATGATCTATTTATTACAAATAAATTACTATGAATCGGTACAAAAACCATTTCTGCTCTTTGCACTCCGGGGTCTTACCTGGAATCCCAATACTCGATTGCCTTCTTATCGTAGTAGACTCTTACTAATAAATCTGCCTTGTCTTTCTGATCGTAGAACCATGCTCGGTGTAATTTTCTTACACAAACTAATAAATGGGGAAATTGATTCTTCTGAATGAATCAGCCAAATCAGTTTTGCAGTTCTAGAGGCTTTCTTCCACTTTCTCCTTAAACTTGTAATTCTAATTACGCTATTCATAACCCCTTTCGAATCTTATGCTCTAACTATAACAATCTTTTCCATCTAGTAAGTAATGCTACTTAAATTTCTACACTTAAACTTACCTTACGTCTTACGTTATTTATGTAATCCTTAGGGGCTTTTTTGTATATTTTTATTTTTGTATTTAGTTTGTATTTTCATGTCCGCGATTTTTCGCTGCCGTACGTTATGCGTCGCGCCCCTCGGTCGGCTAGGCAGGAGGTGGGTTGCACTTATGCTTGGGTCCGCGCGTTAACTGTTCGTTAGTACATCAACGTCCGGAAGAATGTTAGCGCTAAGTTTTCACTGTTTTATTTTTTTACACTAAGCTATATAAAGAAAAGCTTTAGAAAGATGCAGCTTGTGTGAAGGTCCCCTTTCCTCTTGTCAGAGGAGGTTAATTGTAGATAAGAATATTTTAAATGAATCTGTATTTGGATGAAGTTGCTATAAGTGATTATCCTACGCGGGTTGTACTCTCACATATTATACATTCAACCAGCATCGCGCTCAACGTACTCTTATACAACTTATACATATTTTTGTTACTCTTTGTTAAGCGAAATCGAATCATTAAATCAGTGCGTATTGGAAACTGCAGGAAAACCAAACGTTCTTTTCTAATATCTCTGCGACGGGGCAGAGATCGCACATTTTGGCAACCGTGACAGGGCTCTGCATACGGCAAGTCCCAACATACACTCATAAACGATAAATTTGATAAATTTGTAAACTCGTAAATTTGAAAAGGCCAACTGCGCTCAATTGGATAACTACGCATCGGGCGGAGATCTTGTTCACCGCAGCAGCGCAGCTACAGCTTTACTGCATCATAAGCACACATCATTGGATCAGCCGCCACTAGCATCATTGGAGCAGTGCAAACCCAGTTGGAGTAGTTGAAGGAACCCACTTCGCATAGCGTGGGGAGCAAGTACCGTTTCATCAACCGTAATATATTCTGCATATTCTGCTAAATATTGAGAGCTAATGGGACCCATACACAAGGCTGTGAACTCAGTTGCCCAACTTGAGTGAGTTTTTCGGTTGCGGCAACCGATTGCAATGTGTTTGGTACGGTCGCGTCAAAATTGTGCCAACTACATTCTGTATCAAAACCTTTTGTTACGAGCAGCGAGTTGCCGCAACTGGTTGTGGTGTATTTGGGCAACACTCAACTCGATCGACACAATTCGTGGGCGTTTCCCTTTGTTTTTGTACTTTCTTGCTACTGTTTACCCTGATCGCCTGGTTCAGATGCTGTTCGTTGTATGCAAAACATTCGATGACCTCTAGCTTCATGATCGGGGTGGTTTTGCTAAAGTTGTGTACATCTTTGTGGGCGTCTCCCTTTCCGTTTTGTTCTTTCTTGCTTTTGTTGTTGGTCCTTGGCTATGTTGTTGTGTATGTTGCGTGCGAAACATTTGAAGATATTTTGCTGCCGTTCATAAGCGGCGTTTTTTAGCAGAAAATATTATTAATAAAATTCAAAATTTTAAAATTTTTCAATTTTTGTATTTTTGTTTAATTAATATATTTAAATAAACCAATTAATTGTAATATTTAGTTTATCAATTGTTTATCAATACGGCACTTGCCGACGGCATTTTTCGAGTTGTGCTACGAAGTGTGCTGATCTGGTTACAGCGTGTACGGCAAAGACCCATTTTGAGAAACAAACGGTTGCCGCAACCGATTGTGCTAAAATTGCCCCGTGTATGAGCCGGGTGAGTCTCTCTCAAGAGTATCGTGTGTAAGTAATGACTCATTGCCAGCCGGACATTGCCATCTCATGTACGACAACTATGAGTGATCATGGATTCGTTATCACTCACTCTATTCACCACTATCGCTACATATTATCTGTTTCTACATACATACATATATTTGTTTTTGGAGTGAGTTTAATTTGCACAATGAGAGCCACTTTTATTGAAACTCAATTGGTGTCATTAAGAGAGCAGAGAAGTACAATTCAACAAAATATACTCAATCTGAAAATCGAACCACAAACTGACATTGCTGCTCTTGAGTGTCAGTCCCAAATTCTTAAATCCACCAGGAGGACTCGTTAATATCGGATGTTGACAAGTTCAACTACCTGTTCAGCTGTTTGTCTGGCGCTGGGTTGAGCGTTGTGGCTTCATTCCAGGTATCCGAAATTAACTGTAAAAAGCCATTAAAATAGTTAAAGGAACGATATGACAAAACCGTACTCATTTTCATCGAGCAAATATCGAGCCCTTTTGATATTCCAGCTATGTAATGGTAGGCTCTGCGCGTTTCGTTGCTGTCACTAGGAAATGTAGCAGATGTCATGAATGCTATACTTATTGATTTTGGCTTATTGAAGGTGGACAGTGAATCAAAACAGTCGTATGATCGAACCCAAGAGATGACAAATTACCTTAATGGGAGGATTGCTACCGAACACTAGGTCCTCATTGTCAATATCTGGAGAGCAAAGCTAAACGAGGATCTGACGAAAGGCCGAAAGACAAGCCAGCACAGACTAAGAAGTCGTTTGTTGCATCAGAATAGCTGTCCAAAATGTACAGCTGCTGACAATACTCTTGCGTACTGTCCGTCATTTGTAACGTTGACCATATCGGAAAGATTTAACTTTGCGAAACAAACTGCGCCTTGCATTTATTGTTTGCGCAGCTGCCATCAGGTGGCCTACTCATACAGCCTTATATAGAACTGCTCCTCCAGAGCAAGCCACGCACGGGGGCATGTTCACACCTCGACAACAAGAACAGGAGCCCACACAGTTTCGATGCTTTTTCCGCCACTCACGGCGGGCACTATATCCAACGCCAATTATTTTAATCAAAGACAAATTCGGTACATTTCAGCCAGCACGGGTATTGCTTGACACAGACTCTGAATAAATTTCATCACCGAAGAATTCGCTAAGCGACTTCAGCTTCAGTTCGTATGATATTTCGGGAATAGGCGATGTTCGCACGCAAATGAAATTATCTGTTTCAACAATCCCGGTTGTCGGCAAATGAATGGCATTTGCAGTTTGCTGTAGCCAGGGCCATTTCTTTAAGTCAGCCGGAGCGCTACATTGACACTTCACAATGGGCCATACCTACAGATATAGACATAGCAGATCCAATGTTTTTCAAGCCACAACGAATTGACATACTCATTAGTACACAGTAGTTTTTTGATTTGTTAGCAAAGGGCAAGATTTCGGTGGGCTGTGTCTTGTAAATACAGCTTTCGGCTGGATTGTCGGTGGAAAAATTTATTGTTTGACTCCCCAATCAAGTGTATTCACATGTAACATGGCACGGTTCTGTGCGCTGCAGGACGCACTACAAAGGTTTTGGCAAATTGAAGAATTTGGACTGCGAAATACACTTCCAAGCGCATACGGAATTTCTTCAGTCAGGTCTTATTTAAGTTACCCTACCGTTTAATGTGTCACCTGGCTTGAAATTGCTAAGCGCCGATTTCTGCAAATTGAACGTCGCGACGTTTTGGTCGTCTTGCATTTCGCGTATATCGGCACGCAATTATAGCTGACATTTTTGGAAATGTATCGCCAACTTGAAGTGATCCCGGAGGATCGTAAATATCAACTAGTTTTTTGGAGACAATCTGCTAACGAACCTCTACAACTCTTCCAGCTTAATACTGTAAAATACGGCATATCATGCACTCCATTTTTAGCAATCAGGAGCCTGAAGTCCATTGCAGATCACTACTCGAGTCAATTTCCTGTTGAAGCAGCAGTGTTAAACGTCGCACACTTGTGCGACTTACTTGGCTTAGTAGCTCCAGTTGTCGTCCGTTGCAAAATACTTGTGCTAGAATTGTGGATGCATCGTCTAAACTGGGATGAGCCACTTCCTATCGAACTTATATCTCAACGGAAACAAATCGAAGGAGATTTGCACAATCGTGAAACCGTCGCGATACCCAGATGTATACACTCTTCGCCAAAGTGCATCCGAGATACACGGGTTCTCAGATGCATCGCAGCGAGCCTACGGCTGCTGTGTATACTTACGGACATACATCAATGGAGAATGTAAAATATCATTGATCATCGCAAAATCCAAGGTGTCACCAATCAAAGCAGTTTCACTGCCACGGTTAGAATTATGCGCCGCCTTCCTGTTGTGTCAAGCTTGGCAAAAATTCAAACATAAAATTAAACCATTTGTTAATAACATTTTATTTTGGACAGACTCCAGAATCCTTTTACAGTGGCTGAAATTGCACTCGCCAACCGCATTTCAGAGATGCAATTGAAAACTCCAAATGTCAGTTAGAGGTACATTCCCGGCAAGGACAATCCCGCTGACATATCTCGCGGCTGCAAAAGCTTCTGAGCTGATGGATACTTCTTGGTTTACTGAACCGGTGTATCAAGATGCAGCACACTGGCCTCATATCTCGCCGAAATCAGTGAAAGCGACTTAGAGCAGCGAAAGCAACAGTACTGAAATGTAGCGATAGTGGCAACGAGGGAAATGTAATTGCGTACATCATCAACAAATTCTCGTATCGTCGCATTTTGCAGGTCGCATTTAATAATTGTTTCGTCTCTGATGTCAGTACCTGAACCCAAAATTGACGACTACAGGCCGACAAATCTAGCGCGTTGACAGCGCATGACATATTTGAAACAGCATTTCTGGGAGCAATGGAGGCATGAATACCTGGACACTCTCCAGGTGCATATCTGAAACAGCATTTCTGGGAGCAATGGAGGCATGAATACCTGGACACTCTCCAGGTGCGCTCCAAATGGCTCAAACCTGAGGCTAATATCCAGCTGGGCCAAGTGGTTTTGAAACATGAGGACTACAATGCATTCTGGGTCGCATTGTTGCCATACATATCGGCGCTGACGGACGAGTCTGAGTGACCAATGTCAAAACAAAACAAGGAAAAACGTTGCAGTCGGACGTATCCGACAGCTCTGTTCCCAGTCCGGTATAATTTGCTTTTTTGTGGGTTCGGAAAGAGACGCGAAGAAAACAGTAGTCTGTATGTCAAATTTGATGACTCTACCTGTTCAGGTGTGGGAGATATAGATTTTGCTCATTTGCGAGGGAAGGGGTGGGGGATTAAAAAATTGTTTCATGCAAATTTGTCCAGGGGGTCAACATCAGTATGTATGCTAAATTTGGTGACTACCTGTATAGGTATGGGAGATATAGATTTTGCTCATTTGCCGGGGAGGGGTGGCGGGGATCTTGACAGTTCATAAATTGAGGGTGTACACCAACATGTGTACCCAGTTTGGTTGCTCTAGCTTCAAGGGTGTGGAAAAAAATTGCGTTCATACGGACAGACGGACATTCCGCAAACCCAATATAATCTCTTCCCCTTCGGGAACAGAGTATAAAAACACATCATACATAAAAAATGGAATCGTTCGCCGACCTATTTGCAAAATTGCCCCGCTTCCGCAACAAATTGGAATCGAATCATTAAATTAGTGCATATTGGAAACTGCAAGAAACCAAACGTTATTTTCTAATATCTCTGCAACAGGGCAGAGATCGCACACCTCTTTTAAAAGTTTCTTTTACTGATACAGAGACTAAGCCCATAAAATAAACATATCACACAGCCGTCAGCAAAGAAAACGCATCTTAACGTTTACTGTAACCTGACAATTTTTACTCCCTGTACCCATAAAATGGGTAAAAGAGTTTACTAAATCTGTGCAAATGTATGTAACAGGCAGAAGGAGACATCTTCTACCCTATATATTGTTGATCTGTCTGTCCTTCTGTCTAAGAAACACAGCCACCATTTAAAATGCCTCGCTTGCGCTGTCGCTCGTGTTTGTTTATCTTTGTATATGTGTGTGTGTATGTGTAAGTGTACGAAGACGCGATCAGAAATATTTGACCTGGGTACAGTCGGGTATACTCGACTATAGCATTCTTACTTGTTGTTGTTGTATTTAAACACATTAAGCACGTTTGATAAGTCATTGACTTTTTGAATTTCCGGCGTGATAAGTTCAAATGCAAACCTACTCACGTCAACTACAATCTGTTCGTAGACTACATTAAATAAAATAAATAATTACATTTTGATCAAACTGCGCCAATAAAACAAACTCGTAAATTTTAACGAATATGAAAAAAGGTGAATTTTGTGTGCTGATCAAGCATTATTTTTTGCGTAAAAAACCATCACCATCAAAACTAAGGAAGTCTTGATAAATACTATGGGGACTCTGCACCATCATTTTCAGTGGTTCAGAAGGGTTCACTGAGGTCCGTTGTGTTTTTACCAGCACAACTGATGTCGCCCAAGAGAGGTCGCCACGCCAGAAATCCACAGAAATAAAATCAATGGAATGATATTTGACGATTGGAGAATGAAAGTGCGTGAGATGGCTGAGGCTTTTGACTTTTTTTTAGGTTGCACGCCGAGTCATTCACATAGATTACCTTGAATGGAGTAAAACGATCACCGGCAAATATTATTCAGAGCTTTTAAACAGATTCGGTTAAAGAGCATAGCAGAATCCATAAATTACGCTATGAACTGCTACCCCATCCAGCGTATTCTCCTGTCGACTATTAGCACCTATTTCCTGTTTTCAGATCTAGAAAAATGGGTGTACGGTGAGATTAGGGTGAAGTAATGGGGTCATCAAAGAAACAAACGTTTTTTAAAGGCCATTGGCAAGGAACGTTTATTGCAGAGACAAATTGAATTTATTTATTTATTTATATAATTGTAAAGAGAATTAATTCTAAATTACAATGTGTAAAGCCAGAGCGACAAAGGCCTTCAGGCTACAAATTGTATTTAAAAAGTTACTGACATCAAAGTGCCCTCGAATAATAACATTTCAGGTAATATTATGTTGAAATGTCATCGAAATATTTTTATACTCTGTTTCAAAATTTTTATTTTTAATTGATTATATTGGGTTTGTGAAATATCCGTCTGTCCTTCTGTCTGTTTGTCCGTATGAACGCAATTTTTTTCCACACCCTTAAGGCTAGAGCAACCAAGCTTGGTACACATGTTGGTGTATACCCTCTGTTTATAAAGGGTCAAGGTCGCCTCATATCTAGAGTCACCAAATTTAACATATAGACTGCTGTTGACCTCTTTGCCTGATGTGCTCCAAATCTTTGAGCCACCACACGCCGAATCATTTTCACTCCATGTTCTCATTAAATGGGTAAAACGGGTATTAAATTTTATCAAGAGCCGAGCTGATCTAGCGTTATTCGTCTGTCTTTCCGTCCGTCTGTATGAAAGCGTCGATCTCAGGAACAAGTACAAGAAATAGAGACATAACATTTTGAATGTAGATACCTGTAAATCATACGCAGATCAAGTTTATTTTAAATTTTGAACAATGGTTTAAAATTTTTAATTGTCGCTTTACATTTTGAGTACGTTAGACTCTTTATCCTCTCGGCTATTGATGCTGATCAGGAATATATGTAATTTTTGACAAAATATAATGTATTTATATATATATCTATATAGATAAAACCCTTAAACCTGAGGTACTGACTGACTGACTGTCGGGCTGACTGTCTGGCTGATTGCACATTGCCTTTGTGCCATAGCGGTGGAAGCTAGAAACCTGCAATTTGTACAGTGGCTTGTACCGTAGATGGTCATTCTGGCAAAAATTCGGGCAAGAGATATAAAAAATCTCTCTTGAATCGCTCTCTCGTTATTAAAACTGTGCGACTGAAATCGCCATATTACTTATGTCTCTCAGCCTTTTGTTTATGCTTTGCTATGTATCTTCGCTTAATGTCGCGCTTCTGCTTGACATAAAATGTCTTCCGAAACTACGATGTTGTTTATTTTGAATCATTTAACTTTATTAATTAAGTTGATTTTTAGTTAATATAATATTATGTAATAAATCGGCCCCAGCAGCTTTACCAACACATCCGGTTTTTTCTGAATTTAGCATTCTTCTTCCAACTTCAACAAAAATATTTTAAAGAAGTCACTGTTCGAATTAGTCAGTCAAACAGAGCAGACGCGTCTACGCTTATCTCTTTACACTCCTAAAAATCACAAAACAAAACAAAATCCAACAACAACTGACAAAAACAAAAGACAGTGCAAATCTATTTCTAAAAAAGACAACTGATAACCATTTAACGGCAAGAAACAACAACAACTAAAAGAAAAAACAACAAAATCCCGCACCATGCGGTGACCACTTGACCTGCGCAGCAGCACTTTACTCTTCAAAATAGAAAAAAACAAAAAAGCTAACTAATCTTTGTAGCGGTCCT
The DNA here is from genome assembly GCA_035043065.1 of Hirtodrosophila confusa. Taxonomy (NCBI): domain Eukaryota; kingdom Metazoa; phylum Arthropoda; class Insecta; order Diptera; family Drosophilidae; genus Hirtodrosophila; species Hirtodrosophila confusa. The sequence continues at coordinate 63,322 of JAWNNI010000185.1, read as the reverse complement.
AAACACCTAATAATGAAACGCACTGATGAAAATAAAACGCTCGAAAATTATTCGCCTTTCCAAATTAAAAACACCATAGACAACCTGTGCGATACGATGGTGAAATAGCAAAGTGAAGACTCTTAACAAACGGAACATACGATATAAAAACAAAAACAATGACACAAGCCACCAATCTCATCCAAGTAATTGCACTAGACAACACAACACACGCAACTTCTCCAAAGGTGTTAAATACTGCAACAACCTGCGTGAAACAAAAGACAGTGTAATTCTTCATGAACTCGAACAAGACAAAATCATTGAAGCTTAAAAATACTAAACAACAAGACAAACTCCAAGAAACTGGCTTAATAATACTCACTTTCGCCTCAATCGACTTACCAACAGACATTAAAATTGGTTATCGAAAAGTTAACATACGCCCATACGCCCACTACCTCTTCGATGCCGCAACTGTGGTCGATTTGGATACCCTACCAAATTCTGCAAAAGCGAAAAAATGTGCCTAGACTGCGGAATCGTCGATCACAAGAAAACAGAAGAGGAGAAATGCACCAACAGCAAAAGTTGTATAAACTGTAAAGTAAGCCAATTGCATGCTTATCTCCACAGTATTTTCGAGCGCAACTGCCCTACCTTCATTAAAAATAAAGAAATACAAGCCATACGCACCATCGAAAAGACATCAATGAAAGAAGCACCCCAAATATACAACGAAGGCACAAACTCCCACAAGCAACTTACGCCTCAACCGGACAACACCAGGAAACTTGTACAATATAAAGACTCCAATTCAAGCACCTCAACGTCAACGTTTGCTAACCCAAACAACTTAACTCCCAAATATTGAATGATACTAAACTTAGAATATTCCACAAAAACAAAAACAATTCAACACTAACAACTTCACTTAAATCTAAAAAACAAAAAAGCGGCAATAATACTATTCATAATTCATTAGTCTAGATAACGAAACCGAAATGATCATAGAAGACGATTCAGAATAACAATTCTGATTTAAGCACATAGTAGGCGCCCGGGGCGCGGGCGCCCTATGGGCGTGAGGGCTACTCATTTAGCTTTTACGCGTATCGCTCGGTGCCCCGCGGCCCCCTACTTCAATCACAACACCAACCGCGACACCTCATAACCGCTGAACAGCAATGAGATGTTGCGGCCAAAATGCATCATAACTGATCTTACTGATCTCTCAAAAAAAAAAAAAAAAAAAACAGCCCCCCTACCATTTGAATAATGATGGAACTGCTACGGCTATCTTAACAACTATGATCAGTTACAATTATTAATTAAACAACAAAGAACGGATGTCTTCGGGTGCCGAAGCTATATACCCAAGCAAGAATGTTTTTTATACAAAACTTAATTTTTGTCTGATTGCTCCTATGGGAGCCATGTGTGCCGATTTTGAACAAATTAAGGGAAACTATTTGAAGTATTACAAAACTCTCACTTAGTTCGGATGAAATTTTTGTATAAACAAAAAGTTTGATAGAGTGATATAGGGGTCTGATTTTGACCAAATTTGGCCAGATTGTATAAACTCTCTAGAGACTCGGCTTGGGATAGGATACCTTAATAAACAAAAAAGTTTTCATACAAGAACATATTTGGCGATCGATCATTCCTATATGTTATAGTGGTCCGATCCGGCCGGTTTTAACATATGTACTGCCTGCAGCAAAAAGAAGGGCCTGTGCCAAGTTTCATTACGATAGCTTTAAAGCTGAGAGACTAGTTTGCATAGAAACAGACGGACAGGTGGACAGACGGACATCGCTATATGGACTCGGCTATTCATGCTGATTCAGAGTATATATATTTTATTTTGGGGTCGGAAACGTCTGCTTCGGTCCATTACACATTTCGAGACAAAGTTATAATACCCTGCTAGGGTATAAAAATGCTCCCCTCAAATCTTAAGCCTTCAGGAAACCCACTTCCACAATACTTCAAAAATACCTATCCCAACAAACTATTCTAGCTACAGCAAAAACTCGTCCACGGCAACTGCCGGAGGCGTGGCACTGCTAATTCACAACAGTTTAGAGCACAAAGAAATCCTCCCTAACCAAGACTTTGACTTTGTCGAAGTAGAAATCCAATCAAATATCGATCGAATTTAATGCAGCAGTATACTCCCTAACTGGCAAAACTCCCGGTTTAGATAGAATCAACTATGCTATGATAAAAAATATAGACAAAAGTACAAAGACTCGCATAATACAACTACAAAACTCAATTCTTAACAACTTCATCCCACAAGTTTACAAGACTAGCATAATAATCCCAATACTCAAACCATCCTCCCCAAAAACAGAAATAAACTTATACCGACCAATATCGCTACGCCCCTGCTTATTAAAAGTACTGGACAAAATAAATGCAAAAAGACTGGTGATTTGTTATCATCAACAAACTCATACACAACAGTCAAATTGGTTTCAAAAAAGGCGATAGTATTGATAGTCTCCTCTTTGTAGACCATCTCATCGCTAGAACGCTCTCAAAAAGAAGCCACGCAACAATAATTTCACTCGACTTTGCCAAAGCTTCGATAAAATAGGATTACACACCATACTCGAACAACTAAAAACATGGCATATCGGACCCAAAATCTACAACTACGTCAAAAACTTTATGACAAACAGAAAAATTAAAACTAAAATAGGCTTTAATTGCTCAACAGTGCACCCACTACATAATGGAATTCCACAAGGCTACCCCATCTCTGTCATCCTCTATAAATAAGCTGACCTCCATCACATCCATTCATAAAAACATCCAAGTTAGCTCTGGTATCCATTTTAACAACAGATATAACTGGCACAATCACGTAAAATCTCCAAAAAGTTTGTAGGAAAAACATCGTTTGTCAAAAAACTTAACATTATAAAATACCTTTCCAACCCTATATTCAACTGCCACACCTCTTATCTAATCAACGTCACCAATGCAATATTAATCTCAAAAATTGAATGCTGCCTCCCCCTGTTTGGCTCAGCCCCCCAGTTTACCATCCGACCCCTCAACATACACATTAATTCCGCAATAAGGTTAGCACTCGGTGCTTTCAGAACCACTCCATTCAACAACATGCTACATGAAGCGCAAATACCTCTGTTATACATAAGAAACTAAATCGCTACAGCTAAACTCTGCAAATCAATAATATCTTAAACAAAATCAAAAACTACAAAGCTCTAAAGAAATTAAAATACGAATCAACAATAGATAGAATCATCAGCACTGCAAAAAACTTCGGCATTCCGCACAGACATTTTCCCAGAAACCCCATAATACATACCCCCCATGGCATCTACACACACTTTCAATCGACTCCTCCCTCAGAGAGACCCAAAAACTCAACCCCACCTCTCACATACAAAAAACTATTCCAAGAAATCCTCGACGGCAACAGAATATACAAAACCATCTTCACAGACGGTTCACAAATAAACAACATTACTACATATACAATAACCAACAAACACAAAATAATTAAAACAGACATAATACCCTTGTTCTCAACAGTTTTTTCGGCTGAATTCACTGCAATTACAGAAGCCCTCAATAGTTTCAAAAACAAACCCGGCAAATATGCAATATAGTATACTGACTCCTTCTCAACCATAGACGCAATAAAAATATCAGCATACCGATTACTACCCATCCATTATCCGAAACATCTTCACCAAATACCACTCTAAATTGAAAATCATTTGGATCCCCGGCCATGTAGGCATCAAGGGAAATGGATTAGCTGACCTCGCCGCGAAAAATGCAACTAAACTCGCACTCATTCTAACCCCAAATTATAATAATAATAAAAAATTTTTAAAATTAAAATAAATAAATAAATCCATGTATCCAAATATGTGCAAAACCCCAAACCTAGACCCCAAAAGCAAATTAAAATTACAAGGTTCAGATTTGGCCATACCAAACTGATCAACCAACACTACCTAAACCCATCATCAGATAAGACATTTCCTTTTTGTAGAATTACAGTAGTATCAATAGCCCATATCCTCAACGAATGCCCATCTCTCTAAAAAATATTTAAAAGTAAAGACCCCATAAATTTGCTATCTCAACACACAAAAAACGTAAAATTCTTCTAAAGTTCCCTTAACAAACAAATATTATAAATAAAATCTAGACTAAACAAGTGAGTTGAAGGTCTCAGCAGCCAGTACTCTATAATTAAATTAATTGTTGTAATCTTGTATTATAAGTTAACTGCATATAAATAAAAAAATATATAAAAATTTTAAAGAAGTGCTTACTGATTTTGGAAAATCTACGCCCACCCGTCGCCACGGGCGGAAATGGGGTTCAAAGTCAATTGAGTGATATTATTTCTTTAGTTAGATCGGCCTTTAAATCATTGTCATAGCTCTACATAATAAATTATTAAGCATGTTGCTCAACTATTTTGGAAAGTCTGTGATACTCTATTTTTGTGCATTTCTTACGATTGACAAAAGTCGTCAAATTTTACAAACTGCACTTTAATCTAAATATTTCACCGGGCAAGGCGAAACTATAAATATTACCCCTTATTGTATAGGCGTATTGTATAGTCCAAGTCTTATGTGATCTGTTTCTAACCCATTTTCAAAGCTCTACATTATATATCTCGACCCGGTTCTCACCAGTTTTGGAAAAATTGCAAATTTTCAGTCATTTGGAATTTATTTTGTCAATATTTCCCATTGTTTCAAACTAATAAATTCTGATTGTTTATTTGCAGAAACTACACTAAATCAATTTTTACAGTTGATAAGACGAAGAAAAAACTGCATTATTTGAATAAAATGCCGATACGCTAATTTCATTTAAGAGTGAAGAAGTAACCTATACTAAGTCTGTTTGTAACCCTTGGCACTTTGATTGGTCTCAAGGAAATGGGGGCAAACACTTCCAGCAATGGGTATCCGATTGCCACAACTGCTGAGAACGCAGGTGCTAGAAGTGAGAAAGGCAACGGAAACGTTTCGGTACTACAGCCACTTAACTCCACAAGTATTGGTCAAGCGGGCTCTGGAAGCGGTGGAAGCCTTGGCGCGAGTGTCGTTTATAGCGGCCCGCACTATCATCGCGATCAAAGGCGAAAGCGAGTAACCGGGTTTGCGACTCTTAAGCGGAAATTCATACGTCGTAGACGTTCCTCAAAGGCCTGTGATCACGCGCGTGTCTTACGCGATTTTGTGTCTGATTGGGCGCCCCTTGAGTTGGCAGCACTGTGGGAGGAGTTTGAAGCGTTGGCAGCATTAAGGGATTTATCGGTAAGCAAGTAATTTACAGCTTTATAGTCATAATGTATGTAATTTCGTTATAAACAGGTGCAAGCGGAATTGGCGCGTCCCCCGGCAACTACATACAAACAAGATCTGGCCGCTCTTTATGATTTAAATTTGTGTACTGATTGTGACCTAGTATTTCGTGGATCAATTTTCCCTGTACATCGGTCTATATTGTCTTCACGTTGTACATATTTTCGAGACTTGCTGTCTGGTTGTCCAGGCTTTGGGGCACGCATATGTCTCGAACTCCCCTCGTCGCCTATCGACGTGAACATATTCTCTTCATTGCTGCGGTACTTATATACGGGCGATCTGTGTCCTCATGATCCGACAATAAACATTAATTTGCTGCGCCAACTTGGAGATGACTTTGGTACGCCTAACCCTCTTGAACATGATCTACGTTATTTGTTGGAAACGGGCGACTACGCAGATGCAGCACTCGTTTTCACAGTGGAAGGTACCATCGACTATTTGCGTCAGGATTCGGGTAATTCTGAGTACGGATTTCGGCCAAAGCTGGAGCTTCCATGCCATAAAGCTATACTTAGTGCGCGTTCACCTTTCTTTCGTAATCTTATTGCCCGCCGAACGCGTAACATTGACGAGTATGTAGAGCGGTCTATACATGTACCCACGCGCATTGTCCTTGATGAGACGGTTATACCAAAAAGATATGCGCGTGTGCTACTCCATGCTATTTACTTAGATACGGTTGACTTGGCGCTCATACTGAGAGGTGCTGGAACTGGCAGCTCGGCTGGGTCTCTTGGTGAAGTCCACGCGTTAACTAACACGGGTCGTGTACGGCCGACTACTCTTGAAGAAGCCATGGAGTTGTATCAAATTGGCCGATTTTTAGAACTTGATATTTTGGCGCAGGGCTGTGAAGATTTAATACTTGAGTGGCTTTCGCTTGATACGTTATCAATGGTTTTAAAATGGGGATGTCAACCCCACGGTTCCGCATGGGTTTTTCGACAAGCGTGCCAGTACTTACGCGAAGAGTTTACCGCAGTTAGCGCCTCACCAGTGCTCAACCAGTTGGATAAGGCACAGCTTGTGCATGTATTACAAAGTAATTTCTTACAAGCATCAGAACTGGAAGTGTTACAAGCTGTTCTTAAATGGGGAGAACAAGAGCTTATTCGGCGCATGGAAGATCGCGAGCCAAATCTACTATCGCATACTGCACATTCGGTGACGCGGAAAGGTATAAAAAAGCGTGATTTGAGTGACGTTGAGTTGCGCGAAATACTTTCCGAGCTACTGCCCCTTGTAAGGATGGATCATGTTTTACCGCCGAACAGTGAGGTACTCTGTCAAGCGATACGCCGTGGTCTTGTTAGCACACCGCCATCGCATATGATTGGCGATGAGCGTGAAAACCTACGTGTGAACGCTTGGATACGCGGAGGAAAAAACCAAGGTCTTTTTGTACGACCACGACTCTTCATGCCTTATTTTGAAGAGGTAAAAGCCTTACTAGAAGATCGAATGGCCTCGTCCCATCATCAAGTTGAACTCATGCGAATGCGTCGATCGCGGCAATTCCCCGACATTCCAGACACACTTTACATGGTATCGCGTATGAACGCCTCAGGAAACAGCGACTTTACTGCTGGCGTTTCCTGTGGTGTTGGTGGTGACAACGTGTGTAAAGTTGAACTTACCGCAATACCACCACCAGATATTCATACACTTACAGCAATGCAAAAGCGTGAGCATAAGCTTCGCCAATCGCCAATGTGTCAACGAGCACTGCTGCTGCCACTCTCATCAAAGCATGAAATCGACCGACAAATTCGTCTTCGTGTCGTAAGAGAGTTCAATCTGCCAGATGAAGTATCTGATTTTTTAGAAACATCTATATTAACAAAACAAGGAACCGGTAGTGGTAGAGAAGAATGCAACGGTGTTCCATCAAATTCACAAACGAGTGAGTGTCTGATAGAAGATGAAGATCAGAGCCCGCCACCGTCACCGGCAGCTACCGGTTCTGCCCGCCATACAGCTGTTGCAGCCTCATTTTTGTCGACATCGTCGATGGCTTCATCAGCATCCTCCGCGTGCGGTACGGATAGTGTGCAGCCATGCTATAATCGAAATTTAACTTTCCCACGTCAGCACCAAAGCAGCCTACTTGGCGTCGCGAGTCTTTTGGCTGCTAATTCGGGCTCAGCGTTACAGTCAAGCTATGCACGTCTTTCGGCTTCAGTGCATCATCGCAACGAATTACCAGCGTTGATAACAGAAGGTGATTTTAGATTTCCACGTAGCAATGCTCTGAACTTAGACAGGGGTGGTGAGATCGGCGGTGCTTGTGAATTGGACACCGGCAATGGACATCTTTCTGAAATGATGCCCGATGTGGCAATGGCTACTGCATCTTTGGGTCAGCTTCATCTAACCACTGGGGGCTCTAATTGTGTGAGTAATGCTAGTAGTCGTCCCATTGGTAGCAATAGTGATACGTCAGAAAGCTTGCAACTTGATTTAGGAGATGGCCCGAATCCGCATATAATCAATAGTACTGCTGGTGTGATAACTTTGCGAAATTTACAGGTGAGTAATTTTTCAATATTCTTTAAATACTTGTGAAACTAATCAGATCATTCCATTCAATGTAGCACCAAATGCCGCAAAACAACTATCAGCACATTATGCAACGTTCGAACTCGCCATTTGACATTCTGCGACAAGGACGACACTCACCATCTCCACAGCCGCCACCAACAGGTGCGCTGAATTCTGGGACACCTCGGTTTTTATAGAGGTTGCAAGTGGCCCCCGATAGAGGGCTTTATTTTAGAACCCCTTTCTGAACAAAAATAATTAATATTACAATTTCAAAGAAGATTAGTTAATTTAAATACAAAATATTGAAGGTAGCGTGCAAAGTTAAGCTGAAAATAATTATATTATTGAAATATGTACGCTCCTAACATCGATTATATGGTTATTCTACACTTTTGATGTAAGCTTCTGTACAAAATAGAAATGAATAATGGTAAAATACTAATATCTGACGCAATTAAAGTACACCTAGTTTTTTTTTATTATATTAATCAAATAAATCACAGCTATTATATTAAAATCTACAATATTTGCCTGTAACTCTCAGCAACTTATATACAGGTTAACAAATAACTTTATTTCTATTTTATCAGATGACAAAACTTCATTTTACATTCCGCATCTGGCAACTGTCATTTTATTGACATATCAATACTGACAATTAATACTATAACTAAATATATTATGTCTTGAAAACAAGTAAGAGTGCTCTAGTCGAATATACCCGCTTACGAGACTCCCTGCACCCAGGTCTAAAATTTCCAATGACATCTTCGTACACTTACACATACATACACACATACACCCTCAGCAGGGCATGCCCGCTGTTCATGAAGGCGACACGAATAAACACGCAAAACTAAGTTAATTCAAATTAATGTAAACCACTGCCAAGCTGCCCAGGACCAACTCATGCAAACGTCCAGGGAGCTTAATGCTGACATTGCCATCATAAGTGAGCCATACCGTGCCCTGCACGATGGCGTCTGGCTCAAAAACAACGAAGGCGGAGCTGCAATCTGGAGTTGCAACAGACCACTTCAAAAACTTGCGAATAGGAAAGCAGCCGACGGATTCGTAAGGGTAAAATTCTGTGGCATCTACATCTACAGTTGCTACATTGCCCCCAGCAAACAACCACATGAGTTTGCTGGCATACTCGACGAAATTTCTGAAGATGCATGAACCCGTTCCCCTGCGATCATAGCCGGGGACATCAACGCATGGGCTGTAGACTGGGGCATCGCTAGAACGAACAGGCGCGGGCGCACTCTGCTGGATACGTTTGCAGCTCTAAACGTTACGCCCTGAACGTTGGCAATGAGTGCACGTACAGCAAAGCAGGAAGAGCCTCCGTCATTGATCTTACTTTTGCTAGTCCTAGCCTAGCAAGACAAGCATTGTGGCAGGTGACTAACGTCTACACGCAGAGCGACCACCAAGCCATTATGATCATGCTTGAGGACCAACCCCGGCGGTATACTGCGCAGCCATCACTTGCGATCTGGAGCCAGGAATCGCTTGACCCAGAGGCCTTGCTTATAATGGCCGAGGGCATGCAGATTCCAGCCAGCGGAGACGCCGATCAATGTGCAAACCACCTGGCACAAGCGGTTGATCAGGCCATGGTAGACAAAAGAAGACGCAGCGGACCGCGCAGACCCGTCCACTGGTGGAACCAGGAAATAGAGAAAGCGCGAAATAGCGCGAGACGCCGGCACCAACGGGTGCATAATAGGCCAAACTTTTGCGAACTCCGCTCCGTGTACCGAGCAAAAAGAGGGGGCATGGAAAAAACTGTGCGTGGAAGCAGACGCGCATCCTTTCGGCGCAGCATACAAGCTTGTCATGGGTAAGCTATGCCGAAGACCCATGCCCACCTGCGAGGAGCAGCAAAGAACGATTGTCGTACACCAGCCGTACTGAGACATCTGGAGTCTGCCTCACAGGAAGGCCCCAGGGCCTCATGGCATTCCAACATGCGCGCTGAAATTAATAGTTGGCGCGCATCCAGGCACCTATGCGGAGCTGTTTAATAAATGGCTGCAGAGATTGGTACTGATACCAAAGGCGAGAAACCACCCGAAGACCCGTTGGCAACCGCTTGGAAAGGGAGCTGGAGGAGCGGCAAGGACTCTCCAACCTCCAATTCGGATTCAGGAAGAAGCGTAGCACTGTGGATGCCATCGGCCTGGTTGTTAGCAAGGCTACCAATGCAATTGAGGGATCCCGGTGGCGTAACGGCAGCAAGCAGTACTGCCTTGTCAGAACGCTTGACGTCACGAACGCGTTTAATTCTGCCAGCTGGACAAGCACTATACACGCCTTACAAGACCACATATCGGAGTACTTAGTATAATTGCTGACTACTTCGACAACCGACTGCTGCTGTACGACACATCTGCAGGACGACGGGCTGTCTGGAGGCGTTCCACAAGGTTATGTACTCGGGCCAACATTGTCGAACGTAATGTACGATGCCGTACTGCGCTTGGCTACCCCAGAGAGCACCACCATAGTGAGTTTTGCAGATGACATAGCCGTGGTCACGGTTGCAAGGCATCAGCGCGTAGCTGAGCAGGGCACCAATGCAACCGTCCATCAAGTCACTGACTGGCTCGCCAGCAATGGACTGACATTGGCAGCACACAAGACGGAGGCAGTTTTGATCAGCAGCAGAAAAGTGGTGGAGACGGCAATAATACGCGTTGGCAATTGCCAAGTGCAATCAAAGCCAGCTATCAAATACCTGGGAGTGATGCTTGACCACCGGCTCACATTATTCAATCACCACTTAAATTATGCTGGAGAAAGGCCGCGAAGGCAACAAGCACAGTTGCGAGGATGATGGCGTCCACCGAAGGTCCACGCCAGAAAAGCAGATGGCTCATTGCTTCTGTCGTGAGATCGATCATTCTCTACGCTGCAAAGGTTTGGGCGCCGGCGCTGCAGATAGCTACATATAACCGGGGATGTAAATCAACATACCGCAGGTGCGCACTGCGCACGCTCAGCGCCTACCGAACGGTGTCGGAGGACGCAGCTCTGATGCTGGCCGGAATGATCCCGCTTTACCTACTGGCATTTGAGAGCCAGCACAGTGATGACCCCCAGCTCGTAAAACTCACCAGAACACTGGATATCTGGCAAGAGCGGTGGAGAGCTACTACCAATGGCAGCTCGACCAAACGACTGATCCCGGACATCCGGTCTGGGTGAGTAGAAAGCACGGACAAACCGACTTCTACCTAGCACAACTACTTACTGGACATGGGTGCTTCAAATTTATTCTGTTTTTGAGTATAGTGCTTAATTTTTATTTGTCTTTTAATATCTGTATTGTTATTGTTTGTTGTACATATAAGCGGGAAATGTCTACAGTCTTTGACAGTAATGTCAGCAAGTTCGTTGCCTTTTATTTTAGTATATCCGGGAATCCATAAGATTGTGAATTTAGGAAATAATCTAATTAGTAAGTTTCTTATTTCGGAGACATAATGGGAATTGTTACTGACGTTTTTAATGGCATTTAGAGACAAGAGAGAGTCGGAACAAATTACGAATTTTCCTTTGCTTGTTTTTAACAAAGGGATGGTTTCGTGAATGGCTATTATTTCAGAGGAGAAGACTGACGAGTACGTCGGAAGTAATCTTATTTTTATTATGTCCTGTTCTGTAGCTATCGCATAGTGTAGAACCATTAATTTGGGAACCATCGGTGTAAATGAATGTTGTTGAGTAATGTTGCTCTGATTGGAATTGCTGGAATTCTTTTCTATAAACATAAGGTGGGGTTGTGTTTTTGTTAAATTTACTAAGCGTGGTGTTAATGGTACTAGGGTTAAGAGCCCAAGATGGAGCTTTATGCTTAAGTTTTTTTGGGGTGCTTTGTTGTAGGCCAAAATTTGGTCAAGGGCTGACTGCTTGTTTCCTAGTCTTGGTGGCTTATATTTATACTATGTTCCCGAAGGGAAAATAGTATATTGGGTTTGCGAAATGTCCGTCTGTCCGTATGAACGCAATTTTTTGCCTTTATCTTTAAGCTAGAGCAAGCAAACTTGGTACACCTTTTGGTGTATTCCCTCAATTTATGAAGTGTCGATATCAATTCTGTATTCTGCAGTCGGATGCGTCCGACTGCAACGTTCTTACTTGTTTTTAATTATGTTTTGGATAGGTGAGTCTGAGCTGTTTAATATGGTGTTAAATAGATTTTCAGTGAAGAGTTCTTTTCTGAGGTCGAGTGGGGAAATGTTTGCTTCAAAAAGAAGGTTAGGCGTTGGGGTTGTTCGGAATGCCCCTAGGGCAGTCCTAACTCCTGCGTTTAATATGGCTTGAATTTTTTCAGGGAGCTTGGCGCAGCCGTACCATATAGTGGCAAGGCGTAATCAATTTTTGATATAAGTAAGGCCTTTACTACAGATATGAATGTAGTTGTACTGCAACCGAATCTTGGTGATGAGAGACATTTAATAATATCAAGGCGTTTAGGCAGGGATGTGGCTAACTCGTCGATGTGAGAGTACCATTTGTGTTTTTTGTTGAATTTAAGGCCCAACAGTCTCAAAGAGTTTACATTGGAATTTGAAGATTGCCTGTAGTCACATTACATATACATCGGTGTTTGTTTAAATGTGCATATGTTTACATTTGGCGGGAGCAAACTACCGCCGGAGTAGACCCACCAGTCGGAGATGTTGTTAAACAGAGGATCAAGGTTAATTGTCTTGTTTTTAGTTTTGTCTAATTTAACTATTAGATTGAAATCGTCAACATATGCATTTATTTGATACCCTTATCCAATTTTAGAGATTTAGAGTAAAATTTTTCTACTTTGACTTTAATTTTCCTCTTGGACATAAAATTTCTGACGTAGTTAATTATATTGGGTCCAACCTTCCATATAGCCAATTGATCAATTACAGTATAAATGCCGATTTTGTCGAATGCCTTGGCGAAGTCAAGGGAAATAACTGATATATGGTTTTTTGTACTTAAGGATTTAGTTATAAGGTGGTCTATAAAATGAAGACAATCCATAACTGATTTACCTTTTCTGAATCCAACTTGACTAATATGTAGAAGTTTGTTCTTAGTTATAAACCACCATAGTCTTTTAGAAATAATTTTGTCAAGTAATTTTGCCATGCATGAGTTAAGCGATATATGTAGGTCGATAGGAGGCAATACTTTTTTTGTCTTTATTTGGTTTTAAAATGGGTATAGCTAAGCTAAGTAGCTTGTATTGTTGTGGTATGCAGTCTATTAAAATTAAATTGTACAGGTCTATAATCCTTTTTACTCCCTGTACCCATGAAATGGGTAAAAAGGGAGTACTAAATCTGTGCAAATGTATGTAACAGGCAGAAGGTGACATCTCCGACCCTATAAAGTATATATATTCTTGATCAGTAAATGAAATATTTAACAGGCTCGACGTCAACAATTCAGGGTGAATATAGAAAGGTAGATATTTGAAAAGTATTGGCTGGTCATATAGCGCTATTTCGGCTGCTGCCAAGCATCCTCATCAATGACCTTATTGTTAGAAATTTTTGTCCTAACTTGTCCGTATATGATCAGTATCAAAAGAGATTTCGGTTTGGCCATGTCCGTCTGTCTGTCCGTCCGTATGTATGAACGCAAGGATCTCAGCAACTATAAGAGCTAGAGACACCAAATTTGGAATGTAGGTTCGTGTATAGCGGGAGCAGATCAAGTTTATTTTAGATTTTAGATATCTCCCCCGTTCCCCCGCAATTCGATAAAAACCGTTTTACAGGAACAATTTTTAAGATATAGCTTTGGAATTTGGCATGTGCAATACTTTAGTCACTCCTAATCTGTTGTCTAAATTTCAAGTCGTTCGGATAATAAACACGGAAGTTATTATCGAAAGAAGATTCAGCGCTTCAGCGCAAGGGGAAGAAGGAGCACAGCCACCACTTAAAATGCCTCGCTTGCGCTGCGCTCGAGCTGTCGCTCGTGTGTGTGCGTCTTTTGTGTATGTGTGTTTGTATGTGTAAGTGTACGTAGATGCGATTGGAAATTTTTGACCTGGGTACAGGGAGTTTTGTAGTCGGGTATACAAGACTATAGTATTCTTACTTGTTTTTTACATCGTTTGGCAATGCTTTTATCATCGAATAACTTATTCTGTCTAAGCCTGGAGTATTTCCTTTCAAAGAGTCAAGTGCAGCTGAAAATTCAATAAAAGTAATATCGTTCTCAATAGGAAGAGCAGTTTTTCCTGGAGTAAGCAATAAACTGTCTGATAAAATTCTTTTTTTGTTCGTTATACATAAATCGGAAAAGTTAAGGCCATGTAACTCCGAGGACCAGTTACTGCAGAATGCATCCGCAATATCTTGGGACTGTGTGATGTTGTTTGTCGAGTTTAGATTTTGTACACAATGTAAGCCTTTGGAGGGATGTAATCCGCAGAAAAGACGAATATTGTTCAAAATTTTACGCATAGGGGTCAGAGGGTTAATTTGTTCGGTGAATTTTATTGTAGATTCTTTTTTGGCAAGCTTAAGACTGCGTCTAAATTGTGCGTTTTTTCCCTATAGTCAAGTATGTTACTCATAGAAATATTTCTTTTCAGTAATCCTCAAGCTAGGTTCTTGTTTTTCTTTAATATCTCAAGATCTTTGTTCCACCAGGGAACTCTCTGAGACGCCTTGGGAGACGCTTTTGGCATACTTTGATGGGCACTACAAAGAATGATTTTATTAAGGTTAGCTGATTCTTGATTGGTATTCGAACTTATTGGTATGGAAGAATTGTGCTTAATAGCGAGAGTAGAAAATAAATTCCAGTCCGCTGTATTAGTTTTAAACAATGGTCTATGTGTTGGTTTCTGTGTTAGGATTGTAGTAAATAAGTTAGTTAAAATTGGGAGGTTGTCACTACCGAAGAAGTCTGTTTCAATTGTCCAGTCTGCTTCAGCTGCAATATCTGCAGTACACAAACTAAGATCGATATGTGTTAGAGTGTTGTATGTGCTCAAGTGTGTTGAGCTGCCATCATTAAGAATGACTAAGTTAGACTGGGTAACAAATTTCTCTAATGTAATTCCTTTCTTGTTATTGATTCTTTTATGCCAAGAATTAAAGTCGCCTGTTATCAGCGTCGCGTCGTTACGTTGTTGTTAGTACTAAGAACTGAGTGCAGGTTGTTGAGTGTGAATTTTGCTTTGGGTTCAATGTATGCAGAGAAAATACGAATTTTTTTTCAGTCAGTTCTGAGTATTTTTTCTTGGAATTGAATTGAATTGTGTATGAGAATCGCAACTCCTCCATATGAAGAAACGGAGCTTAGAGTAATCATTGTGTAGTTTATTGGCGTGGGGTGTATATTAGGTGATAAGATGTGGGTCTCTTGTAAAGCTATGACGTGGGGTCTATATTTTGCTATTAGGATTTGAAGTTCACTGTAGTTATTGTTGAAGCCATTAATATTCCATTGCATAATTTTTAAAGACATTTGGTTGGCCGGGGGAGTTATGATGGGATTGACTAAAATAAGACTTCGGTTGGTTTGCTGGTTAGACCCTATTTATTTTCCTCAATATTTTCTTGACATCAACAACGTTTTGGGATGTGAGTTCGTAGATAATTGCATCTTCAGTAAGGGAGCGTAGGTCATTTGAGTAAATGACTCCTTTTGACACGTTGAGGGTAAAATGTTCAGTAACAAACAGAAATGGGGAATCATTTGCCATTGAATTGTCGTCGGTGCGTTTCATGATCAGAAACTTTGGTTCAGACAATAATTTTGTTTTATCAGGGGGATCCCTCGGTCCCCATCGTAACGGTTATTTGCAGACTTGTTGTTGGTTTATTTTACTTCGTCTGCTTTGAGATGTTATTTATTTATTGTATATGATTGATTTGCGATAAGGCGCGAAAAAAAACTTTCCGTAGACACGTCTTGTGTGGGCAGAAGTCAAATTCGAACTGTATTTAAATTTAAATTTGTATCATTTGTATTAAAATCGATTGCCATTTGTTTTTCAAAATTTTCCTCTTGATTGTCAGTTTTTTTCAATTTATTTATTTATTTATTATTAAACCAATGTACAAAGACTTTCTGGTTATTCTAGAACTAGCTAAACATACTTAAAGTTAAAATTATAATAATAATATCTAAAAAACAATTTTGAATATTATAAAAAGAACTTCTTGAGAAGTTCCTTAATAAAAAATGTATTTAGAGTGAAGTCGAACTTAATGTCAGTTGGCAAATCATTATAAGATTTCATGGCTCGTGTTAATGGCTCATTAAGAGCATAGACAGTCCTATGAAAACCCACATTAAATGGTAAAAAGTTTCGCAAGTTTCTACCCGACACACAAAAATTTATCTTCGCAAGAAGGGCTGAGCAATCTACATTGCCAATAATAATATTATTACTAAATAGTAGACCAACAATCCTTCGCCTATCCTCTAGCGTAGACAGGTGCACTAAACGAGTTCGACTTCTGTATGAGGGGAAAGGTAACGAAAAATGTAGGGGACTTAATGTAAATTTGAGAAAACGCTTTTGTACCCGCTCAATACTCTTACAGTGAACCACTGCAGAAGGGTTCCAAATAATAGATGCATATTCTAAAATTGACCTGACAAAAGCAGAATATAAGATCAGTCTAGTATATGGGTCGTTAAATTGAGAGGAGTTACGCCTCACAAAACCTGCCATCGCATATGCTCTTGGCAACACATAATTTATATGTTCAACGAATAGAAATTTTGACTCGAATAGTACTCCTAAATCTAAAACTTCAAATTTGCGTGTTAGCACATATCCTATTAACAAATAGGAAACATTAAATGAGAGTAGGCATTTACTATAAGTTACATAACAACATTTGGACAACTTTGGTTACGAATACTCTAATCTGATAAATTAGATAAGTCCTGCTGTAATTTAAAAATATCTCTGACTGAAGAAATGCGACTAAATATTTTAAGGTCATCCGCATATAAAAGATAGTCTGCAGATTTAAAGCAACTGCCAATATCATTAATAAATATAATGAAAAGCAGGGGACCTAGCGAACTCCCTTGAGGAACACCAGATGAAGCAAGAAAAGAAGAAGATAGAGTATTATTTATGTCAACTCGATAAGAACGACCACTCAGATATGAGTTAAACCACTTCAAGATCGGCGAATGTAACCCGAACTTCGACAATTTCATAACTAGAACAAAGGCTATCAAAGGCTTTAGAAAAATCAGTATAGATTGTGTCTACTTGGCAGCGACAGGAAAAACTTTGGATACAAAGATTGTAAAAAACAGATAGATTAGTCACAGTAGATTTGCCTGGTAAAAACCCATGTTGCCTAAGATCAATACATGGTTTTATTAACAAAGCGATGTGTTTAGCTATGATGCGTTTAAATAATTTAGAAACATTACTAAGTTTTGCGATTCTTCTATAATTCCTAATCTCACATTCCATGGCCATTCTTAAATATTTGCGTGATTGTAGCTTGCTTCCATTTATCAATAAAAATGCCAGAAGCAAGAGATTTTGAAAAAATTACCAACAGAGGTACAATGAGTGTACTAATGTACGACTTAAGAAAACCCGCAGATATACCATCACAATCTGGCTTCATTGACGTATTTAGATTACGGGCCGCATCAAAAATATCTGACTCTGATACTCTGATATTTCCCACATCTAAAAGAGTTTCAGTGGAGCTGTTGGTAATTTCATCATCACACTCAATCCGAGGCTCAAAGTTCGATTTGAAAAACCTAGCAAAGAGGTTAGATTTATGTACTAAATCAGAGTTAGATGAAAATGAATCATAAGTCATAGAAGAAGGCAAGGATGACGAAGATTTCTTGGATTTAATAAAAGAACATTTTGGGGCAACTTTTGATTTGCTCGATGCTCAATATGTATTGGTTATAAAGAAATTTATTTGAAAGATCAAATTCCCGCTTATATTGACGATATCTATCCCAATCAGAGGGTCTATGGTGCCGAACGTAACTCTTATAAAATTTATTACGCAAGTTTTTCAATTTTTTCAGCCCTTTTGTGTACCAAGGCAATTTGTGAGAGTAATGCCTTTTAATAGGGACATTATTAATTAGAATACGGTAAATTACTGAGACAAAAATATCATAACAGGTCTCCAAACTGACATGCGATAAGACTTGATTCCAATTAATAGCAGAGATACAATTATTGATTACCTCAAAGTTACAATGAGAAAAATCAAAATCACAAATATTACTATAAGTAGGCCGTAAAGTAGGTAAAAACGAGTATAATTTAATTGTAAGTAAAAGGGGAAGATGGTGCATGTCACAATTAGAAAGTGAATTTAAGCAATGAATTATGCTGTAATTAATATCTATACTTAGAAAAACAAGGTCTAATATTTTATGTAAAAAATTGAAGTTAGAATTAATTTGGGTTAATCCCGTACTACAAAATTCATCAACCACCAACATTTCATGAGGGAGATGTACATTAGAAGCTAAATAAGTAAAGTTATTAGGAAACGGAGACCATATAATTTTGCCAAGGTTAAAATCTCCCATAACACAGAGAAATTGGTGGGCTTCCAGGCCTTGGTGAAGATTAATAACGTTGTCCACATGCTCCTTATACAGACCAAAAGCGCTGTTTGGAGTTATGTATGAGACGCAGATGCAAATAGTGTCAATGTCACCCGTCACAAAGACAGCCAACTGATCAAGTGTTGAATCATTATTGGCAAGGCGTGCGAGCCAACTTCGAAAATTTCGCCGCACAGCCACAATAACACCTCCACCTCTCGAGCGCTGAAGTTTAACAGCGTCTCTGTCTTTACGAAAGACATGAAAGGTGTTGATGTCAAAAAACTCAGCATCATAGAAATTAGAGTTGAGCCACGTCTCAACAAGGACTATGACATCAAAATCACAAACGGAAGTTGCCAATCGAATCAATTGCGACTTGGTTCGCATTCCGGATATATTTTGATAATAGATGCGAAGGCTTAATTGATCGTCCATTTTATGAGCAGCAGGTGCAGTTACACACGGGAGTGACGGCAATGTAAATGGCACCATTAAGTTATGCGAAAACCAGAGTGAGCGTTGGACGAGAGGCCAAACTGGCGTAGAGAGCGTAGTATGCACTATAGCAGCAGCGAAGAGTTCCAGAGCACCAAACAATCCAACTTGACTGTCTAACGCATAATCGGTAGCTAGTTGCTACAACAAGATTACTATTGACGCCACTGGCGTCACTCAATGGGGGTTTTTTGGAATTGGCGAAACGTTTTGGAAGCAATCTCGGATCGGCGATGATGTGCGGGGATGGTTGGAGGCTTGTAGATTAACGGCCGTAGTTTCAGGATCAGCCCTTGGTCTGTGTACAAATCTGGCAACTTTCACAGATAAAGGCCAGAATGAATCACAGAAAACGTCTCAATAAAAAGGCTCAGAAATTCCAATTTTAAAATTGACAAAGCGCATTGTGGCCAAATCAGCATCACGCTTTACCAGCTTAAAGCAAGTGAACACATTAGAATTCACTTTCAGTTTGTCAGCAACATATATTAACACCGCCTCTAGATCCGTTTGCGTTGAAAATTTATCAACATGCAAATACTTTAGGCTGTGCTTTATCTCCAGACCAGTACAGTTAGAGGCAACACCAACAACATGCTTTCTGTTATTGTTTGCACGCTTCTTGGTTTGCTTTTTCCTCACTGTCACAAAGTTTTTGTTGGTTTCCTGAGGATGAAGATCAGCTGCAGTGGCCGTCAATGACCTCGGGAACTTCAGCAACAGAATTTAGAATAGCACAATTAACGATGTTATTGTTTTGATTGGCAACGTGGCTAGTTTTGGTAGGACACGTCTCCTTTAAACTAGTCGTTAGCTCTTCATATAGAAGTTCAAGTTTCTGCACTTTAGCACTTATTTCATCAATTTTGAAATGAGAGTCCTTCGATACCACGCAGTAGTCGCACTGCCATAATAGATTAGGCAAATGCGTTAAAAGGTTGATTGCCTCCGACGATATATCAATACAAGCAATATGATAAACACGGCGGCAGATTGAAGAGCATTGAATTGCATCAAAGTTCAAAAGCTGGGTTGCTGAAACCTCAGTCTTGCACTCAACGCAAAAGCGAAACGACATAGCGAAATAAGCAAGAAAGCGTCCGTACGCATCAAATGCTAGCTGACAACTTCAATTGCATGTTTGTAATGTATAGGTACATTGTTAGTTCCTAATTAGTCAAATTCAGCATCTATATTTACACTAGCTGGTAAAACGCCAGCGTTGCCCGGCGAAATATTTAGATTAAAATGCATTATGTTGAATTTTACTACTTTCGTCAACCGTAAGAAATACACAAAAATAACGTATCAAAGTTTTCCCTCCCGTGGGGGTAGGAAACTATATAGTTGAGCCACGTGACGTGTTTTTTGTGTAGCGCTATGAAAATGTCTTTGAAGCCGATCTAACTAAACAAATAATCCTACTCATTTGTCCTTGACTTCCATTTCCCGCCCGTGGCGACGCGGAGTAGATTTTTCAAAATAATTTGGCATTTGAAAACCAATTCAACGAATAATACTAAAAATCCAGACTAAAGCTTTCCAACTATTTTCCGCCCTTTGTATTGCCCGCAAAGTACCGAGGTGTTTTTAATTTATATTTGGAAATTATTATGAAGCTGAATTCCAGACTTCACCCTTTTCGGACCGTGGGCATGCATTTTTCAAAACCGGCAGCACATGTGTCGAATTATTTAATGTGAGGTGCTTCGAAAATGAGTTTCAAAATAATTGGATGATAAACAGAAAAGTTTGAAAATGAGTTTGAAGTCAATCGGACGATAATCTAAAAAGTTGCATACAACAGTTTTCCGCGAATTTTCCGAACTTGGGGGTAGATTTTCCAAAAACTTTGGGCATGAGTTTGTGTAGAACCTTGAAAATGAGTTTGAAGCCAATCGCATGAAAATTTAAAATGTCGAATGCCAGAGTTTTCCGCTAATTTTCCGACCATGGGGCTGAAATTTCCAAAATCGCTGATACACGTGTCGAATTATTTAATGTGTAGAGCTTTGAAAATGAGTTTGAAGCCGGACGATAATCAAATAAGGATCATAGAACAGTTTTCTTCGAATTTTCCGACTTTGGAGGTAGATTTTCCAAAATCTTTGACCACAGCGCCTAGTTAGTTTACCTATAGAGGAATGAAAATGAGTTTGAAGCCAATCGCATGAAAATTAAAAATGTCGAATGTCAGAGTTTTCCGCTGATTGAGCATGGGGCTAAAATTTCAAAAATCGCTGATACACTTGTCAAATTATTTAATGTGTACAGCCTTGAAAATGAGTTTGAAGCCAATCGGATGATAATAAAAAAAAGTTGCATACAACAGTTTTCCGCGATTTTCCACGCTTGTGGGTGGAATTTTCCAAAAACCCGCCTTAGCGTGCACTGTCATCATAGATGGAACCTACTGTGAAAATTTCAGCATCCTAGCTCTTACGGTTTGGGCTGTGCGATGATTGCCAATCAGTTAGTCAGTCAGTCAGTCAGTCAGCATGAACTCTTTTATATATATAGATAATATGTCGTCCACATATTTTGATATATGTTTTATATGTATATTCTTCTTTGTCAGTTCGTATGTGGCATTGTCAAGAATTTTGTCCAGTACTATATTGGCTATTGTTGGTGATATTGGGATGACCATTGGAATGCCAAATATTTGGTTATATAAGACGTCATTGTATGATAAGTAATTATTGTCAATAAGTATAATGTCATGAATTTCCTTAAATTTTGGCTTAGGTATAGTTGTGTATTGCGTTATTTCAGTCCATCGTTCCATTATATTTTGTATAGCTAGATTTATCGGTATATTTGTGAACAATGAGACTACATCGAAAGACACTAGAATCTCATCATCGTCTATTGTGGTGTTTTCTAATTGGCTTTTAAGTTGTATTGCACTGTGGATGTTGTATTTTTCCGAAGAAATATTTTTACTCCCTCTACCCATAAAATGGGTAAAAAAGGGGTTCTAAATCTGTGCAAATGTATGCAACAGGCAGGAGACATCTCCGACCCTATGAGGTATATATATTCTTGATCAGTATCAAAAGAGAATTTGATTTGGCTATGTCCTTCTGCCCGTCTGTCCGTCCGTATGTATGAACGCAAGGATCTCAGCAACTATAAGAGATCAAGGAAAAGGTCAAGTTTATTTTAGATTTGAGATATCTTCCCCCGTTTCCCCGCTATTCGATAAAAACCATGATCGGAAATTTTTGACCTGGGTACAGGGAGTTTTGTAGTCGTGTCTACTCAACTATAGCATTCTTACTTGTTGAGTATATGTTTTGCTAGTTTGTAGCATCGCACGTTTGTGGAGGCTGCTATCGGTCTAAGTGGGCTGTCATCCTTAGGTATCTTTGGTAGTCCGTATATCCTTGGTGCGTGTCCTCCTGAGCAGTACAAGTCGCCAGTCAATATGATTCTGTTTATGAAGGTCGTTAATAATTGTATTGTTCTTTTTTATCAGCTGTTGTGTTGGGTCTTTTCTCATTGCTCTATACGTTGTTTTGTCATTTAATAATTTTAACATCTTGTCATGATAGTCTTTCTTGTACATACCCACTGTCTTATTACCTTTATCTGCTTGTGTAATAATGACTTTGTCTTGGTGTTCTTTGACAACTTTCTTCGTCAATCTTGCAATATTTAGTATAAACTTGTCCTTTTGATTGTTCCTTCTGTTATGTTTGAAATTATTTAATCGGGATGCTAGGTTTCCTCTGTCTGGATACCTTGTTCTAGGTCTGCAATTATGTGTATCGGGTCAACATTTTGGTTGTCTATTGGGAGAGCAAACTTTGGTCCCATAGATAAAAGCAATTGCCTTTCTTTCTGAAAATGCATTCTGTTAAATTTATGAACCACTCTGCGTTCAATTTGATGTCCAATTGGTGTGCTAACGTCGATTTCGCTTTGTCAATTTTTCGGTCAATGTCTTGGTCAGTAGTCGCTCTAATTCTTTGGTACGCTAACTTTTGGTCTATTTTTTTGTTGCTTGTTTTTGAGTTTCCCTAATCTCTAATCTTCATAATTTTAAGTAAAAAATTAGTCTCTATTTTAGCTAATTCTCTTTTTGAGTCGTCCAACGTAAAGTTGTGTCTTAAAGATTTTGTTTTATTGTTCAAATGTTTGGGTATGATGTTGAATTCCATACATTTAACATTTCGTCCTCTTTGTTTTGCTAGCTTCTTTTTACACTTAAAATAATCTTTAACATACATTACTATTTCTTCTCCATAAGCTTTGCGTATGTGTTACATGTATCCCTTCATGTTTGTTGTTTTTTTAAATTCCGGTACACTCTCCGGTATAAGTTTTGTGTTTGGGCCTTTTTGTGCGTCAATGTTTGTGTATCCTAAAGCGAGTTGATAAGGCCGTTGTAGTTCATTTTAATAAGTATATTACATTCTTTATTAAAATTCTCCTCCTACGCGTTTCGGCGTTTGTTACGCCTACCTCAGGGAGTCTGGTTTTACATGCCTATAAAATAGACATTTACATACATATAAAGATTTTTAACAAACATTTCGATTTACATTAAAATACATACAGTAAACTTATTGTAGTATTTCTTACAGTGTCGTCATTGTTCCCACGTCTAAATTGCACTTTTGTTTATGTTTTTGCATCGTCGTTTTATTACTATCGTCTTTGCGCGTCAAGTTTTGTTTGTCAACTGCTATTGCTGCCGCTTAAATAAAATTTGCCTTTTCAAAGTCTTTGTGATTTACAGTGTTCTCCCCTTGTTGTTGTTTTCGTAGGCTCTCTAGCGTCAGTCTCGTTCGTTCTCTTCTCTCAATGTCTAATATTTTGGTGTTGTCGAAATCAGCTGTGTGTCCTGTTGTTGTGATATGCTGCGCAAGTGCTGTTGTCATTTTCCCTTTGTTTGCGTCTCCCTTATGCTCTGCAATTCTTGTGCTTAGCGCGTGTTTTGTTGTTCCTATATATACTCCGTTGCATCTTTCACCTTCTTTTCCATTGCACTTGATCTCATATATGACGTGTTGTTGTTTGTATTTTGTGTTTTTGTATTTTGTCTTTCGTGTTCGTAAACAAATATCTTGTGTTTGTATGTGCTTTGTACGCGTACATTAGGTGTTTGGAATGTGCGTCTGGAATTATTTTGGTTATTGTTTGCCGATTTGTTATATTGTAGCGTAATTTTGGCCGTCGCTGGGTGGACGGCTACGCCACGGTTAGCCGAGCGGTGCGTATTTTGTTCGGGTCGGCGGGGGAATCCGCACAACGCCAGGGACCGCTGGATGGGAAATAATAACACAACACTTGTTCTATGTTCGTTTGGCCTTTATTGGTCACAATCTTTCCAGCATGTGGTGGACAACCACACTTTTCCACGTGCAAGCCTAGATTCGAAACTAGAATTTTTCGCAATAAGAATAAGAGCGTCGATATTCGACGCGCAAAACAGAGGTGTCCGACGATAAATCGATAAAACTCGATCGCCCGGCTATGTAGCAATGACGCAATAGCTTACGTGGGCGGGAATGTTTAAACATCCTGCAACGTTCGCTACATTACCCCCCTCTAAGACTCGCGCCTCTTGGCCGAGATTTTCTGACGATCCTTTGTACGGGGCAAGGCGATTGACGTGGACGGTTCTGGTTGTACGTTTGCCGGGTAGGCACACCTCGTATACAAGGTCAGAGTGACGGCGAATCACAGTTGCTGGTCCCAGCCAGTCCGATTGCAGTTTCGGACACCGTCCTACTTTCCGCATGGGTGCGTACAGCCACACTTCGTCGCCTGGCTTGAATTCGCCCGGGTGAGATCGAAGATCGTACCGCTCCTTATTGACCTCAGCAGCAGCTATCAACTGTTGACGAGCGGTCTGGTGAGTCTTCTGCAGATCCTCTTGTAACTTACTCACGAACGTTGGGTAGTCCTTAGAACCAGGAGTCGGTCGGCCGTATATAAGCTCAGCCGGAAGGCGAAGTTCGCGGCCAAGCGCCAGACGAGAAGGCGAAAAGCCGGTTGCCTCGTGTGGAGCGGATCGGTAAGCCCATAGAGCTAAGGGTAGCAAACAGTCCCAGTCCCGTTGATCGTTGGCGACGAATTTGGCTAAGTAGTCCAACAGCGTGCGGTTGAAACGTTCAACCATTCCATCAGATTGAGGGTGCAGCGGGGTGGTACGCGTCTTGTCCACTCCCAATAGGCGAAGGCACGTCTGAAATACTTCCGACTCGAAATTTCGACCTTGATCCGAGTGCAGGGCGAATGGTGTGCCAAAGCGGCTAAAGACTTCCTGTACCAGCGCTCTCGCCACTGTTTCCGCTGTCTGGTCTGGGATCGCGATACATTCTGGCCATTTTGTGAAGTAACACATTACTACTGCGATATACTGATTACCACGAGGCGTAGTAGGAAGGGGGCCCAGAATGTCGATAGCTAGCCGTTCAAACGGGGCGCCGATGTAGCTGGGCTGAAGGCGACCGACCGTGCGACGAGAGGGCCCTTTCCTGGCATTACAGGTCCGGCACCGCGCGCACCATATAGCCACGTCTGCGCTCTGCCCAATCCAGTAATAGCGCTGTTTTAGTTTGGCTTGCGTCTTTTTAATTCCAAAATGCCCACCAGTGGACGTGTTGTGCATACTGCGTGTAATCTCTTCCTGTAGGCTGCGGGGTACTATCGCCACAGCTTTACCTTCCCTGTTTTTGGTCATCAAAACGCCTTCGTCCACATAGAGCCGGTCGAACAAGTGCCAGTAGGCTTTTGCTTCGGGGCTCTCGCGCCAGATATTGCCTTTAGGGGGCCGACCTCCTTTTTGTAACCAGGTGAATACCAGGGCCAGCGTGATATCTCCCATTTGTCGTTGGGCATAGTCCATGGCTTGGATTTGCATGTACATTATGCCTTGATTATCGTTCTCCTCAGCTTTCTCACAGTGACGACATTCTCCACAAGGTCGGCGCGATAAAGCATCTGCGTTGCCATGCTACTTCCCACTACGGTGCTGAATATCCATGTCGTACTTTTGCAAGCGCTCTTTCCACCGAGCAATTTGTCCTTCTGGCTCCCGGAAATTGTAGAGCCACTTTAGCGAGGCGTGGTCGGTTCGGTACCTGTGTCCCAGGTACGTCACCTCCGTGCGAAAGAAATTACACTTTCGAAAACTTAACTTCAGGCCGGCGTTCGCTAGGCGGTCGAAAACCTCTTGCAGGTGGACTAGGTGGGCTTCGCACGTACGAGAGAAGACGATAATGTCGTCTAGGTACAACAACGCCGACGTGCAGGTCGCGCCGGTGAAAAGGCCGTCCATCAGGCGTTCAAAAGTGGCGGGTGCATTGGTCAAACCGAATGGCATGACATTAAACTCGTACAAGCCGGTATCACAAACAAAAGCTGTTTTTGCCCGCGATTCGTCGTCCATTTCCACCTGCCAGTAGCCGCTCTGTAAATCCATGGTCGAGAACCAAGTAGCTCCGTGTAATCTCGTCAAAATGTCATCCATCCTCGGCAGCGGGTATGAATCCTTTAGAGTAACGTCGTTGAGACGACGGTAGTCCACGCAGAACCGCGTGGAGCCATCCTTTTTACGGACGAGTACTACGGGCGAGGCCCATGGGCTGGAAGAGGGGCGGATCACGCCTCGATCCTTCATATCGGCTACAAGGCGTTCCACTTCCAGTTTGCGCGAAAGCGCTTGGCGACGTGGTGGTTGTTTGATTGGGCGGGTCTGGCCCGTGTCGATCGTATGCCGAGTCAAATTAGTTCGGCCTGTGTCGTTATTCTGTGCTGCGAAGACGTGCGCGTAACTGTTGAGTAAACGCAGCAGTTTAATGCGCACTTCTGCCGGCAAACCCGTGGGTTGCAAAGAATCCCAATCCAGAATGTTTTCCGTGGCTGCGGCGGCAGAAAGCACCTCTACCGGTTCCAAATGACCCAGGATAGTGAAAGCCGCTAATTCGCACGATTGAGTGCCGATATTAAGCACGTGCAGTGTGGCAGTGCTACTAGTCGTGTCCACAATAGAGCTGCCCAGGACTAGATCACCGGGAAGTTGTGAATAGACTCCTCGTTCTAGTATAGCTTGGGTCAGACGATCCTGCGATGAACAAGCAACTCTGACATGAGTGTGGCTGTGTGGTGGGATACTCGCTGCAACCGTGGAGTACAATAAGCTGATGCGTTGTGCAGTGGGCACGTGTAGAGCTATCGCACCCCAAGGGAACCTCAAACGTAGCTCCTTAAAATCCACGGCCGCTTGGTACCGCAGCAAGAAATCCAGACCCAGAAGCGTCGGGATATTCCCTTCCACCAACAGGAACTCGTGCTTAAGAGCTCGCCCCGCTATGACCAAGCGTGCTGTAGTTTTGGCAGTGGCGACAAACTGCTCGGCAGATGGGCCCTGTAGAGTCACCTGACAAGGGGTGACGGGCAGCTGGTCCGGAAGCTCGCGGTGGTTTAACAACGAGACGGCAGCGCCAGGGTCGACGATGAGTCGGACTTGATGATTCTGCAAAAATAGAAAACAGTGTAAGCTCCGGTCGACCGGTGCACTCAGTGTATACGTAGCATTGCCGGGCGGCGTGGTTCGTCTACGCCCGGTCGTTTCCAATGGGTCGACAGATGCGGTGTCCTTAACTTTGGAGACCGGCGGCACAGGGACGCATTCTCCGGTAGGCGTCTCCTCAAACTGCTGGGGCAAGACCGTGACACACTCGTCAGACGAAGCTTTAGATCCAACGACGGGAGGCGGCTCGTGAGCACTCGGACCGGGCGGCGGCGTATTCATCAAATGAAATCGGGCGGCTTCTACTTCTTTAGAAGGAGTCTTACGCGCGAAAACAGATGATTTCGGCAGCGGCGAATTCACGGTGAGGTGCTTCAGCGAACGACCAGCTTGCGACGCAGATAAAGACTGCTCAGCGGACTGTCCTGTCGATTCGTAACTCGGTGTGAACGGCGGCGGCGGCTGGGCACGCTCTTTGGGCGGCGTCTCCTCAAACAGCTGGGACAAGACAGTGACACACTCGTCCGTCGAAGTTTGAGATCCAACGACGGGAGGCGGCTCGTGGGCACTCGGACCGGGCGGCGGCGTATTCATCAAATGAAATCGGGCGGCTTCTACTTCATTAGAAGGAGTCTTACGCGCGAAAACAGATGGTTTTGGCAGCGGCGAATTCACGGTGAGGTGCTCCAGCGAGCGACCAGCTTGCGACGCCGATGGAGATTGCGCAGCGGACCGTCCTGTCGATTCGTTGCTCGGTGTGCTCGGCGGCGACTTATGGGCACTCTCTCCGGGCGGCGACTTCAGAAACAACTGGTTTCGGGCTGCTTCTACTTCGTCTGAAGGAGCTTTAAGTCCGAAGGCAGATTGTTTGGGTGGCGGCGAAATCACGGTGTGGTGCTCCGGCGGACGGCAGACCGGTGGAGCGACAGTACAAGGGTCTTTGAACTGCTTAGGCATCTGGGTCGTATTCGTGTAAGATGTGACTGATGTTGTCGGCTGTTGGTTGGGGCTGTTGGGATTTAAAACCAACCTCCGCCCCTGGAGGCTGGCTTCCTCTAGTTTCCCGAGGGTAATGCGGAAATTGTAGGCTGGCCAACTCTGTTTGAGCGGCGCATGTTCCTTCTCGGAGTGTGTTGCTGGCTCTCGGCTGCGGACTCAGGTTAAGCACGGTGCCAACAGGCCTGCGTCGGCATTGAGCCTCGATACGACGGGCCATGTCGAGCGCTTCTTTTAGAGTTGTTGGTTTGCTGGATAGAATCAGCACTTGGTATGAGGTTTCCCGAATGCCGTCGATGAACCTCTGCACCAGGATGCTGTTGTAGGTGGAGCTCGGTAATTCGCCAAAAACGGCGCGACCCAAACACTGCAAGTCCATAGCGAAGTCCTCCAAAGATTCCTTGGAACCCTGGACGCGGTTATGAAACTCGTGGTATCCGGCATGTGGGCTAAGGGTGAAATGTTCCTGCAAGGCCGCGGTCAGCGCGTCATAAGAGCGCAGACTGGTATCCGGTAACGTAGCGTAAAATCGTTGTGCACGCCCGCGTAGGCTCGAATACAGCTTTCTACATTTTTGTTGTTCGGACCATCTATATTCGTCAGCCATATCGTCGAACAAGCGATGGAACTCAGCCCAGGGCCTTGTACCATCGTAAGTCGGTGGCGATTCCAAATCTGGTATCGACACGAACTGTCTGTCGGCAACCGAAGGGCTGGTGGGTGCTGGCTCAGAGGCTTGGCCGCACACGCCGCCGGTGTTCGACATAACCTCAACAGCACGCGGCCGCAAAAATGCATTTTGGCTTTGCCGTTGAGTTTCTTGTCCGGGATCTGGCCACGCTGATCCTCCGGTCCGTGGCGTGCTAGATGCAATTCCATCTTTATTAAGAGAAGTCTTTGCAGCGGTGTCTGCCACTGTGGCGAGGGGGCCTCCCGCGACAACACGTGGTTCACAAAAGCCTCCCAACATTGTGCGTTCGAAAGATGACCACATCTGTTGGAACTTTTGGTCGAGCTGCTGCTCCCGAGCTTCCATGCGATCGTTCAAGCGAGCGATCCGTTTCTCCAGCGACTTATCTCGAGTGTCCAAGCGGCTGGCAATTGTCTCAGCCAACTGCTGTTGCGCCTCCAGCAAAGTCGATGCGAGCTGCTGCTCAGCATTTGCCTGGCGTTGGCGAACCGATTTTTTTGGCATAGTGGGTTGGGTTTTCGCAAACCGCTAATGTACCCCACACCTGACACCAATGTAGCGTAATTTTGGCCGTCGCTGGGTGGACGGCTACGCCACGGTTAGCCGAGCGGTGCGTATCGGCGAGGGAATCCGCACAACGCCAGGGACCGCTGGATGGGAAATAATAACACAACACTTGTTCTATGTTCGTTTGGCCTTTATTGGTCACAATCTTTCCAGCATGTGGTGGACAACCACACTTTTCCACGTGCAAGCCTAGATTCGAAACTAGAATTTTTCGCAATAAGAATAAGAGCGTCGATATTCGACGCGCAAAACAGAGGTGTCCGACGATAAATCGATAAAACTCGATCGCCCGGCTATGTAGCAATGACGCAATAGCTTACGTGGGCGGGAATGTTTAAACATCCTGCAACGTTCGCTACAATATTATTTATGTATGGTTCACTAATGTATTGCTTATCCTCTTTTTCTATGTCTTTGTTTTTCTCTGTGTTCTTGTTTTGGGTTGTCGCGTTTGTTATTAAATTGTCTATAAGTTTCTCGGGGAAGCTATTTTTCTATCCGTGTGTCCGTCTGTTTCTATGCAAACTAGTCTGTCAGTCTTAAAGCTATCGTAATAAAACTTGGCACAGACCCTTATTTTTGCTGCAGGCAGTACATATGCCGAAACCGGCCGGATCGGACCACTATAACATATAGCTGCTATAGGAATGATCGGTCGACAACTATGTTTTTGTATGAAAAACATAATTTTTTTTATAAAGGTATCCTTAACAAACGTACACGAACCGAATCTCTAGAGAGCATGTACAATCAATCTGATTAAATTTGGTCAAAATCGGACCACTATATCACATAGCTTCTATTGGATCGGGTGAAAAATGGGTTTTTGAATGAAACTGTTTTGTATAACACTCAAACTAAGTGAGAGTTATATTATACTTCAAAAAGTTTCCTGTAATTTTATAAAACTCGGACCACAAGCTCCCAAAGGAACAATTATACGAAAATTGAGTTATGTATAAAAACCATTGCTGCTTGGGTACATAGCTTCGACACTCCGAAGATAGCCGTTCTTTCTTGTTAATAACTCATTTTCTTAGTTTTCTTAGTGATTGTTAATTCGTGAGAGCTTTGTGTGAAGTTCATTGCGACATGCGCTTTGCATTTTGTCGCTGACGCCAGTCCGTATTTTCTCAATAGCGCCTAAGCTGTAATTGTTGTTGTTATTGCACTAACGCCGCTTGTACATTTCCTTGCCTTGCAGCTGCGTGTAAATTCGCCATAGCTACTGCTCCCCCTGTATTTTCGTCGGCCTTTCCTTCTTCATCCATCCATTCTTGATCAACGCCGTATACAATTTCGTCAACATTGAGTAATTTTCGTGTTATCATGTTTGCTTGCATAACATTTTCAATTTCACCGCCGGTAGTTTTCCAATTATTTTTAATGGACTTTAACCCACTTCTGAGATTTTAGGATGTGGATGTTCTTTTTTTTCAATCTCACGAACGAACTGATTCGCCCGTCGTGGTATTCGTAATCGACCAATCTCTCGCAAATCGTTGTTGAAGATCTATCGATATTGCACAAGGTTACTTAGGATCTATTTACATTGCACATGGCGTCGCCAGATAGTTATACTTAGATAAACTATATACTACCAACGACATTTTAAATAACAAGATGTCCAACGCCCATACCATGAATGAACAACGAAATTTTTGCCGTGGCTTTTCGCTTGGCGCGCTCCCGGCTTCTAACATTGAGAGCGTAAAATTGAATGCACTCTCAGCAGATGATATTTGTTTTTGTTGTGGCATGTGCTGCTCTATAGAATAAATTAACACATTTTTTGTAATAAACTATTAACTGAAAGATAACTGAATATTTTGGGCCGTGTTTCTTTGTTAACGTTCGAAATCTTATTAGAAACTTTGTACAAAAAAGTGGTGTTTTTAACCACCGGACAACTGAGTATAATCGCTCGCCTTACAATAAAGCATAAGTATTTGGGCACACAAGCAACAAAAGTGAGTAGGTAGTTTTTTGCATATGTGCGTATGGCATACGTCGGTGAATCGGCGTCGAAAGAAGGATGGGTGAAAAGGGAAGTACACAAATTGAAACAAAATGGATGGAGTGTCTTGGGTATTAAGGTTTCTTTTATGCAAGCCTTCGCTTGTGTTGCCTTTTTAGTACCTGCTACGGCAAAAGCGTGCGCAATAAGAAAATTTCGACAAACACGAAGAATTAACTTACTTTGTATCTCCAAACTGAAAACATAATACAAAATAATATTTAACTTAGGATACGGAACGGCCTTATCAACTCGCTTTAGAAAACACAGGAAATTATAATTTATTTATTCATTTAATATCATTTAACAAATTTTTAATATATATATAACAATAAAGAACGGCTATCTTCGGGTGCCAAAGCTATATACCCTAGCAGGAATGTTTTTTATACAAAACTTAATTTTTGTCTGATTGCTCCTATAGGAGCCATGTGTTCCGATTTTGATCAAATTAAAGGAAACTATTTGAAGTATTATAAAACTTTTACTTAGTTTGGATGAAATATTTGTATAAACAAAAAGTTTGATATAGCGATATAGTGGTCTGATTTTGACCAAATTTGGTCAGATTGTTAAAACTTTCTCGGTTTGGATAAGTTTGGTAAGGAAACATTAATAAACAAAAAAGGTTTTCATACAAAAACGTAGTTGTCGACTGATCATTCCTATGGCAGCAATATGTTATAGTGGTCCGATCCGGCCGGTTCTTACATATGTACTGCCTGCAGCAAAAAGAAGGGTCTGTACCAAGTTTCATTACGATAGTTTTAAAACTAGTTCGCATAGAAACAGACGGACAGACGGACATAGCTATATCGACTCGGCTATTCATGCTGATTCAGATATATAAGTAAACAAATCCCGTTTGTAAGATATAATTGACTTTATTCAATGTAAGTAATTGCTCAACCGAGCGCTTGAGCTTCTGTTTAAAAACTAATCCTAAATATAATTTATGCTAGCCGGCATGGCCCATGGCCCGTGGCAGAGCCGGCGTATAGTCCATGGCTCGCGGCAGAACCGACAACAGAATGCTGACTCGGCGCCTCGTGACCGTTCTTGCAGCGGTCACTCAGCGCTGGCATGCGGGTGTCAGATTCCGTTTGCGACTTTGTTGCCGTCGCGTTCGGTCTAATAGCCTGATCGGCATATTTTGACTTGCGCGTGTTAACTCCTCCCGGGGTTAACTGGAAGCCGTCCTCGGTTTCCCGTAGTGATGTTGTTTGTTCAATTCGCCCATTAAGATGTAGGTGGCGGCGAACTCCCCAGATGATACCGTAACAGGCCATGACAAGGGCTAAAGTAAGGCAGCTACTTAACAATGGTCTTGATAGTAGCTCGGACTGTAGATCGCCAGTGCGCTGAAGATTTTTTAGGCTGAGATCGTGAAGAAATGGTAGGCTCAGGTGTTGTCGATGGCTGGTCACGTTGATCTTAGCCGAGGCCGACACCGCAGGTTTCTTTTTTCAGAACGCCACGATTGTTGACGTATAGTGTGTCGTTCAGTGAAATGCGGTCGTCATAAGTTGCCAAGTATGTTCCGTTGACCAGCTGGCTGATGCCTTTGATGTCCTCAACTCTGATGGTCGCATCGTTGATAATTAAGATGCCCTCATCCACAATTGTAACTGGCTCTAGATGTCCAGGGCGAGTAGCGCAGATCGCGAGAGCACCCGAGACCAGCTGCTGGGCACAAGTTGTAGTTTTCAACCTCTTACAGAAGGTGGTGCTCACTGCAGCGTCGCATTCTCCCCGGCGAAGGTTTGAGTACCACAGTCGGCTACCGTGCTACTATTTTCTAAATCTAGAATTATATTTCTATGTTGTATCGGATAAACAATCATTTTTTACAAATTAACTTAGGTCTAGGATATTTGATTAAAAAATGCAATAAATCGGAATTTTGAAAAGCCTTAATACTGGATACTCCTAAGATATCTGCTATGCTAATATTTGTGAGGTGCTCATTTGCAATTTCATTGATATCTACGCTGTCCAGAATAAGGGGGCTGATTAATTTAATTTTTGCCAGTGTTACTGAGAATATTAAGTCTAAATTTGTGATAATCATCCTATTTTTTGCCAAAATGGTTTCATATAGGTGCTCGGTATCTATATCATCTGTTTTGTGAATTTCGTTCAGGGAGTGATTGTCAGGGTCATTAAGAGCAAATATCCTAACCTATAAAAATTAAAATTGATTTTTATATATTTTTTTGTTTTTATTAAATCTAAATAACCTAGTCAGAATAAAGTTTGAAATTTAAAATTATTGGATAGGGGGCCTATTTTAAATTGTC
The DNA here is from genome assembly GCA_035043065.1 of Hirtodrosophila confusa. Classification (NCBI taxonomy): domain Eukaryota; kingdom Metazoa; phylum Arthropoda; class Insecta; order Diptera; family Drosophilidae; genus Hirtodrosophila; species Hirtodrosophila confusa. Next base: position 29,271 of record JAWNNI010000185.1, on the reverse strand, counting down.
CTTATGGACCACCCTCCCTTTAATAAGAACTGTCGTGCCCAGATCTGCTTGAATTATTTCTTCTGAGCACAAAGGTGATAGTTTGTTTCCCAATCTTTTATTTGATTTGAGAAGCACTTTGTCCCCTACGTTATATTTCTTGTGCACCCTGTCTTTGTTTATTTTTTCAAGACTTTTTACTCCCTGTACCCATAAAATGGGTAAAAGGGGGTATTGGATTTGTGCAAAAGTATGTAACAGGCAGAAGGAGACATCTCCGACCCTATAAAGTATATATATTCTTGATCAGTATCAAAAGAGATTTCGATTTGGCCATGTCCGTCTGTCTGTCCGTCTGTCCGTCTGTCCGTCTGTCCGTCCGTCCGTCTGTCCGTCTGTCTGTCCGTATGTATGAACGCAAGGATCTCAGCAACTATAAGAGCTAGAGACACCAAATTTGGAATGTAGGTTCGTGTATAGCGGGAGCAGGTCAAGTTTATTTTAGATTTGAGATATCTCCCCCCGTTCCCCCGCTATTCGATAAAAACCGTTTTACAGTTACAATTTTCAAGATATAGCTTTAAGATTTGGCATGTCCAGTACTTTAGTCCCTCTTAATCTACTGTCCAAATTTCAAGTCGATCGGATAATAAACACCTAAGTTATTCACGAAAGAAGATTCAGTGCTGCAGCAAGGGGAAGAAGAAGCACAGTCACAACTTAAAATGCCTCGCTTGCGCTGTGGCTCGTGCGTGTGCGTATCTGTGTATGTATGTGTAAGTTAACGAAGATGCGATCGGAAATTTTTGACCTGGGTACAGGGAGTTTCGTAGTCGGGTATACTCGACTATAACATTCTTACTTGTTTCCTGTGCCGATGTGATTCTATTCCTAATTTGAGTTGTAAGTTTTGTGGAAGTTGAGTGAATAATTTCTATTGGTTTTTTATCTGTCACTGAATGTATTGATCTATTGTATTTAATAGTTGCGAGGAGGATAGTGTCAACAGTATCAGTTAACTGTTTACCCATTCTTAGGCAACGACCTATATCCCCAAGTGTACTATGAAACCGCTCAACTTGTCCGTTAGAAGTGCTGTGCAGAGGTGGTGCATTTGAAATGGGGATGTCGAAATTGTTTTTTAGGATTGATCTAATGATTTCGGAATTTAAAGATTTTTCCTTGTCACAGTAAATAGTTTTTGTTTTTGGAAACAAATTTATAAGCTGTAAAATAGGTGCTTTAATGTCCACGATTGCGCGTGAACGAATGGGCTGAACTACTGCAAACTTAGAGAACTTGTCGATGCAAGTCAGAAAATATTTTTGATCGGTGGAATAAACATCAACATGTAATATTTCCCCTGCGTAGGATGGTATTGGAGTTTTTCCCATTGTTTGTTTTACAGGGTGACGATTATATTTACCCATGGCACATATTCTACAATTTGCAGCTATTTCAGTTGCTAACCGGTTCATTTATGGGAAGAAATAGTCCCGAAGTATTTGTTTGACATTTTCTTGGGCTGCGCGGTGAGCTCGGTTATGCTCTGCCGTGGCGATTTCTCTCTGCTCTGTACAGTCGATTATGTCTGTTACAATGGTTTTGGTATATCTAAATGTAGTTGAAGGGAATGCTTCAACTAACTGGTGTTGGATAAAAGCTAGGATGGTTAGTTCGCAATGTATCGCGTTAACCACGTCCGCCTTTACCACATCTTGTAAAGATTGTAAGAGAGTGCTTCGATCAGTGAATTGAATAACGTGTCTCATTTTTTCTTTAAAAAAAATGAATGTTTTAACCAAAGAGGTGTTACCTTCTTCAATCACTATTTGATTTCTGAAGCAATTAATCGGTTTCTCTGTGGTCTCTATAGTGTACGTGAGAGATTCCTCGCTGTGCACTGTGGCAACATCTGAATGTGCAGAATCAGGAGCATTAAAGTTCGGACGAGACAAGGCGTCTGCCACGAAGTTCTCTTTGCCAGGCTTGTAAATAATGTTGGCATTGTGCTCGTCTATAAAAGCTTTCCAACGTTTTATTTTCGCGTTCGGGTTTTTATCCGACACTGCAAATGTCAGGGGTTGGTGATCTATGAAGATATTAAGATTTCTGACTCCGAACAAATAATTTCGGAGATTTTTTAGAGCCCATACGATGGCGAGAAGCCGGGAAGTCGGGATACGTTAGTATCACGTCTTCGGATGCCAGTGTTTCTTTCAACCTATTAAAGGCTTCGAGCTGGCTTGGCGTCAATTCAAGTTTTACTTTTCTTGAATGATTGGCGCTTATTTTACCATTTTCGCTTTTAAGACGTCCGTTAGGGGTCTTGCGATAGCGGCAAATCCAACTATAAAGCACCTATAGTAACTTGCCAAGCCCAGAACAAGGTTTTTGGTGGCTGGAAATCTTTAATGGCCTGTACCTTTGCAGGTGATGTCTGAATTCCGCCTCTGCTCACAGTGAATCCCAAATACTCCACGCTCTTTTTGAAGAACTTGGATTTTTCTTGGGAGACCCTCATGCCTGCGTCTCGAAGACTCTTTAAGACCCACTCAATATGTCTGACGTGGTCTTCTTTGTTCACTGAGAAAATTATTACGTCGTATACATAGACGTAACACGTTTTCCCGATTTGATCCCTGAGGACATCATCTATTGCCCAAAGGGAAGCCTGCAAAATTCATACTTCCCGTTATTGACAGAAAACGCAGTCTTTTCTCTGTCTTTTTCCGCCAATTCTATCTGGTGGAAACCTGATTTGAGGTCCAATGTTGTAAAATATTGTGCCTCACCCATATTTGACAGTATTGTCGAAATTGTTGGGGTCGGATATTTGTCATCCGTTGTTTTTTGATTCAGCTTTCGAAAATCGATCACTAAACGTTTTAATTTGTGCCCAAATTCATCAACACCCTTTTTGTCGAAAACCCACAATGGGTTATTATAAGGTGATTTGGACGGCCTTATAATGTCATTCGCTAGAAGTTGTTTAACTTCTGCATTGACAAATTCGGACACGCCCATTGGATATGGGTACAACTTGGAGTACACTGGTTCGCCATCTGTTCGTATGGTGGCAACAGTGTTTATGTTGTATGGGAGGGACTCATTAACGTCCGCAAATGCTTTGACCGTTTGGTCGATCATTTTATTAAAGGAATTTCTGACGGCGATGGGAACATCGGCGTCATTAATTTGAATAAAATTCACGTTTTGGCATTGCGTGAATTCGATCGGCTCTAAGCCGTGATCGTGTTTAATAAAATTTTTCGTAAGGTCAATTTTGGCGTTTACTTGTTTTAATAAATCTAGGCCAATTATGCCGTCGAATTCATTAAGATTTTCCAAAATAAAAAATATGATTTTACATCAAATAAGAAGATAGGACACTTTTGTTCAATTTTTGTGTGCCCATGTATTGATTTTACCTGGAATGGTTTGTCGACGGGCACGAAGTGTGCCAGTCCGGAAAGTGGCTTAATATAGTTTTTAGATGCTCCTGTATCTATAAGGAGCCTGATGGTTTGCCCTGCTACTGTACGTGGGATGTACGGAAGCAGGGAGTTACCCCTAAAAAATTTCAACTTTCGGCTTCGGACAAGTCATCATCAACAGCTGTTGCTTCCAACTGTGACTGAGCTTCATAGTTGTCATGGCTTTGTTCTTGAGGCAGATGATTTAGTTTTTGGCGACTTTGCATTGATTGATCACCGTGACTTTGGTTTTTCCTAAAATTTTGAGCCTGAGTTGGCTGTCTGAAGCGCGACGATGAATCCATCGGCTCGGGACCTTGTCCCTGTGGTCTTTGGTTGTTAAAGCGTTGCTTTGAACTACTTGCTTTTTGTTGACCCTGATTTCCCTTTTGACCCTTTTGAAAAAATGGGCTCTTTTGTTGGAAATTTCCGTTGGCCGTTTTGACGCCAACCCTGAGACCGTTGACCCCCGGATTTTTGGCTCTGAGATTTTTCCTCAGTGTGTTTGGCATAATTTGCCATGAAAATGCCTCTATCAATACTTGATTCTGCCTCCCGCGCCAGTGCCAAGGCGGTTGGTAAATCGCGCGGCTGAGCTGGGAAAACAGCCCACTTTATGGATTTTTTTAACCCGGAAACGAATGTGTGCAGCGCGTCAGTTCTATATTTTTCATTGAGAACTGCTGCTGCAGCCGAGTCATACGTAATTAGCGTTTTATTTGTTAATAAGGTTAAATTCCTTTGTACTTCGTCGTAATAGTTCAAGAGGGTCAGGTCGCCTTGTCTTCAAGTACTAAGATTCTGTTGAATCACATGGACCGGTGTTTTATCGGCATATGTGAAATCGAGTCTCGCAATGATGGCTTTGAAATTGAACACGGTATTAAAAGATGCAAGCACTGCATCTGCCGGTCCTCTTATTTTATTGCGAATTATAGCGTTAGCCTGATAATGCCAAGAGCTCCCATTGTAGGGCTCGAAAATTTTATAGGCTGTGTTGGCTGCTTGTCTCCATGAGACGTAATTTTCCTGCTTCCCGTCAAACTCGGGAATAGACTTTACAATATCTAAAGGTTCGTCGCAAGTATAATTTCGGTTGTCTGATATACCACCTCTACCTCTGGCACAGTCCCCTTAAGATTATTGAGCTGTTCTGTAACCGCTGCTAATTTTTGTTCAAATATTTGTGTCTGTTGCGCAAGGCAAGCGCGCATTTGAGCTTCTAAGCTCGCTATCTGTTGTTCACTCATGTTGTTATTTTCTAAAGTTTCCTTGTAAGAAGAAATCAATTCCTGGTCACTACTGTCCGACTGTTGTTTTGATCTGAACATTAAGTCACAAAACACACAAAGATACGAACCGTTATAGTTATAGCAGTATTTAGTGATTTTCAAGCAGCGCTTTCGCGCATCGGCTTGAGTTATTATTTATAATTTTTTGGGATTTGTTATAAACACTAAGAATATTAATTATGTTTGTTTTATTTATTTTAAAAATATTCAATTCTGGACAGACTCTTTTTTTTATTTACTTATGATAGGCAAAATGAGCACATCACTTACATTTTATTGTAATGTTAATCCCTATGAGTGTAGCTGCAGCGGTGGCCAATACGTGTACCGGTTGTAGATTTCGTTGATTTTTTTCCAACTCGCTCAGCTATGGCTGGATTTTGCCTCTTGTTTTTGTTGTTAATTGTCTTTTTATTTTTTAACTCGCTCAGCTATGGCTGGGGTTTTTTTTTGTGTTTCTGTTGTTGTTTGTATTTATTCTTTTTAACTCGCTCAGCTATGGCTGGGGTTTTATTTTTTGTTTTTGTTGTTGTGCTTTTTTTTATAACTGCACACAGTTGTTGGTGATTTTTATGTTAAAACTGTTCTAAGTTAGTGTGTTGTTCCATTTAAGCATAGGAACCAAATTTAAATCGCGGCGTTGGCACGATGTTTATTTTTGTATTAAGAGATTAGTTTCTCTTAAAGTTACAATCGCGGCGTTGGCCTCACGATGTTTTCTTTAAAATATTAAATCACTGTGTTAACACTTTAACACTTCAAATCGCGGGTACTTCGACCGTTGGGCGCCAGTAAACAAATCCCGTTTGTAAGATATAATTAACTTTATTCAATGTAAGTAATTGCTCAACCGAGCGCTTGAGCTTCTGTTTAAAACCTAATCCTAAATATAATTTATGCTAGCCGGCATGGCCCATGGCCCGTGGCAGAGCCGGCGTATAGTCCATGGCTCGCGGCAGAACCGACAACAGAATGCTGACTCGGCGCCTCGTGACCGTTCTTGCAGCGGTCACTCAGCGCTGGCATGCGGGTGTCAGATTCCGTCTGCGACTTTGTTGCCGTCGCGTCCGGTCTAATAGCCTGATCGGCATATTTTGACTTGCGCATGTTAACTTATATACTTTGTTGGGTCAGAAGCGTCTCCTTCAGTCCATAGCACATTTCGTGACGAAATTATAATACCATATGCTAGGGTATAAAAATTGTAGACAGCATAAGAGAAAATATTATGGCAGAAAATTCAGACAGAATCTAAATGAAATTAGGGAAAACGCACAAGAAAATCAAAAGATAGCTCAAAAATATAACGAAAACAAGAAAGAATGTTGCAGTCGGTTGTATCCTACAGTAGAATACTCTGTTCCCAGTCTGGTATAATTTGCTTATTATACTCTGTTCCCGAAGGGAAAAGAGTATATTGGGTTTGCCAAATGTCCGTCTGTACGTATGAACGCAATTTTTTTCCACACCCTTGAAGCTAGAGCAACCAAACTTGGGTCACATGTTGGTGTATACCCTCAATTTATGAAGTGTCGATACATTATGAGGACCGACTCCTAGACAGGGAGAGGCTCTCAGTGGCAGACCATCCTCCACATCCGGCTGCGACCAATCGGAGAGTGCCGCAGGCACCGCATGTGCATGGAGCGCAAGGCCAGCAAACACGGCAGGCCACTGCGTCCGCTGAAGCGCGTGGAATCTCGGTGGGACCATCCAATTTGTGCAGCTCGCGGGTCAAATGGTACCTGAGGTACCTCCAGCAGGGGCACCCTCCAGACGAGGCCATCTGGAAGTCTACGGAGTCGAAAGCAGCGCCGGAACAGGCTAGGACACCTGCTCCGAAGCGATCCAACAGTAGCCTTACGCCGTCGACCGGGACGCCTTAAAATGCGGGCAATACGGTGAAGGCAGTACAAAGACCAGGAAGAGCGGCCACCGCGTCAATCGCAAGGGCCGCACAGGATGGGCCGCACAGGATGCTGTGGAACGCCCCAGCACATCCCAAGCGGCAGCTGCTAGTGCAGCTGTAGCACCTCCTCCAACAGCGCCCACCCTGCTGCGCGCGTCGTACGCAACGATCGCGAAGAAGGTGAAGGTGGCTGTGTTGCCTGCGGACTATCCCCAGGTAACCCTCAGCCACAAGGAATTATCCGCGCTAGAGGAGGCCATCCTCGACGATATAGAAGTTGCAGAATGGGACACTGCGCTCTCCTACACGGGTATCCACTTCTGAGTAGGACACCTGGTCATCGACTGCACCGATGAAGGGTCAGCCGATTGGCTGATGAGCGCAGCGCCGAGGCTACACTCGTGGTAGGGCGTACCCATCGACGCAAGAACGAGTGATGGTATACCCTCACAACATAACGGTCTTCTGTCCGAGAAGCGCGGATCGGATCGGAACCGATGCCTTGTTGGGTCTGGTGAGGAACCAAAACAAGATGGAGACCGATCCGTGGAGGGTACTATCCCGAAGAAACGAGGGGGGAGGAGCCCTCTTCGTCATAGGGATCGATGAGGTATCGCGGGATATCATCGTGGAAAGGGGGCACCAGCTCTACTTCCGCTTAGGGACGATCTCCGTGAGCGGCCTAACAGTGCACAGAAGAAACGTGCAGGAGGAGGTCCCCCCCCCCCCCCGCACGCACACACACACACACACACACACGCAAGAACAGCATACAGCAGCCATTAATGTAGCGGCCCCTACGTACACAGAGGCAATAGCCGGCTCGGTAGACCTGGCCGAGGAGGACGACCTGGCAGAGGTAACACTCGAACCCGCTGCAGTAGAGACCATGGAACTGGAGGAGGAGTTGGAGGACGGCGCTTCAATGTCATCCAAGGAGCTTGACTTGAAACTTCGCGGTGAAAGGCGACGAAGTCGACGTTACTTTGACGAGCGGAGGCGAGGAGGGCTTATCTCAGCCCGACTCGATAGGACCTATGGAGCCCACTGTCCGCTGATGACGACGCCAAGCTGGCTCAGGTGAACATCCACCGAGCGAAGGCGGCCTTGGGCCGTCCTAGCTAGGATGTTCACCCAACAACATCTTGGGCTAGCCCTGGTGCAGGAGCCGTGGTTCAACCACGGCATAAATGGCCTCTACACGAGGGACTCAAAGGTAGTATATGACCATAGGAGCGCATCTTCCAGAACTTGTATTATGGTAAGGAACGGCGCTAATTACACTATCCTTTAAAAAATTCCTGACCTGGGACTGCGTCCCAATCTCAGTCCAGGCGATAGGAGCTACCACGTCGTTTGTTAATCCCAGAGGTGAGTGCCTGCTCGACTTTGTACTTAAAAATAACTTAGAAATAGGAAATGTTGCATCATCACCGACCTTCGTAACTAGCGTCAGGGAAGAAGTCTTGGACATCACCCTGATAAGCCGGTCCCTCAAGCCGCACATAAGGGACTGGCATGTATCACCAGAAAAGTCCATGTCGGACAACAGGACAAGCCTAATCAACCTTAGAGCGAATATGGATATTAGCGTAGCTACTCGTAATCCTAGGAAAACGAACTCAGAACTTTATAAGGAACACTTATCGCTCGAGCTAACTAGTGGCTATAGAGGGCGCCTTCGACAACAAGTCCGATGACGTTGTTCAGGCATCCCTGCAGAGGAAGGGGCTAGATACGGTGACTGGCAGATGGATTCATTCACTGCTTAGATCCAGACAGGCCACAGAAACAGTGGGGGAAAGCACTGTTACAGTCACAACCAAAAGAGGGTGTCCCCTTGCTATGGAGCATTTGAGGAATCACTCTGCAACATAATCCAACTAGGATTGAGGAGGACATACGACTGGTGCAAGGAGGTTGGTCTAAACCTGAACCCTTCCAAAACAGTCATAATCCCCTTCACAAGAATGTACAAATTGCAGAGAATGAAGAAAATAATACTGGCAGAAATTCCCTTAGAAACTAACGAGGAAGTTAAATACCTAGGAGTTACCCTTGATAGCAGACTAAACTTTGCATCACATGTAAAGAACACAGTAGATAAGTGCTCTAGGGCACTATATACCTGCCGTAGTATAGCCGGAAAGTCGTGGGGCACAGCGCCCCGTATAATAAGATGGCTATACCTTATGATAGTTAGGCCAATGATCACGTACAGAGTCATCGCCTGGGGCGCCAGAATACAGCTCGTCAACGTGCAAAAGCAGCTACAAAAACTGCAGAGAATGGCCTGCATCTGTATGACGGGAGCAAGGCGCACCTGTCCGGCAACAGCCCTAGAAGTCTTAATGGAGCTCACTCCACTCCATCACACGATTAAGCTCCAACGAAAGGCAACCCTTCTTAGAATATCATCCATAGGAGTTGGCAAATATGGTATCAGTAGGGAAGATGCCGATAGATTGGAAAGAGAGCTCCCTCTACTTACGCAACCAAGGGACGAAATGACTGCCAAACTACTTTACGAGCGTCACTTCGAAGTCCATCTTTGCAATAAAAAGAATTGGACGGCGCTAGAATGGAGATTCACACAATCACGTGGTACACCGACGGTTTCCTAACAAACCAAGGCATGGGCTTTGGGGTGGTAGGCCCTCGGACCAAATATTATGAACCCCTAGGCAAATACCCTAGCATCTTCCAAGCTGAGGTATGCGCCATCGGGAGATGGCGCCAGAACCAGAACAGAAGCATAGCCAAACTATCTGATAGCCAAGCAGCAATAAGCGCTTTAAGCAGGTCAAAAATCACATCGAAGTTGGTTCGAGAAGTGCGAACTAAATGAAACCACCTAGGCAGGAACTTGCCCTCAGATGGATCCCAGGGCATAGATATACACCCGGTAATGAAGCAGCGGATGAACTAGCAAGAATAGGAGCATGAAAACCTCTTGTAGGCCCAGAACCGTTTTGAGGCATGGGAAGACACACAATACGAGAACATATTATGATAGAAGAGGACACCAGAAGGCAGTCAAGCTGGAGAAGCGCTCCAGGGCTAAGACAGGCCAAGTCACTCTTAGGAAGCTATGATCTATAAAGATTCAAGCAACTAATACCATTGGGGAGAAATTCACTTAGAATAATCACTAGCCTCTTAAAAGGGCAAAACCCTCGAACTGAACCCTCCACGAGGGTGCTGGCCAGGCAATGGACACTGTATTAACCTCGGAGTAAACGGGTTATACTTCGTGTCACTTGCTCGCCTACATCCCCAAGTAGTGCAGTGTCTAGCCAAGGCGAAGGCACAGTATTTCCTATCGGCTTTGCAAAAATGGGGGTACTGCGACTGGAGCCATGGTGTAAGCTACCTGGCAGCAGGTATAAAACGCTAAGGGTGATTCCCCGAATATAATAATCTCAATGGAGGAAAATAAGGAGACAACTCGAGTCGGGATGTCGGATCAAACGTCGGTGGGAAGCGTGACTGCTACCACCGGCGAGCACGGGGAAGAGCAATCCTCTCTGCTTGTCACCAGCGGTCACACCTCTGCCATGGTTGGAGCAGCCCATGGTAGTTGCAAAGCTACTGCCACCAAAACTAACGCTAAGCTGTGGCGTGGCGAGGACGGCGCTTCAACGTCATCCAAGGAGCTTGACTTGAAACTTCGCGGTGAAAGGCGACGAAGTCGACGTTACTTTGACGAGCGGAGGCGAGGAGGGCTTATCTCAGCCCGACTCGATAGGACCTATGGAGCCCACTGTCCACTGATGACGACGCCAGGCTGGCTCAGGTGAACATCCACCGAGCGAAGGCGGCCTTGGGCCGTCCTAGCTAGGATGTTCACCCAACAACATCTTGGGCTAGCCCTGGTGCAGGAGCCGTGGTTCAACCACGGCATAAATGGCCTCTACACGAGGGACTCAAAGGTAGTATATGACCATAGGAGCGCATCTTCCAGAACTTGTATTATGGTAAGGAACGGCGCTAATTACACTATCCTTTAAAAATTCCTGAGCTGGGACTGCGTCCCAATCTCAGTTCAGGCGATAGGAGCCACCACGTTGTTTGTTAATCCCAGAGGTGAGTGCCTGCTCGACTTTGTACTTAAAAATAACGACCTTCGTAACTAGCGTCAGGGAAGAAGTCTTGGACATCACCCTGATAAGCCGGTCCCTCAAGCCGCACATAAGGGACTGGCATGTATCACCAGAAAAGTCCATGTCGGGCAACAGGACAATCCTAATCAACCTTAGAGCGAATATGGATATTAGCGTAGCTTCTCGTAATCCTAGGAAAACGAACTGAGAACTTTATAAGGAACACTTATCGCTCGAGCTAACTAATGGCTATCTGCGCCTTCCTAGATATAGAGGGCGCCTTCGACAACACGTCCGATGACGTTGTTCAGGCATCCCTGCAGAGGAAGGGGCTAGATACGGTGACTGGCAGATTCATTCACTGCTTAGATCCAGACAGGCCATAGAAACAGTGGGGGAAAGCACTGTTACAGTCACAACCAAAAGAGGGTGTCCCCTTGCTATGGAGCATTTTAGTAGACGAACTACTAGGTAGGCTCCCAAGCAAGGGTGTACAATCCCAAGGGTACGCCGACGATATAGTCATCATAGCCCGAGGCAAGTTTGAGGAATCACTTTGCAACATAATCCAACTAGGATTGAGGAGGACATACGACTGGTGCAAGGAGGTTGGTCTCAACCTGAACCCTTCCAAAACAGTCATAATCCCCTTCACAAGAAGGTACAAATTGCAGAGAATGAAGAAAATAATACTGGCAGAAATTCCCTTAGAAACTAACGAGGAAGTTAAATACCTAGGAGTTACCCTTGATAGCAGACTAAACTTTGCATCACATGTAAAGAACACAGTAGATAAGTGCTCTAGGGCACTATATACCTGCCGTAGTATAGCCGGAAAGTCGTGGGGCACAGCGCCCCGTTTAATATGGTGGCTATACCTTATGATAGTTAGGCCAATGATCACGTACAGAGTCATCGCCTGGGGCGCCAGAATACAGCTCGTCAACGTGCAAAAGCAGCTACAAAAACTGCAAAGAACGGCCTGCATCTGTATGACGGGAGCAAGGCGCACCTGTCCGACAACAGCCCTAGAAGTCTTAATGGAGCTCACTCCACTCCATCACACGATTAAGCTCCAACGAAAGGCAACCCTTCTTAGAATATCATCCATAGGAGTTGGCAAATATGGTATCAGTAGGGAAGATGCCGATAGATTGGAAAGAGAGCTCCCTCTACTTACGCAACCAAGGGACGAAATGACTGCCAAACTACTTTACGAGCGTCACTTCGAAGTCCATCTTTGCAATAAAAAGAATTGGACGGCGCTAGAAGACGTGCATCCCATGGAGACTCACACAATCACGTGGTACACCGACGGTTTCCTAACAAACCAAGGCATGGGCCTTGGGGTGGTAGGCCCTCGGACCAAATATTATGAACCCCTAGGCAAATACACCAGCATCTTCCAAGCTGAGGTATGCGCCATCGGGAGATGGCGCCAGAACCAGAACAGAAGCATAGCCAAACTATCTGATAGCCAAGCAGCAATAAGCGCTTTAAGCAGGTCAAAAATCACATCGAAGTTGGTTCGAGAAGTGCGAACTAAATGAAACCACCTAGGCAGGAACTTGCCCTCAGATGGATCCCAGGGCATAAATATACACCCGGTAATGAAGCAGCGGATGAACTAGCAAGAATAGGAGCATGAAAACCTCTTGTAGGCCCAGAACCTTTTTGAGGCATAGGAAGACACACAATACGAGAACATATTATGATAGAAGAGGACACCAGAAGGCAGTCAAGCTGGAGAAGCGCTCCAGGTCTAAGACAGGCCAAGTCACTCTTAGGAAGCTATGATCTATAAAGATTCAAGCAACTAATACCATTGGGGAGAAATTCACTTAGAATAATCACTAGCCTCTTAAAAGGGCAAAACCCTCGAACTGAACCCTCCACGAGGGTGCTGGCCAGGCAATGGACACTGTATTAACCTCGGAGTAAACGGGTTATACTTCGTGTCACTTGCTCGCCTACATCCCCAAGTAGTGCAGTCTCTAGCCAAGGCGAAGGCACAGTATTTCCTATCGGCTTTGCAAAAATGGGGGTACTGCGACTGGAGCCATGGTGTAAGCTACCTGGCAGCAGGTATAAAACGCTAAGGGTGATTCCCCGAATATAATAATCTCAATGGAGGAAAATAAGGAGACAACTCGAGTCGGGATGTCGGATCAAACGTCGGTGGGAAGCGTGACTGCTACCACCGGCGAGCACGGGGAAGAGCAATCCTCTCTGCTTGTCACCAGCGGTCACACCTCTGCCATGGTTGGAGCAGCCCATGGTAGTTGCAAAGCTACTGCCACCAAAACTAACGCTAAGCTGTGGCGTGGCGGTGCCGTAGTCTAAACAGACTCGGACTGCGAATCGCACGGCGACAGCATTACAACGGAAGTCGAAAAAAAGCTACTCTACAGGCTTCTAGTGGCAAATACGCAAACATGGTCGAGGAGCAATTGGCCACTAAACGCTAGCGCTCGACTGAGACAACAAAGGCTGGAGTGCCCGTGAGCAAGCGGCCCCGCCCCACCAACAAGACCACCAGGGATCCGCGAGCGACGTAGCAAAACGACATCTTGTCGTTGCGCTCGTCGACAAAAGTGACCCAATGGCAAGATGTCACCGGAACTGTGGAAGGTAGTGGAAACACAACTGCTCGAGGCGAAGTTAAAGAGGATGGAGATTCCGGATGCCGTACCCACCATATTCGATGGTGCAGGTTGGCTCAATGGAGTCAAAATTCTCAGCTGCAGACACGACCCCACCTTGGAGTGGGTCTCTCAAACAGTCGCCTCAATGGCCGCCCCGTGGATGGGCGCCAAGCTAGAGGTCGTGGACAGAACTAGTATTCCGTCCGTACCAAAGGCATGAGTGCTACTTCCGACTGTCGTGCCTAAAGAGCAGGCTCTTAAATTACTCAAATAGCAGATTCCTGACGTGCCCACCGCTGATTGGCAGGTCATTCATGTCGCTAAGCCTGATAAAAAGTGACAGCACATGATTCTGCAAATAAGCAAGGAAGCCGAGGATCTTCTGTTTCGTAGGTACGGGAAAATGGCGTGGGGCGTGGGCTACCCATACCTGCGTCTCAAGAAGCACCACCCCCACGACAACAATAATAACACGCTGATGGCTGGTGAGGTGGAGCAAGACCTGGGCCTTGTGTCCATGGTGGAAGCTACCTACAGCTTGGAAATCGGGGAAGCGGCCATAGTAGCCACGCCTGAGGACCCTAAGACGGAGGACGAGGATGGCGAAACGACGTTGGTAGTCGAGTCACCGCGAGTGGAGGAATCTAACAGCCACGCAGCTGAAGGTCTAACAGTGCACAGAAGAAACGTGCAGGAGGAGGTCCCCCCCCCCACCCCCCCGCACACACACACACACACACACACAAGAACAGCATACAGCAGCCATTGATGTAGCGGCCCCTACGTACACAGAGGCAATAGCCGGCTCGGTAGACCTGGCCCAGGACGACGACCTGGCAGAGGTAACACTCGAACCCGCTGCAGTAGAGACCATGGAACTGGAGGAGGAGTTGGAGGACGGCGCTTCAACGTCATCCAAGGAGCTTGACTTGAAACTTCGCGGTGAAAGGCGACGAAGTCGACGTTACTTTGACGAGCGGAGGGAGGAGGGCTTATCTCAGCCCGACTCGATAGGACCTATGGAGCCCACTGTCCGCTGATGACGACGCCAAGCTGGCTCAGGTGAACATCCACCGAGGGAAGGCGGCCTTGGGCCGTCCTAGCTAGGATGTTCACCCAACAACATCTTGGGCTAGCCCTGGTGCAGGAGCCGTGGTTCAACCACGGAATAAATGGCCTCTACACGAGGGACTCAAAGGTAGTATATGACCATAGGACCGCATCTTCCAGAACTTGTATTATGGTAAGGAACGGCGCTAATTACACTATCCTTTAAAAATTTCTGACCTGGGACTGCGTCCCAATCTCAGTCCAGGCGATAGGAGCTACCACGTCGTTTGTTAATCCCAGAGGTGAGTGCCTGCTCGACTTTGTACTTCGCTCGAGCTAACTAGTGGCTATCTGCGCCTTCCTAGATATAGAGGGCGCCTTCGACAACACGTCCGATGACGTTGTTCAGGCATCCCTGCAGAGGAAGGGGCTAGATACGGTGACTGGCAGATGGATTCATTCACTGCTTAGATCCAGACAGGCCACAGAAACAGTGGGGGAAAGCACTGTTACAGTCACAACCAAAAGAGGGTGTCCCCTTGCTATGGAGCATTCTAGTAGACGAACTACTAGGTAGGCTCCCTAGCAAGGGTGTACAATGCCAAGGGTACGCCGACGATATAGTCATCATAGCCCGAGGCAATTTTGAGGAATCACTCTGCAACATAATCCAACTAGGATTGAGGAGGACATACGACTGGTGCAAATAGGTTGGTCTCAACCTGAACCCTTCCAAAACAGTCATAATCCCTTTCACAAGAAGGTACAAATTGCAGAGAATGAAGAAAATAATACTGGCAGAAATTCCCTTAGAAACTAACGAGGAAGTTAAATACCTAGGAGTTACCCTTGATAGCAGACTAAACTTTGCATCACATGTAAAGAACACAGTAGATAAGTGCTCTAGGGCACTATATACCTGCCGTAGTATAGCCGGAAAGTCGTGGGGCACAGCGCCCCGTATAATAAGATGGCTATACCTTATGATAGTTAGGCCAATGATCACGTACAGAGTCATCGCCTGGGGCGTCAGAATACAGCTCGTCAACGTGCAAAAGCAGCTACAAAAACTGCAAAGAATGGCCTGCATCTGTATGACGGGAGCAAGGCGCACCTGTCCGGCAACAGCCCTAGAAGTCTTAATGGAGCTCACTCCACTCCATCACACAATTAAGCTCCAACGAAAGACAACCCTTCTTAGAATATCATCCATAGGAGTTGGCAAATATGGTATCAGTAGGGAAGATGCCGATAGATTGGAAAGAGAGCTCCCTCTACTTACGCAACCAAGGGACGAAATGACTGCCAAACTACTTTACGAGCGTCACTTCGAAGTCCATCTTTGCAATAAAAAGAATTGGACGGCGCTAGAATGGAGACTCACACAATCACGTGGTACACCGACGGTTTCCTAACAAACCAAGGCATGGGCCTTGGGGTGGTAGGCCCTCGGACCAAATATTATGAACCCCTAGGCAAATACACCAGCATCTTCCAAGCTGAGGTATGCGCCATCGGGAGATGGCGCCAGAACCAGAACAGAAGCATAGCCAAACTATCTGATAGCCAAGCAGCAATAAGCGCTTTAAGCAGGTCAAAAATCACATCGAAGTTGGTTCGAGAAGTGCGAACTAAATGAAACCACCTAGGCAGGAACATGCCCTCAGATGGATCCCAGGGCATAGATATACACCCGGTAATGAAGCAGCGGATGAACTAGCAAGAATAGGAGCATGAAAACCTCTTGTAGGCCCAAAACCGTTTTGAGGCATAGGAAGACACACAATACGAGAACATATTATGATAGAAGAGGACACCAGAAGGCAGTCAAGCTGGAGAAGCGCTCCAGGTCTAAGACAGGCCAAGTCACTCTTAGGAAGCTATGATCTATAAAGATTCAAGCAACTAATACCATTGGGGAGAAATTCACTTAGAATAATCACTAGCCTCTTAAAAGGGCAAAACCCTCGAACTGAACCCTCCACGAGGGTGCTGGCCAGGCAATGGACACTGTATTAACCTCGGAGTAAACGGGTTATACTTCGTGTCACTTGCTCGCCTACATCCCCAAGTAGTGCAGTCTCTAGCCAAGGCGAAGGCACAGTATTTCCTATCGGCTTTGCAAAAATGGGGGTACTGCGACTGGAGCCATGGTGTAAGCTACCTGGCAGCAGGTATAAAACGCTAAGGGTGATTCCCCGAATATAATAATCTCAATGCAGGAAAATAAGGAGACAACTCGAGTCGGGATGTCGGATTAAACGTCGGTGGGAAGCGTGACTGCTACCACCGGCGAGCACGGGGAAGTGCAATCCTCTCTGCTTGTCACCAGCGGTCACACCTCTGCCATGGTTGGAGCAGCCCATGGTAGTTGCAAAGCTACTGCCACCAAAACTAACGCTAAGCTGTGGCGTGGCGGTGCCGTATTCTAAACAGACACGGACTGCGAATCGCACGGCGACAGCATAACAACGGAAGTCGAAAAAAAGCTACTCTACAGGCTTCTAGTGGCAAATACGCGAACATGGTCGAGGAGCAATTGGCCACTAAACGCTAGCGCTCGACTGAGACAACAAAGGCTGGAGTGCCCGTGAGCAAGCGGCCCCGCCCCACCAACAAGACCACCAGGGATCCGCGAGCGACGTAGCAAAACGACATCTTGTCGTTGCGCTCGTCGACAAAAGTGACCCAATGGCAAGATGTCACCGGAACTGTGGAAGGTAGTGGAAACACAACTGCTCGAGGCGAAGTTAAAGAGGATGGAGATTCCGGATGCCGTACCCACCATATTCGATGGTGCAGGTTGGCTCAATGGAGCCAAATTCTCAGCTGCAGAGACGACCCCACCTTGGAGTGGGTCTCTCAAACAGTCGCCTCAATGGCCGCCCCGTGGATGGGCGCCAAGCTAGAGGTCGTGGACAGAACTAGTATTCCGTCCGTACCAAAGGCATGAGTGCTACTTCCGACTGTCGTGCCTAAAGAGCAGGCTCTTAAATTACTCAAATAGCAGATTCCTGACGTGCCCACCGCTGATTGGCAGGTCATTCATGTCGCTAAGCCTGATAAAAAGTGACAGCACATGATTCTGCAAATTAGCAAGGAAGCCGAGGATCTTCTGTTTCGTAGGTACGGGAAAATGGCGTGGGGCGTGGGCTACCCATACCTGCGTCTCAAGAAGCACCACCCCCACGACAACAATAATAACACGCTGATGGCTGGTGAGGTGGAGCAAGACCTGGGCCTTTTGTCCATGGTGGAAGCTACCTACAGCTTGGAAATCGGGGAAGCGGCCATAGTAGCCACGCCTGAGGATCCTAAGACGGAGGACAACGAGGATGGCGAAACGACGTTGGTAGTCGAGTCACCGCGAGTGGAGGAATCTAACAGCCACGCTGCTGAAGGTCTAACAGTGCACGAGGAGGTCCCCCCCACCCCCCGCGCACACACACACGCACAAACACACACACACACACACACACACACGCACAAACACACACACACACACACACACACACACACACACACACACACACACACAAGGAGTGTCACGCCGCAAGACGCAGGTGCCAACGAGCGAGAGCGTCACCAAACTTCGCGCACTTGTCTGGCTTGCTGAGAGAAGCCCGAAGGAGCCTAAAAATTGCCATCAGACGGAGCAAGGCCAAACTGTTCCAGGAGATGTGCGACGCTGCAGATGCCCAACCTTTCGGGATGGCATACAAAGTGGTGATGGGCAAACTAGGTAGGCAGCCAATGCCAACCCACCCTAACTTGCTTGATGGCATCGTGCGGTCACTTTTCCCGCATCAGCCAGCGCTGGCAGTCCCTCGACGCAGCCCAGTGAGGAACGAGGCCATCGCTCCTACCGACGCCAGCGAGGTGCTCGCAATAGCCGCCAGAATCAAAAACGGTAAATCCCCTGGCCCAGATGCGATACCGAACGGCGTCATCAAAGCGGTCATAGCTGCACACCCGAACACGTTTGTTGACTTGTTCAACCAATGTATCCGCGAGTGCACGGTCCCACGAAGGTGGAAAGTGCAGAGACTGGTACTCATACCCAAACCTGGCAAAGACCCCGAAGATCCCTCGGCATACCGCCCCCTCTGCATGTTGGACACCATAGGGAAAATCTTCGAGCGGATCCTATGCAACCGCCTGGAAAGGGAGTTGACGGGCATGCACGCATTGTCGGACCTGCAGTTTGGCTTCCGCAAACATCGCAGCACAACAGATGCCATTAAAACGGTGGTAGACTTGGCAACCAATGCGATACAAGGCAAGAGGTGGGCTGGAGGTACCAAACAGTATTGCCTCGTCTGCACGCTAGACGTGAAAAATGCCTTCAACTCGGCGAACTGGGGGCGCATCCTGGAGGCCCTCTGCGGAAAAAACACCCCAGAGCACCTGATCCAGCTCATAGGAAGTTATTTCGAAGATAGAGTGTTGCTCTACGACACCGAAGAAGGCCAACGCCAGTACACGGTTTCCGGCGGCGTCCCACAGGGCTCGGTACTTGGGCCGATCCTCTGGAATATCATGTACGACGGAGTACTGCGTTTGCGCCTACCTGAGGGCAACACTGTTGTCGGCTTCGCGGATGATCTGGCTGTGGTAACCATAGCCAAAAGACTGGACATCGCCTCAGCCAAATGCAGCACGGCAACGGACACTATTATCCAGTGGCTAACCCAAAATGGACTCTCGCTAGCCGAACATAAATCGGAAGCCGTGCTAATAAGTAGCAGGAAGAAAGTTGAGGGAGCAGTGGTACGAGTTGGATCGGCCTTTATCAACACCAAACCGGCCATCAAGTACCTTGGGGTAATGATAGACAACAGACTCTCATTCAAACACCACCTAGCGTACGCCAGCAATAAAGCTGCCGCTGCGACGAATGCCATCAGCCGCATTATGGCCAACACGCGTGGACCAAAACAACGGAGCAGAAAATTGATCGCTGGGGTAGTCACCTCTACCATCTTGTATGGATCTCTCGCCTCATGCTTTCGCACGGCATCTGAAGACGCTGCGCTAGTAGTGGCCGGCATGATCCCGATCAACCTACTGGCGGCCGAGAGGCAAACCGGGACCGCCACAAACCGCGCAACACGTGAGAGGACGATCGCAGCCTGGCAAGAAGCGTGGAACAACAGCACCAAAGGCAGATGGACGCATCGGCTTATACCGCAACTGAGCCCGTGGATGCTTCGGCGCCATGGCCAGGTGGATTTCTACCTAGCCCAGATGTTGACGGGGCACGGCTGCTTCAAGGCCTACCTGCACCGTTTCCATCACGAACGAGACCAGTTCTGCGAACACTGCGGAGAAGGGGAAATTGAAGACGCCGAGCACGCACTTTTCCACTGCCCACTCTTTAGACCAGAACGGGAGCGGGTCCCGGTGGACAGCAACACGTTGACCCCGGATAACGTGGTATCAACCATGCTGGCCAGTGAAAGCGGATGGGCTGCCGTAGCCAACATGGCCGCAACAATACTCAAGGAGCTACGCCGAAGAGAGAGGACCCGACGTGCCACAGAAGGCGGAGCGGTCTAACACAAAGGATTGCCATTCGTCCCGCGAAGTAGAGCTTAGTAAGCGGTACCGTGGGGCGGATCTTCCAATTTCCAACTTACAACTTCTCTATACTGTATACTCTGCCATATTTTCTTATATCTCTTCTATGTTACTCTTTGTTATATGTACCTTTTACAACTCTGAATAAAAAAAAAAAAAAAAAACACACACACACACACACACACACACACACACACACACACACACACACACACACACACACACACACACACACACACACACACACACACACACACACACACACACACACACACACACACACACACACACACACACACACACACACACACACACACACACACACACACACACACACACACACACACACACACACACACACACACACACACACACACACACACACACACACACACACACACACACACACACACACACACACACACACACACACACACACACACACACACACACACACACACACACACACACACACACACACACACACACACACACACACACACACACACACACACACACACACACACACACACACACACACACACACACACACACACACACACACACACACACACACACACCCACCACACACACCCACACACACACACACACACACACACACACACACACACACACACACACGCACACAAACACACACACACACACACACAGACACACTGCACCAGCAGCGCACCTTTTGCAGAAGTCCTGAAGATGGTCAAAACGGAGCCCGCCCTGCAAGGCCTGAAATCTAGCGTCCAGAGCATTAGTCGGACAGCATCTGGAGAGCTGCTACTGAGAATGCAGAAGACCTTTGACCCCGACACACAGAAGCTGCACTCAGCCATGAAAACTGCGCTCTCAGGCAAAGCCGAGGTCAAGGCCCTGCACGAGACGGTGCAAATCGAAGTGTGCGACATTGACGAGCTCACTACTGGAGACGAGGTCATGGAAGCGTTCCTTGTGGACATGGATAGCGACTTCCCTTCAGAATCTGTCCCCACGTTGCGGAAAGCCTACAGGGGAACGCAGATAGCGACTCTAAGACTGGAGCCCAACCTGGCGGAGAAGTGGCTGAACGTTGGCAAAATCCGCATAGGATGGGTTATCTGCCGAATACGCCGAAAAATAGAGCCAGTTCGCTGCTTTAAGTGCATGGGCTTTGGCCACACCTCAGCGAGATGCAGAAGTTCCCACTCAGTGTCCAAAGAGACGTGCTTTAGATGCGGTGGCATAGGACACGCCATGAAGGAGTGCCAAAAGGCTCCTATATGCCTACTCTGCACCCGGCAAGGTGCTGATGCCAAAAATAGCGCGCACTGTATCCTGAGCAGAAGCTGCCCAGAATATAAGAAGGCCCAGCGAATCCTCCAAAATGGTTAAGTTCCTGCAACTTAACCTGAACCACTGCAGAGCGGCCCAGGACCTACTAGCACAAACAGTCCTGGAGCAACATGCGGACATCGCCATCCTCAGCGAGCCCTACGAAGCCAAACTGGAGGGAATATGGCACCAAAATGCGGACGGCGGAGCAGCAATCTGGAGCTGCGGCAGACAACCCTACCAACTCACTCACAGGAGAGCACGGAGAGGATTTGCAAGAGCAAAATGCGGCAAAATATACGTTTATAGCTGCTATATAGCGCCGAGCGTTCCACTCGCTGACTTCGAGGCGATCATCGAAGATATAGCCCAAGACGCGCGTGGCAAGTCCCCAGTATTCATCGCTGGCGACTTCAACGCCTGGGCAACGGAGTGGGGTAGCAGCAGAACGTCTCCAAGGGGAGGAATCCTGGTGGATACACTAGCCTCACTGAACATTCTCCTACTAAATAGTGGATCGACCAGCACGTTCAGCAGAGCGGGGCGTGAGTCAATAATAGACGTTACGTTCGCCAGCCCGGAGATCGCGCGTACGTCGACCTGGCTCGTATCCGAAGTATATACCCACAGCGACCACCTTGCAGTGATCACAGCTACAGGAAGCCGCAGAGACGCAAACCATCTCAGGCATATCGGATACAAAAACAACTCGCTCGACCTAAAACTCCTTCTCCCGCTAGTAGAAGGCCTAATGGTCAGCAGCGACGCCAACTCCTCGGCCAATGGAATAGCGGACCACATAGTCTCCGCATGCAATGCCACAATGCCAAGGGTCTACAAAGGAGGCAATACCCGTCGCCCAGTAGCTTGGTGGAACGAGGAGATTGCCAAAGCGCGCAAGGAGTGTCACGCCGCAAGACGCAGGTGCCAACGAGCGAGAGCGTCACCAAACTTCGCGCACCTGTCTGGCTTGCTGAGAGAAGCCCGAAGGAGTCTAAAAATTGCCATCAGACGGAGCAAGGCCAAACTGTTCCAGGAGATGTGCGACGCTGCAGATGCCCAACCTTTCGGGATGGCATACAAAGTGGTGATGGGCAAACTAGGTAGGCAGCCAATGCCAACCCACCCTAACTTGCTTGATGGCATCGTGCGGTCACTTTTCCCGCATCAGCCAGCGCTGGCAGTCCCTCGACGCAGCCCAGTGAGGAACGAGGCCATCGCTCCTACCGACGCCAGCGAGGTGCTCGCAATAGCCGCCAGAATCAAAAACGGTAAATCCCCTGGCCCAGATGGGATACCGAACGGCGTCATCAAAGCGGTCATAGATGCACACCCGAACACGTTTGTTGACTTGTTCAACCAATGTATCCGCGAGTGCACGGTCCCACGAAGGTGGAAAGTGCAGAGACTGGTACTCATACCCAAACCTGGCAAAGACCCCGAAGATCCCTCGGCATACCGCCCCCTCTGCATGTTGGACACCATAGGGAAAATCTTCGAGCGGATCCTATGCAACCGCCTGGAAAGGGAGTTGACGGCCATGCACGCATTGTCGGACCTGCAGTTTGGCTTCCGCAAACATCGTAGCACATTAGATGCCATTAAAACGGTGGTAGACTTGGCAACCAATGCGATACAAGGCAAGAGGTGGGCTGGAGGTACCAAACAGTATTGCCTCGTCTGCACGCTAGACGTGAAAAATGCCTTCAACTCGGCGAACTGGGGGCGCATCCTGGAGGCCCTCTGCGGAAAAAACACCCCAGAGCACCTGATCCAGCTCATAGGAAGTTATTTCGAAGATAGAGTGTTGCTCTACGACACCGAAGAAGGCCAACGCCAGTACACGGTTTCCGGCGGCGTCCCACAGGGCTCGGTACTTGGGCCGATCCTCTGGAATATCATGTACGACGGAGTACTGCGTTTGCGCCTACCTGAGGGCAACACTGTTGTCGGCTTCGCGGATGATCTGGCTGTGGTAACCATAGCCAAAAGACTGGACATCGCCTCAGCCAAATGCAGCACGGCAACGGACACTATTATCCAGTGGCTAACCCAAAATGGACTCTCGCTAGCCGAACATAAATCGGAAGCCGTGCTAATAAGTAGCAGGAAGAAAGTTGAGGGAGCAGTGATACGAGTTGGATCGGCCTTTATCTACACCAAACCGGCCATCAAGTACCTTGGGGTAATGATAGACAACAGACTCTCATTCAAACACCACCTAGCGTACGCCAGCAATAAAGCTGCCGCTGCGACGAATGCCATCAGCCGCATTATGGCCAACACGCGTGGACCAAAACAACGGAGCAGAAAATTGATCGCTGGGGTAGTCACCTCTACCATCTTGTATGGATCTCCAATCTGGGCCACCGCAATGAACACGCCATCATATAGTCGAAGCTGCAAGGCAGTGTACAGACGCTGCGCCCTTAGAATCGCCTCATGCTTTCGCACGGCATCTGAAGACGCTGCGCTAGTAGTGGCCGGCATGATCCCGATCAACCTACTGGCGGCCGAGAGGCAAACCGGGACCGCCACAAACCGCGCAACACGTGAGAGGACGATCGCAGCCTGGCAAGAAGCGTGGAACAACAGCACCAAAGGCAGATGGACGCATCGGCTTATACCGCAACTGAGCCCGTGGATGCTTCGGCGCCATGGCCAGGTGGATTTCTACCTAGCCCAGATGTTGACGGGGCACGGCTGCTTCAAGGCCTACCTGCACCGTTTCCATCACGAACGAGACCAGTTCTGCGAACACTGCGGAGAAGGGGAAATTGAAGACGCCGAGCACGCACTTTTCCACTGCCCACTCTTTAGACCAGAACGGGAGCGGGTCCCGGTGGACAGCAACACGTTGACCCCGGATAACGTGGTATCAACCATGCTGGCCAGTGAAAGCGGATGGGCTGCCGTAGCCAACATGGCCGCAACAATACTCAAGGAGCTACGCCGAAGAGAGAGGACCCGACGTGCCACAGAAGGCGGAGCGGTCTAACACAAAGGATTGCCATTCGTCCCGCGAAGTAGAGCTTAGTAAGCGGTACCGTGGGGCGGATCTTCCAATTTCCAACTTACAACTTCTCTATACTCTATACTCTGCCATATTTTCTTATATCTCTTCTATGTTACTCTTTGTTATATGTACCTTTTACAACTCTGAATAATAAAAAAAAAAAAAAAAAAAAAAAAAACACACACACACACACACACACACACACACACACACACACACACACACACACACACACACACACACACACACACACACACACACACACACACACACACACACACACACACACACCACACACACACACACACACACACACACACACACACACACACACACACGCACACCCGTGGTGGTGGCGGGTCTTAGAATACCACCCCAGCTGGTCAAGCTTGTCGTAAGAGGCGACTAAGTGACACGAGTAGTGCCCAGCAACACACGCAGGCGACTAGGACAGAGACCAGTAATGTCCTAGGTTGGAACACTGGACCCCCCTTTATGATTTGACGACCCCTGGGCTGACGGTTAACAGTATTCTAGCACCTGAGTAAGCGGAGTGAAATCTAGCTGAAATGGCTGCTAGGCTAATGCTGTTACTGCCTCCGTCCCGCTAAAACTTGGCAAGTCTCCAAGCACGCTCAATGGCACGTATCTACTAAGCTAGACGTACAGGCTCAGATGTAACATTCCTGACTAACGTGGATCCGGCTCTGAACATGCGTCCTCATAAAGGCACATGTCAACCCTCGCATGGCCTCCCTGCATGCATAGATAACCATGGGATCACAGAAGCACGACTGTACAACGACCAAAGATAACGACTTGGAGTTGGGACCCACTAAAATGAGCAACTTTACAACCCCATCGATGGTAGGAGGAGGAAGCACTATCCCTTTACAGGACGAGAGTAGTGCGTTCGGGAGGAGCAACAGAGTGGTGAGATCTCCAGTTGCAGGCCAGGCAGCGGCAAACACTCTTCCAATGAGTGGACAAATGCCAAGGTCTCCAGTCGCTGGACTGACTACTGCCACCAAGGAGCAAGGTGTAAGCGCTGCACAGCCTCTAAACCCGCAGAGTAGCTCTGCATTGTGCGACCTCGGAAAGGAGATATCGAGGCTCGTAGATATGTTGGAAGACGGAAAGCGACGCTCCATCCACCAACCCATGCGAGACTCAATAGAGAGCATCAGAGCGCTATATGAGCTGGTAGCTATCCAGCTCCACGACGGAAGAGCCAAGGCTGTAATTCGGGCGCACCAGTCTTCACAGACTTCGCCGCTTTTTAGAATTGCGGCCGAAATTAAGAGGAAGCAGGACAAAGGAGTCCGAACGCCACAAACGAAGCGTAGCAGAGGACCAGTGAATGCTGCAGCCCAAGCAGATTCACTAGATTCACCCCCCAATGTGGATCCAGAAACGACACCGGTTACAGTACCAGAAGGCGGTACCTGGAACAAGGTGAAGAAGAAAGGTGCCCGCAGAAGACCTAATGGGACATTATCCGAGAAATCGCGACCGGACGCTATAGTTATATTGGCGAAGGATACCGAGAAGTACTCGGAGATGCTGAAAAAAGTCAAGGCGGACGAAAAACTGAATGGATTGGGACAGGCGGTTAAAAAAATCCGGAGAACAGCTAAAGGGGAACTTCTACTGCAACTAAGTAAATCTGGAGAAGAAACCTCAGCGTTTCGTGACTTGGTTGGTGAAGCCCTAGGCGATGAGGCAGAAGTGCGGACGCTATCACATAGAGTCACAATCGAGTGCAAGGACCTGGATGAAGTCACGACTAAGGAGAATATTCGCGAAGCCTTGAAAGCACAGATGCAGCTGGAGGATATTCCGTTAGAGGATATCTACCTACGTAAGGCGTATGGTCAGACCCAAATAGCTTCGATTAAGATGACAACCGATAACGCTAGCAAGGCTCTTAAAGTTGGTACACTTAGAGTAGGGTGGGTCAGCTCCAGACTTCGGGAGCGGATACCTATTACCAAGTGCTTCAGATGTCTCGAGTTTGGCCATTTGGCGAAACACTGTAAAAGCCAGGTTGACAGATCTAAGCTGTGCCGACGTTGCGGGCTGGAAGGCCACCTCGCAAGGGACTGCAGTAAGGATCCAGAGTGTATGTTCTGCAAATATAAAAACACGGATGCAAAGCATATTGCCGGCAGTGGTAGGTGCCCCCTGTTTAGGAGCGCACTTGCAAAGCGACAATGAAGTGCACCCAGCTTAATCTCAATCACTGCGAGGCCGCTCAGGCCCTGTTGATGCAGTCCGTGAGAGAAAACAGGACCGACATCGTCGTTATTTGTGAGCCGTACAAGCCAATCGGAGGTAGCGGATGGATTGCATGTACAAGTGGCAAGGCAGCCATATGGTCCCTCAAGACACTACCGCGAGAAACAAAAAGCAGTCACGACGGCTACGTAAGGGCCAAAATCAATGGGGTCACCTTCTATAGTTGTTATGCTCCCCCGAGCTGGGGACTATCACAATTTCAAAATATGCTGGAGGATATCGCGGACGATGCACGCGGTAGGGCCCCCCTAGTGATAGCGGGAGATTTCAACGCTTGGGCAGTGGAGTGGGGCAGCAAGGAAACAAATGCTAGAGGAACCTGCCTCCTCGAAGTATTTTCTCGGCTTGATGTAAGCCTGGCAAATGATGGAAAACAGCTCACGTACCGCAGGGCAGGAAAAGGGTCAATAATAGATCTCACCATGATCAGCAACTCGCTCTGCCGAAAAATGTCTTGGAAAGTCAGCGAACAGTTTACCTTTAGTGACCATCAGGCAATCCACTTCAACATCTACGAAGGGAACAGACGCAACCAGCAGCGACCAAAAACAACTGGGCCAAAATGGAAGGACAACTGTCTAGACGAGCGGATATTTGCAGACACACTGTGCAACTTTGAGCCGAGCAGGGGACCAGCTGAATACATGGGGCAGCAGCTAACAGGCAAAATAAAAACTGCGTGTGATGCCTCCATGCCCAGAAGAAAACAGAGCCGACACGGAGCTCCGTGCTACTGGTGGAACGAGGAGATTAACCAGCTAAGGAAGGCTTGTTTGTTGGCAAAAAGGCGCTCACAAAGAGCCCGCGGTCGCCCAGACTTCAACTCAAGGCTCGAAATCTTTAAGATAGCAAGGCGGGCCCTAAAGCATAGCATCAAAAGAAGCAAAGCCTCATGTTTCCAGCAACTCTGCGAAGATGCTGACGTCAACCCCTGGGGTACTGCGTACAAAGTAGTGACAAAGAAAATCCGGAGCCAATATATGCCGCAAGTCTCGTGCCCAATCGCACTGGGCACAATAGTTGAAGCTTTATTCCCGCGCCACCCTCAGATGAATAGGGAAAGTCACCCACCCAGTACCGAGATTATCCCGCAATTGACGTCTGACGAGTTGACAACGGCCAGCAGACAAATAGGTGACAGAAAAGCCCCGGGACCAGACGGCATCCCAAATAAAGCCTTAAAAATGGCAATTCAGCTAAGGAAGGAGATGTTCTTGGATACCTATAATAGATGTTTACTGGAAGGAGTATTCCCAACAGCGTGGAAGCTCCAACGTCTTATCCTCATACCGAAAGGGGACAAGCCAACTGATGAGCCATCCGGGTATAGGCCAATCTGCCTGTTAGATACGGTCGGAAAGGTCTTAGAAAGAATCGTATACAACCGACTTCTAGCAATAGTAGAGGAGAAAAAGCACTTTCCGAATCCCAATACGGGTTTCGTAAGGCCCGCTCTACGGTGGATGCGATCAAGGTGGTTGTGGACATCGCAGCTAAGGCAATCGAAGGAACTCGCTGGAGATGGGGCACGAAGGAGTACTGTGCCATTATAACACTGGACATCCGCAACGCCTTTAACTCGGCAAGCTGGTCGAGTATCCAACGTGCCATTGATCGGATCGGGATACCAAGCTACCTGAACAGGATAATATCAAACTATCTGTCTGACAGGACATTGGAATACGACACGGATGAGGGCCCTCGGCGCTACAGGGTTACGGCAGGCGTTCCACAGGGGTCGGTTCTTGGGCCACTCCTGTGGAACCTAATGTACGACGAAGTTCTCAGGCTCCAACTGCCACAGGGCTGTAGACTGATCGGGTTTGCAGACGACTTAGCGCTGGTAGTGGTGGCCAAAGAGGTAAAACAGGTGGAGGCGGCCGCTAGTGCCGCAATACAAGTAGTAAGCAGCTGGATGCTAAACGCTAGTCTTGAACTCGCAAGCCATAAAACGGAGGCCGTTCTGGTCACGAGCAGGAAAACGGTGGAGTTTATGAGCGTGCAGGTGGGTCATACTACAATCAGGTCAAAGGAGGCAATTAAATACCTGGGAGTGATACTAGACAACAGACTAAGTTTTCGACCCCACATCGAACACGTCAGCCAAAAAGCCTCGAGAATACAGGCAGCACTCTCGCGGATGCTTCCCAATATGGGTGGACCCAAGGCCGGAAGACGCTTACTGCTGGCGAGAGTGGTAGCCTCTGTGCTACTCTATGCAGCACCAATATGGGCGTCGGCACTGGACGCAAATAACCAGCTTCGTAGGAAGTTATCAGCACCCTACAGATTAAGCGCACTACGAGTCATATCTGGGTTCAGGACGGTCTCTGAGGATGCAGCCCTGGTTCTAGCTGGTATGATACCCGTAGACCTCCTAGCGAGGGAGATGAAGGAGATACACGCTTGGCGGGCGGTGAGAAACACCATCCCAACCACGGAAACGATTCGGAGGACGGAGCGAGAAGCATCAATGGCTACATGGCAGGCGAGATGGAGCATGGCGACTAAGGGGAGGTGGACGCAAAGACTGATCCCTTGTCTTAGGGAATGGATTGAACGAAGCGATGGAGAGATCAACTACCACCTCACGCAGTTTC